>CM076575.1:1854616245-1855216245 GCA_034641835.2 Pinus albicaulis | reverse complement strand
ATTGGCAGAGTTGATCTCTGAGTTGCCCTGTGGAGACGAGATTGTTTATGAAGAGTCGTTCCCTGATGAACATATTTTCCTCATATCTTCACAGGATCCTTGGTATGGAGATATCATTGTTTATCTCTAGACTTCGAAGTTTCCCTTAGATTTTTCAAAAGATGAGCGTCGGAAGTTGTGTCACTTAGCAAAAAGCTATCTTATTATCAGTGACACTTTGTACCATCGCAGGGTTGATTCAATCTTTAGATATTTCTTGACTCTCGAATAAGCTGAGGTTGTGTTGAATGATTTCCATAGTGGAGCTTATGGCGGTCATTTATATGGGCTTGCTACATCCCAAAAAATCTTGCATGCAAGATGTTTTTGGCCCTTGCTTTTCAAGGATTCTGTTGAGGAGGTCAAAAAGTGTCATCCTTGTCAAGTCTATACTCGAAAGATACACGCTCATCCAACTCTGCTCTTTCCTATTATCATTTTTGGTCAGTTCATAAAGTGGGGTATTGATTTTACTACTTATAACCCACCTTCGGCAAAGGGTCATAAGTACATTATTGTAGCAGTAGACTACTTCGCGAAGTGGGCTGAGGCTATGCCTACTTTTACGAATGATGGTGAAAAAGCAGCCATGTTTCTATTCAATCAAGTCATTTCTCATTTTGGTGTCCCCAAAGAGATTGTCACTGACCATGGCAGTCATTTTCAGAACACCATGATGGTTGAATTAGCTTTCAAATTAGGTTTTCGGCAGGAGCATTTGTCTCTATATTATCCTCAAGCCAATGGGCGGGTTGAAGCCGTAAAAAATTACTTAAAGGTTATTCTTCAAAGGGAAATTCATAAAGCCATATCCAATTGGCACATCATGCTGTATCCTCCACTTTGGGCATACCGGATGTCTGTGAAGACTGCAACCGGATTCAGTCCATTCCAACTAGTTTATGGGTTGTAGTGTGGAACTTACAACAGACTTCAGTGCGGACATATAAAAGAAGAACAAAAGTGCGGAAGACAGATAACACAAGCAGTTATTGAGAAGAGAATTTGAGTCAAACGTTGCCCTGTTGAATTTTCAACATGGTTTCAGAGCTAAGGTCGGTCAAAGGCGTCATGAAGATCATCAAAAGGATTGCAAGTCAATTAAAGGAAAGGTTCAAGAAAATTTGGAATTTCCTATTTTCTTCTAAAATGATCTCCTCTATAGAAAAGGATGAACGTATTTTCTCAGCTCTATCCGGAACTTTTCAAGACGAAGATGCTTGGTTAATTGATAGTGGTGCCTCAAGACATATGACTGGAAATTAAAATCAATTGAAGACCATATGAAAAGGAAATTCCGCCAATTCTGTGGAGCTTGGAGATAACAATAGTTATCCCGTAAAAGGCATTGGATCTACATCAATAAAACTTGAATATGGTAGTAGCATTCACATCAACAATGTTTTATTTGTTCCAGGTTTGCAAAAGAAAATATTTTCAATTTCAAGCTTAGAAGACAAGGGAGATAGAGTAGCTTTCATTGATGGAAAAGTTGTTGTTTGGGGAAAAGACTCACATATAGATCAAGCCAAAACTATTGGCATTCGAGAAGGAAGACTTTACAAATTGACAACCCCCTTAGCCCAAGCCTTAGTTCACATCGAAGTCAGTCCATGTGAGCTATGGCATTGAAGATTTGGAAATTTACACTTCAAAATCCTTCCTTCCCTAAGTTCCATTGTAGAAGGAATCCCAAATCTCAAAGGAGATCATGAAGGCATTTGCAAAGGATGTGCATTAGGTAAAAATGTCAAAAGACCATTTGGAAGCAGTGCTTCACGATCAAAAGACATTCTTGATCTAATTCACTCTTATGTGTGTGGTCCTATGGACCATAAATATCTTGGAGGTCATCTCTACTATGTCACTTTTATAGATGATCACTCATGGAAGACTTGGGTTTACCTGTTAAAATCCAAGGATGAAGTTTTTATAAAATTTCAAGAATTCAAAGTTGAAGTCGAAAATCTTACAGAAAGAAAGATCAAAATATTAAGATCAGATAACGGTGGTGAATATACATCTAAAGAGTTAATTGCATTATGTAAGGAGTCAGGGATTAAGAGGGAGCTTATAGTTCCATACAATCTCGAACAAAATGGTGTTGCAGAAAGAAAAAATAGATCCATTGAAGAAAGTGTAAGAGCAATGATTCATGCTCAAGATCTACCAAAATTCCTGTGGGGTGAAGCAACTAAAACAACAGTGTATATTCAAAATAGATGTCCTCATAGATCTCTTGATGATAAAACTCCATAAGAAGTATTTACTAGAAATAATCCATCTATAGACAACCTTCGAATTTTTGGATGTCTTGTTTATATCCATATACGAAAGGACAAAAGAAATAAGTTGGATCCCTCTGGAATAAAGGGAATTTTTGTTGGATATAGCAACTCATCAAAAGAATATAGGATCTACATGAAGGATGGTCATCGAATAGAAGTTAGATGCGATGTCTTATTTGATGAAAGTATAGATTTTAAAAAATCAAGAGATCTTCCCATAGACTCTGAAGATGAAGAATTTCCCACTTTGGGGGAAAATGAAATCCAAGAAGAAATCAATCAAGAAGGAGAAGGTCCTAGCAATCCTGTTCAACCATTAACCATTCCTTAAACAAGGAAAATACCTAATTGGTTGAAGTCCACACTGCTTGATATTGAAGGTCATGAAGCACCCAAAGGGACATTTAGAGAAAGCAAGAAACCCAAAAGATATTCTGGGTACACTGCATACATGACAAAATTGATAGAAGCAAAACCAACTACATTCGAAGAGGTTGTTCAAAACTCTGAATAGAGGAATGTCATCAATGAAGAGTATCAACATTTCATGAAGAATGGAGTGTGGGAGATCGTGTCTAGGCGCAAGGACAAATATGTGGTCACTTCCAAGTGGATCTACAAGATCAAACATGCCATTGATGGAAGTATAGATAAATATAAAGCAAGATTTGTAGCTAGTGGTTTATCTCAACTTGAAGGCATTGATTATGAAGATACTTTTGCTCCTACAGCAAGATACACCACAATTCGATCTCTGGTTTCTTTGGCTGCATCAAAGAAATGGAACATCCACCAAATGGATGTCAAAACTGCATTTCTAAATGGCACTATAGATGAAGAAATCTACATAGAAAAACCCCTGGGTTTCGAAGTCAAGGATAGGGAGACATATGTATGCAGATTAAAGAAAGCACTATATGGTCTCAAACAAGCTCCAAGAGCATGGTATGCTTGGATGGATGCTTATCTTCAAAGACTTGGATTCAAGGAATGTTTTGTTGACCCTAACCTATATGTCAAGATAGTAAAAGGTGAACCTATGATCATTCTCTGTATGTAGATGATCTTCTCCTTACTGGTGTAGAAGGTCGTATAGAAGAAATCAAGAAGCATCTAGCAGTAGAATTTGATATGAAGGATATTGGAATAATCCATTACTATTTGGGACTAGAAGTCTGGCAAGGACCTAATGAAATTTAATTAGGTCAAGGGAAGTATGTGATCAAGGTGCTAAAGAAGTTTGACATGTTGGATTGCAAACCTACATCCACTCCGATGATCACAAACTTGAAAATACTAAGGAGTTATGAATCATGTTTGGTAGATCCTTCTAGATATAGACAATTGATTGGCTCACTGATGTACTTGGTAAATACACGACCAGACATATGCTTTGCAGTAAATGTTCTCAGTAAATTCCAAGTAGAACCAAGGCAAGACCATTGGATAGAAGCAAAACATATTTTGAAATATCTTCACGAGACCATCCACTAGTGCCTAAAATATGAAAGAAGGAATGATGTCCAATTCAGTGGATATACTAATTCCGACTGGGAAGGCAATGAACAAGATGGAAGAAGCACTACTAGTGGATGCTTTAGTTTGGGATCCTATATGATCTCATGGATAAGCAGAAAGCAAGACACTGTAGCCTTGAGTAGTGCTGAGGCTGAATATGTTGCAGCCTGTGAAGAAAAGCAAAGAAGCAGCTTGGTTGAGGAAGTTGTTATGTGACTTATTTCAAAAACCTATGGACCCTACTATGATACAATGTGATAACAACAATCGTATACGTTTTTCTAAAAATCCAGTTTTTCATGGAAATACAAAGCACATTAACAACATATATCATTATGTACATGAGCTAGTACAAAATGGAGTGCTACAACTTCAGTATATTCCTACTGATGAGCAGGTAGCTGACATATTGACAAAATAACTTCCAAACAAGAAGCTTGGGTACTTAAAAGAATAGCTTGGTTTGGTGGATATGTCCTCCCTATGTGAGAGGGAGAGATAGACACTCATTCTTGTATTTAGTGGAAGAAAGAGTGGAGGATTTGGTAAAAATATGGCATCCGATACTTCTTGAGAATGTAGTAGGGCATTCAAGAAAGGAGTAGTCGTGGACCGATATTCTTTGAGGGTTAGCTACCCAAGATAAGAATAGTCCAATGAGGTCATACTTGGTGAACACCTGGGTGGAGTATGTACCTTGGAGAGACAATGACGATGGTGTCTATAAGTCATTGGTCTCACCAGCATTGTAGCCCATTCTCTCTTCAGGAGATGGGGTTTTTAGTCAAGGCCTTGCACTATGACAATGTTGGTTGATATGATGCTATAACAGATGGGTTACAAATCCGACTCTTCTTATGAGATCTCTTTAGATTGAGAATGACCAAGTACCATTATGAATACCTCCCTAGTTAAGAGGGAGTGTTGAAAAAGGTAACTAGGTTAGGTTTTCATAATAACTTATATTTATGTTTTTTATGTAAATGACAAAAGGTTAACTAAGATGTCATGTTGCACTTGTCAAAAACCATGTTATGTCGGCCCTCATCGAGTTAATGGAATTCGATTGTTGGAATATACCTGTCGGCTTAAATAAAAAGGAACAACCTTTATATATAGGCTCATGTGGGCAGCTTCAAACATAAAAAATCGAATGTGGATTCGTTTGTAGATTGCGGGTAAGTCTGAGCCACCATTGCAGGAAGTATTTACGGATCTAACACAAAAAGGACTTGCGGTTACCACAGTAAAGACAAAGTATATATATACGAAGACAGTGCAGTTACCATAGCAGAGATAGAGTATATATATACGCAGAAAGTGTGGATACCACAGCAGAGATAGCGTATCTACATACCAAGATAGTGCGGATATCACAACAGGGACAACACACACACACACACACACACATATATATATAAGATAGTGCGGATACCACCGCTGAGACAACGTAAATATAAATACAAAGATAGTGTGGAACTTATAGCAGACTTCAATGCGGACATATAAAAGAAGAATAGAAGTGTAGAAGACAGATAACAGAAGCAGTTATTGAGAAGAGAATTTGAGTCAAACGTTGCCCTGCTGAATTTTCAACACCATTTTCCCATGTGGACATTTGGACCCTAGCTCAACATTTTTCATCTGGTATGCATGTTTCACACCCGACATCCTCTCCATTTACTTTGTCTACTTTTTTTGGGTCCACTCCATCTGCATATTCACCCTTACATTCATTCCCTTCCCTTGACTCATTTCTAGTCCCTAACCTCACCCCCAACTCCCCTGCCATTCTCTCTGTAGCAGATCTGGACTTGATCTCCTCTCTGGATCTTCGTCCTCCTTCCCCTGCAACTCTTGCATTCCTCTCACAAACCCTCCCTCTCTCTGTGGCTGCTACCCCTTTCACCCACCCCCGCACACTCCCACCGACCCATCTGCCATCTATTACCTCATCACCCCCACACATAGCTCCTCCCCCCTCGCACTCCATCCTACCCCCTCATATCCCCAACACCTCTCACGGCGCAGACGCCACTCCCCCTCACCACCCATCTGACCGCTTTATTATTCCCCCACTTGCTTCCCCACACCCCCCTCCGATCTCTATGTCGCCTCCTCCACTTACCTCGAACGCCACTGCATCCCTACCTCCTAGACCGCCCCCTCGTGCCCCCTGTCGCACAAAATGTGTGCAGTCATGTAATCGTGGTAGCCTTCTCACCCTCGGCGAAGGCGTTCAGATGGCAGATATTATAGGCACTGTGGACAAAGTAGTGGTGGGACGTGTCCGTGGCTGAAACTATGGGGTCAAGAGACTGAAACAATGGGTTCAGGAGATCTAGGGTGGCCTTTTACACGAGCTCCCTTCCATTCATACTCTCGCAAAGGGTTGGTTTGCCCTCTGATTCACTACCATAGACCCTACAGATCTTATCTTATCGCAATACTAGCACATTGAGATGGCTCCAGTGCTTTTGAAGCATTAGAGCCCCTTATTTCATCCTGAATGTGAACAGTTAGGAGCGGGACCGATTTGGGTCTGCTTGCCTAGTCCCTCGCTACATTTATGGAACAAACAGATCTTCAATGATATTGGAAATATTTTGGGCACATATTTGGATCATGACCGCTCATATATTGAATCAAGAAATATGGAATTTTCCCGCATTCTGGTACATCTGGATACCAGGGAAGGACTTGAAGAATCCTTCAAAATTCAATGGCCTAATACCACTCGGACACAGATTTTGGATTATGAAGGGGTATTGTTCCGTTGTCAACGTTGTCACAAGGTTGGTCATGTTTTTAAAGATTGTCCACTAAATGGACAAGCATCTGGTACTCGCTCTTCGGGTGGTCTGCATCCTATAGAACCGGTATTTGTCTCACTGCAATGTCAGGCCCAAATTTCCAGCTTCCTCTCGACTCCAGATACCACTTTGCAGGACATTACTCTGGAGGATGCGACTGCCCCATACAAAGTCACTCGATCCATGACAGCTGCTTCACTTACTAGTCTCTCATCGGACACTGGTACTCCCTCTTTACCTCCTTTCTCATTTTTATCTTTTTTTTCTACTGCATCTATTCAGTGCATGGAGCCCTCTCTGGCTGGATTCTCGACCTCTTCTATTAATTGTCCCCCTTCCTCATCACCTTTCCTTTTTACCCCTAGCCCCCCTACCATACCTAATCTTTCATCCTTTCTCCCTCCCCCCTCTTCATCTGCTCCTCCTACACTTCCCCCATCGCTCCCCACCCCTTCTATTACTGTGGAACTATCTGAATCCTCCTCCACACACTTCTACAATTTGTGCCCTCGTATTAACACCCCGGCTAGACTTGAACCTCATCATGGCCCTCCTTTAACTTCGCATAAGTCCACTCGTGGCCTCCACTCACATATTTCGAAGGCCATTCTACAGGTCGGCATTGAAGTCGCCTTTGGCACACAACTCTCCATTGCAAGGATCCTTAGAGCAAGACAATCCCCACATCTAGCTTCTCAATGATTTGCCTCTCTTTCAACTTCTGAGGGCTTGCCAGCCCTACAAAGCACCTTTCTCTTAGGCGCCTCTTTACTTCTTCATCTGCAAACATCATCCTCCTACAAGAAACTCATGGTACCTCCGAACTAGTCATACAAGCACTTGCTCCCCTCCTCTCCTCGTGGACCATCCATGCCATCGATGCTAATGGCCGCTCGGGTGGACTTTCCCTTTGTATCAACCTCCGGCATATTAAACTACTGAATGTTTGGGGGAGGGATAGCATTCTGATGTCTTTTCAGAAGCTCTCGGACTTCAATTATGTATCATCAATGTCTATGGCCCTTGTACCAATAGGCAGCAGTTTTGGACCTCTCTAATGCATTCATCGGTGTTGCGTTCTGACAAATATTATTTTGGTTGGAGATTGAATTTATCCCTTGGGATCTCTGAATCTTGGGGACCTAATTCACATGTGGATCCACTCTCTGATTTTTTCGGACACCTTCTATCATCCTATCAACTGGTGGATCCCTCATAACCTCTCCTTCTCCCACCTGGCGCAACAGTCGCATTGGGGTCAATATGGTTGCTCGCAGGCTTGATCGCTTCCTAATTAAGGAAGATCTACTTCATACTCTTGGCTCGTTCAAACAATGGATCGGCTCAGGAGGCATCTCTGACCACTCTCCGATATACCTGGAAATCATTAGGGCCTTCAACAAGCCAGCCACACCATTCAAATTATGTTTTGTGTGGCTACAAGATGCAGACTACATCAATTTAGTGAATACACAGTGGAGACTTCCTCCACTACATAACTTACATTCACCATCCTCCATATTTGCACACAGACTCCTCTCCATTAGAAAAAAATTATTAACTTGGGTTATAAATAAGAAAAGAATGGAGGATCTAGATCTCACAACAATTGAATAGGATATCCACATATTGGAGTGCTCTATTGGGGGGGGATTTGCGACAGAAGATGAGAAATCTCAGCTTATTAAATTAGAATTTGATCGTCTAAAGATCCTACAAAATCAAGATGAGTTTGGAGACTGAAAATTCGTGCCACCTTGATTAAATCAAGTGACGAAAACTCCAAATTCTTCCATCAATTTGCAAGGGGTTGAGAGGCCATCAATACCATTTGGGAACTCGACAATGAGGATGGTACCTCTGCTTCGATTTTCTCACAACTTTCTTAGAAAGGCATCACTCATTTTCAAGATATATATAAGGCTCCTCTGCAGCCCTCACTGGCTGAGACTATCAAGGTGGCCTCTCTATTTCCTAGATATATGGATCCCCTAGCTGTTGATGACCTCATAGTACCTGTAACGATGGAGGAACTAGAATATGTCCTTAAATGGTTCAAAAAAGATAAGAGCCTTGGACCAGATGGGTGGTCTGTGGAATTTTATCTGGCATTCTTCAAACTACTAGGACAAGACCTTCTCGAGGTTGTGGAAGAGATCAGGCAATCTGGGCGCATCTATGAGGCATTTACCCTTACCAGATTTGAAGATGTACTGAAGTATTTGGGCTTTTATCTTAAACCAATGAGCTATAAAACTGTTGATTGGAATTGGCTTATCACTAAGATCAAAAGAAGACTGAACAACTGGTGCCATCGTTAGCTATCAAGGGTTGGTCAACTGATACTTATCAAATCTATATTAGAGGCCATTCCGGTATACTAGATGTCTCTGGCTTGGATACCCAAAGGAATTATACACAAGATACAATTGATATGTAGAAATTTTTTATGGCTCAGCACTAAAGAAGGACACACATTTACTTTGACTAATTGGACTCGTATTGCATTACCAAAGCGTTGGGGTGGCTGGGGAATTAAAGCTCTTCCGACCTTTGCTCAGGCATTGGCTGCAAAACTTGGTTGGCGGATTCTTACTGGCAACAACTTATGGACCAAGGTGGTCATACAGAAATACATCCACCCCCTCAGCCCACTTGAATGGCTTCGTCAACTACTAGTGCACCACCCCATCTGCTCTACGATTTGGTGCACTGTTCTGGGCTCAATTCGGCACATCAGCACTGATTTGGCTTGGAGAATCAGTAATGGTTCCAGGGTCCGTATTGGATGGGATCCTTGGTCGGGTTGCAGCAATGTTCACCTCCTCCCGCCTGCACTTATCGACTCCCTCAATCATGATGGATATCAGACACTGAACCACATTGCCGACAGAAACCACACCACCTTATTCACACAAGGTTGGTTAGACCACCTGGAATTATAGCTCCAACCACAATGGGTAGTGACTTGCACTGCTTATCTGGATGCATTAAGAGATTCGCGTGTCAGAATTGTCGACCGGGATGATGAACTCATATGGACTGTCTCAACAGGGTTTATACACTCCCAAAGAGGGGTATATACACATTTATAGATCACGTAGGCTTGAATCCTTACTCCCATGGTGGTGCAATATCTTGAAATTAAAGGGACATACAAAAGCTAGGCTCCTCATGTGGTGCATCCTCACTGACAAAATTCCCATGGGGGCGAACCTCCAAAAAAGATTACATATTGGTTCCCATAGATGTCCACCATGTAATGCGGCTGCTGAAGATACATTGCATCTTTTCCTTCACTGTAATGCTATACATGAACTCTGGCACCTTATCAACTCCTCTATTAATCATAACCTTCGTTGGGAGGGGCTTTCTCTTACAGATGTATGGGAGACTTGGTGGTTATCTGCACAACCCCACAAGCTGCGTAATTTTCCTATCTTAATCTGCTAGAGCATCTAGATGGCCCGCAAACGGACCATCTTCCATAATACACCTCATCACTGGCCCTCATCTGCTACCTACATTATTTCCATTTACCATTTGATACCTGATGATCCACCTCCTCCATAGCCCTGAGTTATCACCCTTGAGATTATTGACATATCCCATCCTTTGGCTTACTTCGATGGATCTGCACAAACACATGGTTGTGGTGGTGGTTTCCTACTACATCACACTCCTCATCATTTTTAGAAAGTCAAGATTGGACCTGGACGCGACACCAATAACTATGTTGAACTCTCCTGTCTACTATACCTCCTTCAATTCGCCATCACAAAAAATGTTCATGATCTTCAAATATTTGGCGACTCCAAAATTATCATTAACTGGTTCAATCAACATTCAACCTGTCACGTGCACACTCTGCAGAACATTTTGGATGAAGTACTTTAGCACAAAACGTACTTTGATCATATTTCTTGTCAACATATTTACAGGGAGAGGAACACGATTTCCAACCTCCTATCCAAGGAGGCGATGCACCTATTGACCGCACACATGGAGATAAAGGAGCAGAATGATCATGCATACTATCAGTACTTTCATCGTCCATTTGTACCTGATCATTGGATGGGGTGAATCCCCATTAGAGGTTGATATTGTTTTTTGATTTTTTGCATCCAGTTACTTATAATATGACTATTGATCGTTGATACACAGCTTGTATTTATGAGGTACTTATCGAATGTATTTATTTCTGCTACTTTACTGCTACCTATTGATAGCTTCACTGCTGATCTGAATATGCACTTAGCATATACATGTAATTTTTATTTTATTAATAGAAGCTATGATTTTTCCTATGGAGAGGAAGAAAAAAAAATATCTCTATATCCACACTCATTCCATGTTCGATTTCATATGAGAAGTTCTATATATGGAGAAAAAAAATGGTCAATACATAAATCATTTATGCATATTATTAAGTAAGATATGTGTAACAATCATGTGTCTTGGAATTGCTTTTATGATATAAATACCTCTTAATGGTGTGTATATATATAAAACTTATGAAACTGGATTGGATTTATTTAAATTATATTTAGCTTCTTAAATTGAGTTTGTTTAAAAAACTATTGTTATTAAAAAGAGACTATTATTACACAAACAAAATTCATAAACATACCATAATTCATAAATAAACATACCATATTTCACTGAAATTCAATATATTTAAGTGAAATTTTCACACAACTATGACACTAATGTTTATCTAATGCTAAATATATATTAACACCACAACAAAACATTTCACTTCCCATATCCCCATATTAGTTAAATTCATTTAAAAAAACAATACATTCAACACAAACAAAATTAAACAGGGAACTATCAGCGACTTTTTGGCTCCGACTTTGCTTAAACTAACAAGAAAACATAAAGTATGTAGTCAATGAAGGGGTATCTATTGAGATATGGATGTAAATTCAAACAAAACAAAGTTACAAGGAAGTAGTCGAACTTAGAAATGAGAAAATAACACTAGACAAAATGGTTTTAATATTATAAAGAACCCATGTTAATTAATAGGGAATAACTAATAGACCTAATGCTACTTAATATTTTCAATGTGAATATTAAGCTTAATTTTTAACAATTAGCTCTAAGGCCCCGCAACAAATGGCTACATTGATTGACACACTAAGCATACCCATTCCTAAGGATTCATTGAAGATGTTATCAACTTGATGCAATTATATGCCTTCTTTAAGAAAGAGAAGAATCACATGATGCAATCAATGGGGCAAGTGTTCAACAACAAAACATCAATAATAGATGTGATGATTAAATCACAAAACATCAATAATAGATGTGATGATTAAATCATAAAACATCAAGGACTATAAAAATCATTTTCAAGATTTGAAAACATTATCACCCTACAGCTATGTGATTTACAACTATAGCAATGCCAAAAGCACAATTTTATGCCCTTGCCATTTACCTTTATAATATGACTCTTCTTGAAAAGGCTTCATCTGAGTATTTCCTATTTTAGTATTTGAGAAGTTACAAAAGACAACCTAGATGCAAACAAAAAGATTTCAAAAACACATCTCCATTTCATCTACTACACAAATAGTGAATCACATCTATGATGTCAACAAATACATCGTGCCTTTTAATTGGAAACCTTTTGTTTGTGTGGCATGCACACATGAAACTGTTGATAATAAGTTGTCATGTGACATGTTTAGTACCCTATCAAGGCCACATGTACAACTTTTCCTTGGTCATTGTGGCCTTATGCCTTCATGGTAGAATCAGATTAGTCAATATGACAAAATATGATTGGTTATTTAAGCAAATATAGTATTAACACAACAAGCCATTGGGGAAAACTAGGAGATATGTACTTGAGATAGACCAATGGAGATTTCTTGATATTGACTTGATCATTAGGTTGATACTAAGAAATTTTTTGCATACTTACCAGTCCACATATTGAGTTATAGAAGGTCTCAAAGCGATCTATTCACACTTGAGATAGCTTGATAATATTGATATGATACTTTGATCCATATGCTTGAGCTTACACATGGCACCCATTGATTATACACATCTCTTTCCAAATGAGACACTTATTATTTAGCTCCCATAAAGTGATAACATCTTGTTTCCAAATGGCACATAGGTTGTCCCATTAAAATGGCACATGAAAAATTCCACATATTATGTCGAATGTCCACATGGAAAAATGTGATCAATGTTAGATTCAGTGAGCACATCAAGAAGACCTTGAGACTTGAGATTGACCTGCAATTTGAAGCAATATGTTAACATTATGTTTGGGCTAACACTTGAAAATTTTAAGAATCTAGTCATGGGGCCATTAGAAGTATCATGGAAGGTTGGAATATTTAGGATAAACTAATGGTGTTATACCATAATTTTTAATCCAGCAACGACCCACAATCAAAACTTTCCTATCATGATAACTAAGGAAGGAGATAAAATTGAAAACTTGACTAACAACAAAATAAATCCATTAACCAAAATAAGGCTACCCTCAAGCACTTTGAAAGTCTTAATAAAATGATAAGCTTCTTTAAGTGCATTGGATGATGAAATTAATTATGCTAATGGTTTAATAACAAAACCTTAATAATAGGTTGTGATGACCATGAAACTATAGATTGCAAGATAACCCAAGACCATTAGGATGCTATTAATATAAATTACAAATCACCATAAGGATCTAAAAACATTATTACTCTCCAACTTTATTAAAATAAATCGCCCAGGAAATCACATGAGAAATTTTAGAACGGACATGTTTCGAACCACTGAATGTAGTTCATCATCAGAATAATGAGCCATAATAAATGACTATGCAAACTTGCAAAAGAAAAATATCAACAAGCTGCTACAAAATAGTTGTTTCACATACATAGAATTCTCCAAATATTTTTAAAAGTGGTGCCCCAGAAATTGAGGAGCAATCATATACATTGCAATCTCCATAAAGTTTTAGGAAAAGATTTGAGCTTAAGACTCACTTGAAACAAAACCTTTGTAATCATAACTAAATAGCATGTTGTCAACATAAGCTCATGATCTTCACATCATTTGATCCATACATAACCAAGGTCCAAAAATCATTATATCTCCACTAAATTCAAACCAAAACACTATGGAACATCACCAAAGCTCTAATACCATGTTGAAGATGTGGTTATGAAAACCCAAAATCAAATACACCTGTCCACATAAGAGTAAGCATTTGGTAGTATCTTCATACCCAAATAATCAATAAAACTCACATTTATTTAGAAATTACAAGTATGGTGAAAATAAAGTTCATATATATTTAGAAATTACATTTATAGTGGAAACTAGTTTTTATCATGGCCAAGAGTAAATTTACCTAGCTCTATTAGCCATTATGGACTAATTAAAAACCCACCACTCTTGTACAATAAATGATATTAATGATCATTAAGAAACTTTTATGTCAAAATTAACCAGTGTAAGCTTCTCTCACCTTTCAGTGAGTTAGAGCTTACCTCCCACTTAGTAACTCACTTTTAAAGGTCGGTCTTTCTTGACCTTTGCCTTGAGGAATTGAAAATGGCAGGCACTGGATCTTAATTGGCTATCTAATGTCGTGAGTGAAATGAAAAAAACATACTGTATACCTCATATAATCTTTATATCACGAGTGTTCCGAGAGCTTGAAAGACTAACACAAGACAAGACACAATTTGGCCTCACATATTGAAAATGACTAGGCACTTAGTTGTCTATCTAATGTCGTGAATGAAGAAAACATATTGTATACCTCATTTAGATCTTTTTCATGTAAAGAGTGTTCCAAACATGACAGTTGCGAAAGCCAACATACGACAATATCAATTTAGCCTCACATGTGACCATCTCTTTCTACATTGCATCTGTTTAAAGGACAAACACATGTGACCATCTCTTTCTACATGCATCTGTTTAAAGGACAAATACCAATAGCTCCAATTGCTATATACCTTTTTGTTACCCTTGAACATTATCGGACAAAGTTCATGGAAAAAATCTTAATATTTCCAAATGTTGTTCAGATAAGTAAGAACTACTAAGGTATTGGTTTTTTCTTGGGCATTGTTGGAGAAAGTTTATGGAATTTTTTTAAACCGAATGTGATTGACTTTCCATGCAAGTATTAAGCTTGTTAGTTGCAAAAAATTTATGCATTGACAATTTTCCTGTACACAAAATGTCCACCATGATGATAACTGCTGAAAAGATGAGCACATCTCAACTTATATCATGACATAAATACCAGCAACCCCTAGACGCATGATTGATTCATTCATCAGCTCCATATCTACCCCTCTGTCTCTCAACTATTGAGACAAATGTAGGAATAATACTCTGTTGACCAAAGGGTCTTCGGACTGAAGTCCTTTCAAAAGAGGTGCTATCCAGCTCAGATAAGGGAGACGTTCATATCTATCTTTCATGTGGGTGCTTTCCCTATATATATATGTTCATTGTTAGCCAGTAAGTGATTGAACATTGATAGGTTTGCATCTGCCTTTTTTTAATTCCTATGTATTTAATAGACATAAAGCTCGCATAGATCCATGGTGGTGATAAATGATAAATGTTATGAAAGACATGAGAATCTTTGTATATGTCAGAATTACTGAGGTTCAAGCATTTTTCTTTTATGTAATAGCTGAACATAGCTCCTTTATGTTATCCCCTGTACTGCTTACAATTCTACATTATGCAACCTGTACAATCATCTACTATACTGTTCAGAAATGGAATTTCTATTACATTAAAGGATGAGATCTCTTACCTACTTCCCCGGCATGATCAGGGAAGTCAGGTTCATGTTACAAATTGCAGTGTCAATTTATATGAAATCGTAAGGATTTTGCATGTGTTATTTGGTAATATTTCCCCAAACAAAATCTGGCAAGAGCTCTCATTAAATTGCTATGACTATCTATATACATAAACTTGCTTCAAGGACAACCAGAGAACAAAATCTGACAAGAGCTCTCATTAAATTGCTAATACCATATACATAAAATTGATTCAAGGACAATCAGAGAAGGAATCCCTAGAATGCTGTAGCAATAATGTTTAAAAGATTGAGCCAGATAATAGATCTGGGCATCTGCAAACTGTCCATTAACCTCCATCCAGGAAACCAGATTCCCTAAATGATTTCAAACAAATTGAAAATCAATTTGACTAAAACATTCTAAAAATGAGTGTTTTGCATGTATTACTTAATACATCACTATTATTCTGCTGTGTGTACAACATCTAGGGCTCAAGCCTAAGAAGCCCAGTTGGGAACCCTTACTGGTTTCTTCATAAAATTGAAAAAAAATTATCCAACATATTGAAACTTGCCTAATAAACAAAATAAAAATATATTAGCCTAAGGCAGCCTTAAGGATCTCAATCAACAAGAGGTCATATGAAGCAAATAATATTCAAGGAGCCCAGAAACAAAAGAGCTTTCTCTCTGAATCCTCAGCAGCAAGAACTCTTTGTCTTGGGTGGATCCTCTCCATTTCCATCTACATCCATAATCTTTACTCTGTCTAGCGACAATTGAGACTTATAGGAATCCGAATTCAGCATTTTCTTGCTCACATTAGTGTAAATCTCCTTGACCACAATTTGGAATGCAGGCAAAACATTTGTATTATCCAGAGCCGAGGTCTCAATGAAGAACAGCCCCTCTGATTCGGCAAGCTTCTTCCCATCTTCCACTGGAACTTCTCTGATATGATCTAAATCGGACTTATTCCCCACAAGCATTTTCACGACATTGCCATCAGCATGCACTGCAACATCAAAATTTCACATGAGTTTGAAAATAGCTTGCAACATCACATAGATGACAACCACAAGTCAAAGCCAAAGCCAAAACCAAAACCAATTTCAAAGATGTTCTATAAAGCATTACAGAAGTAACTGCTTGCAATGCCAAAGTCAAAGCCAGAGCCAATTTCAAAGATGCTGTATAAGGCATTACACAGAAACTGCTTGCAATGTTAGTATCAGAACTAAGGAAGATGCTATTGCATCAAACCCAAAGATGATCCACAAGGCATGACACACAGACATCAATGATCCACAAGGCACAGCACAAAAACTGCCCATAATATTGGTAGGATAGGGGGGAGTGCTATTACTTCAACCCAAATGTAGATTCAGAGTGTAAAATAATGTCATGACATCAATACAGGGGGCACAAAACTTTTGGGGCACCTGATGCCCCTATTAACCATGTGTCTCACAATTGTGCACAGAAACCAGACATGAAGCTAGTACAAGAGCAAGGAAGTTATCAGAAGAGTAATGAAAAATGCTATCACTTCAAAGATAAGGTAAAAGACATGATATGGAAACTGCTAGCAAAGCATCAGGGTGATGGAGGATATTACTACATCAAGCCAGTGACCTTTGCTTTTGGGTTGGGTACTGCTTATAAACAATCTCTGTATCAAAATTGCGAAGCATAAGAAATTATTGACAAAACAAATACCATAATTAGATCTGAAAAAGAGATTTAACAAACTTACTCTTGAGCTCTTCGAGCCAGCGGGTGACATTATCAAAAGTAAGCCTGCGACTGATATCATATACAATGAGGGCACCCACAGCTCCCCTGTAGTAAGCCGATGTGACAGCCCGGAACCTCTCCTGGCCTGCTGTGTCCCAGATTTGAGCCTTGACCTCCTTCCCATCGATATCCATCACCTGGGTCTGGAATTCTACGCCTATCGTTGCCTTGGAATTGGGGTTGAATTCGTTGCGAGCATACCTTGACAGCAAATTCGATTTGCCCACCGCAGAGTCCCCGATAACCACGATCTTGAACAGGTACTCCTCACCGCCAACGTTCTCCATTTTAGAAAAAATGAACAAATCTAAAGCGCGTCCACAGAAGGAATCAAGAGCATCCTCAGAGCCTTGGGTTCTCTAAATTCAATAGCGACACGGTAATGAGCAGAATTATTTCAATGGAAGCTCTGTCATCGGCGACAGAGTCGGACGTGGGGAATCTGATGGGGGCAATCTAATCAACTGGCCTCTCGGGCCCTCTCATCAACAAAACCCTAATTTTTACCAAGATAATTTCAAACCCTGGTCTCTTAGTTTATGTATTTTTACCAATAGATAATTTTCAATCCCCTGCTCCTAGCTTATATGGGACTCCATGTCTTCAGCATCCTAACCATCTAGAAACTACCAATTAATGATGCTTGTTCTTCTATTGAGACTCCCAATCAATTATGTTTGTTTCCCCATAATCCAAGGACTTGATGTGACAGTAATTTTTCCCTCCAATTATTATTTTTATATTAATAAATATATATATTTATATATAAGTAGAGTATCATATTTGAAAAAGAACAATGTTTTTTTGTTTGAAGTGGGTATAATGACAGGTCCTTTTTTTGGATACCTAGTGCATATAGAATCATGAATATACTAAGAATTGAGCATGGCCACAATTACTGCACATCCATTTGGTCTTTATGGACACAACCCAAATCAACTACTTTTGTATTATTATTAGTACATGTTTGGTTGTGGATGATATTTAGTTGTGGGTTTATATATTTTTTAATTTTAAATTAATATTTTAAATTAATTTTGTAATATAAATTTATAAATAAAAAAGCATAATATTTTGATTAAGTTATAAATGTAAAAGTAAAAGTAATGAATAATATATAATAAATTATGATATTGTTTAATGTGGTCACACTTATTTAGAAGGTAAATTTCTGGTTCGAATTTGGTAAAAAAAAATAAATTAAAAAGGTGGGTGTGTTTAAATTTTTTTTTATTGATTAAGTTATAAATGTAAAAATAAAAATAAAGAATAATATATAATAAATTATGATATTGTTTAACGTGGTCACAATTATTTAGAAGGTAAATTTCTGGTTAGAATTTGGTTTTAAAAAAATTAAAAAAAGGTGATAGTGGGTGTGTTTAAATTATTTTTTTATTGATTAAGTTATAAATGTAAAAATAAAAATAAAGAATAATATATAATAAATTATGATATTGTTTAACGTGGTCACAGTTATTTAGAAGGCAAATTTCTGGTTAGAATTTGGTAAAAAAAAAAAAAATTAAAAATGATAGTGGGTGTGTTTAAATGATTTTTTTATGATGAAAATAAATTTAGCACCATTAAGAATCTTGTGGGTATGCAAAATCTTGCAGCTTGGCAACTATAATCCAGAATATATATATATATATATTCAAAATCATAATTGAATTTTTATTATTTACGAAATGAAACTGTAACATATTTATACTACGCCATAAATTATTATATTTATTGTGTATAAGGAATTTCGGTGAAAAACACACGTAAAAAAAATTTGTGGTGAAAAAAATTTTGTGGTGAAGAATTTTCGGTGAAAAATCACATTTATATATTTAAATTTCTAACATGTGATTTTCACAAAAAATTGTTATACAGAATTTATTCGCAGAAGCCAAGTTCCCAATAATGAAGTTTATTTTTATTTTGAGAAAATAGATTATATGATTTTTAGCTTATTTTGAATAATTATCATAATATTATATTTATTATTTAAATTATAAAAATTTTGAATTTCAAATTATAAATCATTTAAAAACAATAAAGAATAATTAACCTACTTATTTTCTTAAGATCCGATACACCATATTAGTTTTAGTGGACATTAATCATCATCGTCATCATAAGGATGTTGTTTAATTATTTAATGTTTTGGAGTTTTTTTTTTTTCCTAAAATCTGACAAGAAAATTTTAAGTATTTTTATTCTTTAAAATATGTTTTGAATTAATCATAGGCAATCACAAGTTAAAAAGATTTATATCTATTCTACTTTTTGGAGATTTTGCCTAAATTCCGTAGAGACGGTTTTTGGTATTTTTATCCTTTAAAAATTATTTTTAAATATATAAGGGTTTAGCACTCTCAAAAAACCCCTGAAATACTCAAATTATACAAAGTTCACAAGTTAATAGACCATATTAGTTTTAGTGGGTATTAATCATCATCATCATTATTTTTCCAATTAAATTAAATTTAAGTTGTGGTTAACTTTAATATTAGATATAATAATTGTTTAATAAAAAATTAACCACAATGAACCACAAGTCTAAGAATAATGTCTAATTATTCTATGTTTTGGAGGTTTTTTTTTTTGCCTAAAATCTAGTCAGATAATATTTGGTATTTTTATTCTTCAAAATCAGTTTTAAATTGGCCATAATAAACCACAAGTTTTAAAAGCCTTTTTTAATTATTCTACATTGTGAAATTTTCGTCTAGAATATGATTAACTAGTTTTTAATATTTTTACTTTTTAAAATCTAGTTTTAAATACATAAATAAATTTAACACCTTAAAAACTCTTAAAATATTGAAATATTCATAAATCAAATTTAAAATTCTAATAAATTCTAATTTAAACATACTTAAAACATTTTTAACTAATCATAATATTAAATACAATAATTGATAATTACTTAACAAAATTCAACCCCATTAAAATTTAAAATTAATTATTTTTTTTTAATTTGGTAAACATGTTATTAAAATATATTTTCTTTTAGAAATTATCGAATTTAATAGCATTCAAACTATAAAATGTAACTTTTAAAAGTTTAATCCATTTTTAAATCATAGACATCCCAATCATTAACTTTTATTAAAAGAATAATTTATCAAAATAAATAAATCAACCAAGTTCACAAAATTAGGATGATGTAGATACAAAATATCCAAACAAATATTTTTATTTTTATAGTAGAAAATTTGTTAATTTTTTTTTAATATATACTTCATATGGTATAAAATCGATATATACATATACATATACATATATATAATTGATATATACATATACATATACAAATTTACCATCATTACCTGTCCCAAGCTGTCTTGAAGAAGACCAATCTGTTATGCTTCTTGTGGCGTGGAAAATATGGAAACTCTCACGCATGTTCTTTTCATTATGTTTGATGTATGCATCGTGCCAATGATTGCGATGACACATAATTGGAGTCAACGCGTTTCTGCTTTGACAACTCAGTTTTGAAAGCAGGGATGGCCTTGCTTGTCACTTACATCCCCTCCACCCCATATTTATTAATAGAAAATTTGAAGGGCTAGCCCTCGATTAATGCCGCATGGCAAGTTGCAACCTTAATAATATTATTATATGTTAAAACGGTTTCTCATTATTTGTAGAAATCAAGTTTTGATTGATTTTAACAATATGGATGTATATAGGATAATTTAATAATATGATGATATTTTTGATATTTTTGATATAGTTTTGTAATTTAATATGATGATATTTTTAATAGTTTGGGATTACTTTTTATAATATTACAAAATCGTAAATTATTGCGAAACAAATTGAACGGTCATTTGAATCACGGTTTAATGAAAAAATAAAATTAGGTTAAGGTGTATAGTGAACTTCCATTAAAGATATATATATGGATAATTAATTAAAATTAAGTTGCCATTGGATTTAGTTTGAGTTGTTAAAAGTAGAAGTTAACCATTTTGTTGAATGGGGACTAGTAAAATATTTTTATTAATTTTATTATTATTTAAATGTTTAAGGGTTTTATAATTTAATTATGGAGTAGTATATAAATTTAGATTCATGTTGTTTAAACTGGATTTTGATTATATATATGGATTCAACATCGTCAAAAAACTTTGGGACACTTTAATTGTGAAGAGTTTGCTTGTCAAACTTGTGATTTCAATGAATTCCTGTGGAATTAGATTGGAAAATAAACCGAAAAACTTTTCAAAAAGTTGCATTTAAAAGACTACTCTATTATGATTTTTTATATTTTTAAATACTATCTTTTATGATATTCTAAAAGACATAGTTTAAAGAGTTTTTTTCAGGGAAATCTAACAATACAATTTTAATTAAGATTGTGATTTTTTGTTGTTTAATATACATTTTTGAATGTATAAATAAATTGAGCATTATGAAAAATCCCCACTCTCATATTCTTAAATTCAACTTTTTAAAATTCTATGCTTGACTTTGGTTAAGATTAACTAAAAAAATCATTTCATCTTTAAATTAGAATATACTAATTATAAAATTGCAAAGAATTACCAAACAAATTAAAAAACCAATTACATAAAAGCTTAATGATAAAATAAAATTAAGTTAAAGTATTTAGTAAATTTCAATTAAAAATATGTATAATTAATTAAAAATAAATATGAGTTAGATTTAGTTTAAATAGTTAAAAGAAAAGTTAACCACTCTTTTTTTTTATTTGGACCAGTAAATACGGCCAACAATCTCATTATTACTTAAATGTGTGTGGGTAAGACAACATGTTTTCAAATATGAAAACATTTGGTTAGTTCACGTGTGTAAATATCTAATTTAAATCCCCTCAAATAAAATGTAATAGAGTATCGAATTTTAAATTAGAGGGACTAGCTCAACTAGTGACCATTATTACAAAGCATTTAGTTAGTTCACATGGGTAAATATCTCATTTAAATCCATTTTTATAAATTACATTAATATTTTATTTTAAAATATAAAAAACTTTTGAATTTTCATTAAAAATATATGTTTTTTTTATTAAAAATATAAAAAACTCTCATTTGTCAACAAATTCAATCTAAAAAAACCTTTTGTATTTTAGTAGTTCACTTTTGTATATCCCACTAAGCCAGAAAAGTGAGATATATCACTTTTCACAATTTAAAAGAAGTTTTAAAAAGAGGATTATTAATTTTTCAATTTAGGTGACTATTAATTTTTTAATTTAGGTGAGGCATTTTGATTGTGTGTTATAATCAGGGATTTGAATTTTGAATCTTTTAGTGTTCTCAAGATTCACATTACTTTGATCACTAGTTGAGTTGCTCTTTGGGATTTCAAATTCACTAAGTTCAAATCTCTTTGATTATTAAAATTAAAAAATATTATATAATAACTTTATAAATACAAACCTATCTTGCCATTTTTTTATATAATATAGATAAACATACATAATTTGAAGGGTTATTTGTGAGTCCAAGCATCATTCTATATCTTTCAAACTTTTCGCTTCCAAGTGCTTTGGTGAAGATGTCTACAATTTGCTCATTTGTGGAACAATGTCTTAGATGAACAGTCTTTGCCCCTACATGATATTGAATCAAATGATACATTGTGTTGATATGTTTGGTTTGATCGTGGAATTTGGGATTCTTGGCCTACTTAATTGCAGAAGTATTATCAATCAGAAGGGGAGTAGAGTTTAGTAGAGTTTACTTGATTCTCCTGCAAGTCTTCAAAAAATTCCCTAAGCCACATAATCTCCTTTGTTGCTTTTGCAGCTACCACATAGTCTACCTCTATTGTGGAATCTGTTGGAACTGACTGTTTGCATGACCTTCATGAGATAGCTCTCCATAATTTTGCGAGCCTATTCATTATTTTGAGCGTCCTATTCATTATTTCAGCTACGCCATTTTGTCAAGGATTTTAAGGAATGGTAGTTTGATGTTAAATCTCATGTTGGCAAAGATAGTTTTCAAATTCATTATAAGTATATTCTTTTCCATTATTAGTAATAATAGAGCAAATATTTAATTGTGCATCATTTTCAATCCATGCATGAAAATTTCTAAAAGTTTTAAAATTTTATGATTTACTTTTCAACAAATATACCCAACACATATTGATCCATAAATTGTCGTGGATATTCCACTAGACATTTCATCACGGCATATCTGATAATATTGTATTTAGAATATGGAATTCTACACTATTATAGTTTTATTAAATTTATAGATTTGTAGATTTTATTGTAATTAGTGCATGAATGCGAATGGAAATTATGTAGAAAAGAGAGAATGGAAAAAATAAAAGCTTGCACACACACATAAGACACAATATATTCTCTGGGAAACCCTTTTGGGAGAAAAGTTGATCCGGATTTATGTAGGAACGCAAAAGAATACAGAAATAGCCATAAACATAGAGATGCAGCGGAAATAAGGCTTCATTTCATTAATATCAAATAACAGAAATATGCTTACAAACATAATGGAAATAAAATAGCTAGGGTGTTGATAACGAATCTCTGAGAAGAGATGTGGCGGCTACAAATCTCTGAACTATGTTACAATGAGGCTCGAGGGCCTATTTATTTTGGAGAAACAATGGAGAACTCTAAACGTCGAAAAACCTAACCCTAGGAGATGAAGCGCCAAAATTATGGGCCCCGTTTGGGTAAATTGGTGTTTAAATTTCCTGGGGACGTAACTTCGACATACTATCTCCGTTTGACGTACATGATACATCGTTAGAAAGATCTATCTGAGGACTACAACTGTTGCCATGAATATCAATTCTAAAATGGAATCATATTTGTTGGACAAACGATGCCCAAAAAACGTCGTTTAGGGCCTCAAAACGGCTCCGGAAGTTCAAGAACCGAAAAACTGCTAAAAATAGTAAGTCAGAAAACTAAAAGAGACAATGGTGGGGCCCCAAGTGGAATAGGGCGGTGGCCACCAATATCCACCTAGATCATTCCTCCCCCCTTAGGAAGCAATGGTCCCCATTGCATTGAGTTCCTCCATGAGATGAGGAAACTTCTGCTGAACTTGGTCCCTGGTGAACCACTTGCCTTGGTGTAGGAGTTGGCCAGCTTTGACAACCTGATACAGTTGAATATTCTGTTGGCGAGTGTTCTTGATTTGCATGTCCATGATACAGTCTGTGGTGGCCTGTTCCATGCAGTCTGGGTTTAACTCTATTAGTGTGAGTTCTTCTGCAATGTCAGAGGTGTCCAGTAGAGGCGGGAAGTAGGGACGAAGGCGGTCTACATTGAATATTAGGTGCAGACCAAGGAATGGTGGAATATTGAGCTCGAAGGCATTGTTCCCTACAGCCTTAGTGATGGTGTACGACCCATATCGGAGCAGGCGAAGCTTGCGGTGGGGTCTAGTGAAGCGCTCCTTCTGTAAATGTAGCCACACTTTTTTGCCCACCTGGAAGTTGTGTGGCACCCGATGTTGATCAAGTCGTTTCTTGTAATTAGCATTGGCTCTGTCCAATATGTCATGAACCTATTGGCGGATGTGCTGAATGCGCTCGATGAAGTTGTTTGCTTTGTCAACTTCAGACTGGACATGAGCCGAATCAGCCTGAGTAGCCGCAAATGGCATGGCTACGTCAATGGGACATAGTGGCTGGAACCCCAAGCCCACCTGAAAGGGGCTATGGCTGGTTGAGCTGTGGAGAGCTCGGTTATAACTGTGTTGTACATAGGGGAGGCTCTCATCCCATGTGTGTGGATGCTTTGAATTGTACATGCGCAGAATGTGTACAATCATCCTGTTGACGACCTCTGTCTGGCCATCAGTTTGGGAATGGAAAGCTGTGGACTTGGTGAGCTTGGTGTCTAACATTGACCAGAGGCTAGACCAAAATGTGCTGAGGAACCTACTATCGCGATATGATATGATAGACTGTGGGATCCCAAAGTGCACCCACACTCGTTCAAATAAGAGTTTAGCAATGGCTTCTACTGTGATATTCTTCTTGCAGGCCGCCATAATGGCCATCTTTGAGAATTTGTCGACGACCACGAAAACATAGTTGTTTCCATGCTTAGTAGAAGGAAGGCCTGACATGTAATCCATGGAGATGGATTCCCAAGGTCGACTAGGGGTAGGTAGCAGAGTATACAGCCCTTGCTTCTTGATGGTCGGTTTGGCAATGGCGCAAGCAGTGCAGAATTTGATGTACTTCCCGACATCCTGTTGAAGGTTCGACCAATAGAAATACTTCTGCAGTACTGCCACTGTTTTCTCGACCCCAAAATGACCAGCAACTCGACTGTAGTGCGCTTCCCATATCATCTTGGCACGCTCGCTTAAAGGAACACAAAGGTGTCCCAGGTGACATAACAGTGCCTCTTGAAGGTGAAAATTTGGAACTTGCATACCCCCTAAGAGTGCCTTGTATGTGTGGCTGAATTCTGGATCGCTCTTGTAGAGAAGTGGCCAATTAGAAGTCTCATGCCCACAAGAGTTGAGAACGGTGGTCGGCTGAGGCAGTCTGCAACATTATTGGTGGCTACCCTTCTTGTACTTGATGTTCAAATGAAATTGTTGCAGATATGTGGACCACTTCTGATGGCGATCGTTCTGAAACTTCCCTTGTGTTTGCATGAACTGCAGGGGTCAGTGGTCCGTGTGGATGATTGTCTCCTTCCCCAAAATTTAATGCTTCCATTGTCCTCAAGCCTGCACAATGGAATACATTTCTTTGTCATAAGTGGGATAATTTCGAACTGTGTCGGAAAATGTCTCACTGTGATATGCCATTGGATGCCCCTGTTGAGTAAGAATTGCCCCAATAGCATAGCGAGAGGCATATGTCTCGATCTCAAATGGTTGTTACGAGTTTGGTAATTGGAGCACTGGGGCAGAACAGAGGCGATGTTTCAATTCTATGAACGCCTTCTGTTGATATTCCGACCAAAAGAATTTTTCTTTCGCTCCTCCCTTGGTGACTTGACTCAAGGGCCAAGTGATATGAGAGAATCCCAACACGAACCTGCGGTAGAAATTAGCAAGACCTAGAAAGCCGCGAAGCTCTGTTAGGGTGGTTGGGGCTGGCCAATCCCAAATGACTTGGATCTTGGCTGGATCCACATGCACACCCCTTTCATCAATAATGTATCCCGGATATTGAACCTAGGTCATGCCAAAAGTGCACTTCACCAAATTGGCACACAACTTGTGTTGATATAGTGTTTGGAGGACTTCTCGGATGTGGTGGAGGTGCTCTTCCCAAGTCTAGCTAAAGATCATAATGTCATCCAAGTATACCACTACAAATGAGTTGGTGAATGGATGCAATATGTCATCCATAAACCTCATGAAGGTTGTGGGAGCATTTGTCAACCTGAAAGGCATGACGAGCCATTTGAAAAGGCCCTCCTTGGCTTTGAAGGTAGTCTTCCACACATCAGAGGGTTCGATTGGTACCTGGTGATACCCAGACTTCAAGTCGATCTTGTTGAATATTTTTCCCCTTTGAGTTGGTCCAGAAGGTCATCAATCTGTGGGATCGTGTACCTATTCCGGGCAGTGATCTTGTTCAGTGTCCGATAGTCAATACAGAGTCTCCAAGTCCCATCCTTCTTCTGTACCAACATGATCGGGCTCCCACAAGGCGATGAACTTGGTCGGATGTGACCTTTCTACAGTAGCTCCTGAATCTGCCTCTTGATTTCATCATTCTCCAGAACAGAGCGCCTAAAGATCGATCCATTGGGTAGCGGTGCACTTGGGGTCAGGTCTGTTAGGTCTCTGTAGTTTGCAAGATTGGCAAGAACAAACGTTGCAGAGCCTACATCAAAACCACTTTGGAATCCTAGGATCTAGCCCTCCTGGATTCAGAGAGGGATATCTCTATATAAGTGTTTTCAAATATATTTCTTTAAGGATTGTGATATGATATTAGGCTAGTTATGAAGTACAAGGGTTTTGTTTGTTTTGGTTGGGTGAGATATCATCAAAATGAAGGAAGTCTTTTGAAGGGTAAGGGTGTCAATAGGTTGACAGAATGGTTCAACTAATAGTATAGGTAAGAAACAATATCAATCCATTGGGCTATGGAGTCACAAAAGGATTTAATTGGACAACAGGTTTCGAGTGTGGTATATGGGGCAAGTCATCTATATCAAAGGATCTCTTTAAGTTGATTTATGGTATGAGACATCAAGAAGTGTGGAGAAAGAAGCAAACATGTGAGAAAACAAAGGGCAGTCTAAGATCAGGTAAGGACTTTGAACCTATCCTGCTTTCAACATACTCTCAAAGGAAAACAAAGAATAGCCTCAGATCAAGTAATGAATTTTAACCTAGCCTGCTTTCAGCATACTCAAAGGAAAACAAAGAATAGCTTAACATCAAGTAAGGAATTTTAACCTAGCCTGCTTTCAGCATACTCAAAGGAAAACAAAGAATAACTTAACATCAATTAAGGACTTTTAACCTAGCCTGCTTTTAGCATATTCTCAAAGGAAAAAATTTAAAACAAAGAATAGCCTAAGATCAAGTAAGGACTTTTAACCTAGCCTGCTTTCAACATACTCAAGGGAAAACATTCAAGATGAACATAAAAAGTAGCCTAAGATCAGGTAAGGACTTTGAACCTATCCTGCTTTTGGCATACTCTTAAGGGATCTTTTCAAAGCTACTATTGGAGATAAACTAGAGGACAGGGCTAACCATAGACTTCCCTAATTCGACTTTAATTAGCAGACTTTTCAAGAACAGAATCTCAAGTTTTACTCAGCAAGACATGGGCTCACCAACATTCCTTGACTGGTTACACTCTATTGAAATCATTCCCAAATACACAATTAGTAGAAAACATAAAGATAAAGCTTATCAGTGAGATTTAGGGTACTTTACAGTAAATCCTAATCTATATTTGTTGTTCTTTATCAGAGAAAGTGGACAGTATGGAAAACATGAGAAAAATAACAATTACAGTAAGAAAAACATCACCATTGACATAGACCAGGATCCCATAAATCAGCTTGTATATTTGATGTTCAAACCAGTTACAATATTCAAGTCCAGTAGGTCTTTACAACTTCAAACTTCTCTTCTCAGCCTATCTTTCTTCAATTACAAAACAGAGCTTCAACAGCCTCAATAGCTATTTACATTCAATAAGTATTCAACCAACAATAATACGAGACCCCTCATATGATATATATAGGTAAATTTGAGGAGGTGGAGTGAAAGGGAGGTCTAATTGTTCAATTAATACAGAGTAAATGCTTCTCGGCCTTTGGGAGGTCTTATGGAGAAGATTTCAGATTTTTAACTCTGTTTTAATTAATTTTACATTAAATTTTATCTACTTCAGTCACTTTTGTTGACTTTGGAGGCTTTTGGTAGGCTGGCAATTACTTCTGAGCTGTCTTTGGTAAATATCTCTGACTGTGCATTCAATTTGTATTCTTTTGAGGCAAATAAGCTGGCAAGTGGCATTTCTGAGGATTAATTGCCTCACTGATGTGGCATTTGGAGGTTTCCTTTATTGATCTGTCTTCTTTGTTGCTTTAAACAATGATTAGGCCTTGATCTTGCTTTTGGGCCTTTATAATCATCTTCGGGCTTTAAACCTTTTCTGCTGACTATTTCATCCTTTAAACATTTTTATGCTTTATTCACTGTGTCTTTATCCTTGTAAATCATTGGTTAAGTCTTTTAATCTTCGGTCTTTTGACTTTAACCTTTGACTTTAAGCTCCACTATCTTTTCCCTTTTGCTGTGGACAGGTGGTTTGATTATATGACCAATGCTCATAAAGCATTGATTAAAACCCATATTTACACCCCGAAAGCTCTTTTTCTATGTTATTCGGGCTTCAGATGTGGTAAACTTCGGCCATGTCCCTTTATGGACTGCGGAAAAGGTTTTTGGCCTTTGAATGCCATCAAACTTGCATAAGACAAAAAAAACCATATTGTAAAACCCCGCGCATTAGAAAATACTGCTTACAGAGGCTAGCGGAGGGCGGGAGGAGCAGTAAGGAGGGGAAACAACATGCAGGAGGAGGTTCCATGGAAAAATCTGCGAAAATGGGATTTAAAACTAAATTTGGCACGAAACGGTGGATTAGTGGTTTTGCGAAAACTGTCGGCGGTTTTCGCACAACATTCAGGCGGTAAGTGGTTTTAACGTGATCGAACGCGATACCACATATTGATCGCCACGTGTCCACCAGGAAACCACTGGTTTCTTGTAGATCTGGGTCGTTAAACCCTGACACAAAAATTAGCGTGAAACGCGATGTGAATCGCGATGGGGGAAAGGTGCATGGTAGAAGGGAGTTGGTGGAGGCCAGGTGTCGGACGGAGATTGGACAGGCGGTTAAATAGTGGGAAGTGGGACCAATGGTGATGTAGGCTATTTTGTTTGGTAGCGCGTTTGGTTGATCGATGGGGTTGGATGTTGGGAAGATTAATGGTTGTCAGATCATATAGATCAACGATGGGGATGGCTCCATGGAGTGGTAAGGTGGGGAGAGTAAATAAGAAAATAGAAGTAAAGGGAGGAGGCTTGATAACCGTCGGATCCCCCAGATCGATGGTGGAGATCTGCCGTCGGGGGGTAAAGAGGATGGAATCAATGAAACAAGGGGGCTGCGATGGAGCACTGGTAGCCGTTGATATTTATAGATCTATGGTGCAGATTAAGTCAAGGTTTGGATCATCGACCGAAAAAGGTGAAGGAAAATGAAGAAAATCAGCGCGTTTTGCCGATGTGATGGGGGCTTAAAGAATGGGAAAGGAAAGGTCTGGTGGAGGAGTAGAGGACCGAGAGCAGAGAGATAAGGGGCTAGAGGGTAGGTGCTTGGTCACAGTGCTTAAGTTTTATGGCAGAGAAGGAAAGGGGGCTTAAAACCCAATGTTTGTTTATGATCAGAAAAAGGCCTAAATGAGGCTTTTTGGGGTGTTTTTTAGTGTTTTTTGAGGTTCCGATAGGAAAAAAGGGATGATTTAAACCATAAAAAAGGGGTTTTTATAAGTTTAAAAGGGATTTTTGAAGGTTTTTTAGGAAAATGAGGGTAAATGAGAAGGGAAAAAGGGGATTTTTAGAGGAAATGGAGGATAAATAAAAGGGAAAAATAAGTGATATGGGGGGATTTTGGAGGAATTTATAAGGTGAAAAGATGGAGAGCATGTCTGAAAACAGTCTCCTTTATACAACTGGGCTTCTTGAGGATTTTTTGAAGGAAATATAAGTGAATATTATTCTTGAGTTAGAAAACACTAGAAGGCTTCAAGAATGAGTAATTTTCTATGAAAATAATCTCTTGAAGGCTCAAGACCTATTTTAGCCATCATTTGCTGTGACAAAATTTACTGATGGCTAACAGTGGCTCCACTTGGGGATGGCAGCTCCTTGGAGGTGTCAAGAACTTCAGAAATTGATCTCTAGAATGTAGACATGTGCCTTATCCATTGAAAAACTTTTCTTCATTGATCATGCTGCTTAAAAAGATGATCAGTACTTTGTATCAGCAAACAAATTTCTCCCAAACATTCTACCTACACAGCCTACTTTTCCTAACATTTTTTCTTCATAAGGTGCACTTGGACTTGCAAACCTTTTGACATCAACATTTTATTCTTTTATTGAAAGCAGGAAACTAATCTAAATCTACCCTTATTTCTTCCATGAGTCTAGATTAAACAGTTGAACTCATAAATTCTCTACCTAAGCTACTATCTGCCAGGATTAAACTGTCTGACAGATTTTATTCTCTACATTCTAAAACAGAAAATTAAAACACAGCCAAACCAGGATTAAGCTGTCTGATTTGTTGTTGTGTCTATGGATGTATGTACAAGCTGCACATAGAATTCATTTGCAGAAAATTTAAAACAAATTGTGAAGGCTTAAGATCTGAAAATTAAAAACATCCTTCATTCTTTGTCATGACTCAGATTTTGATTTGTTGTGAGTCATCTTTTTTCTATCCTAATATATTTACTAATAAGTCAAGATTACACTGTTTGGAAAATTTGATTCACTAACCTATCAGCATTAAATGGAAATCTATCTAGTCATGATTAGGTTGTATGACTAAATAGCAGTGTTTTTAGTAGTGGCATTTAAGCTTGCACACTTTCAGATTTTTTCCCTTTCTTTTTTGGTATGGGGCTGTACCTTTCTTCTTTTATATCTGCCCTCTTTTCTCCTTTTTATTGTTTTTGTATTTTTTCATTTTTTCTTTCAAAGAAAAAACAAAAAACTAACTAAATGCTTAAAGGCTGAGCTTTATTGACATTCCTACCTACCCTAATCTAACTCTGAAATATTTACATGTTTAGCTGACAAACTCTCTTTTCCAATACATCCAGTCAATCAAATGGTTACATGACTGGTCTTTGCTCATCTCTTTGAGCATGCTGGATAGACAAAAGGGCCACTCCCATCTCACTTGTTCTTTTAGCAGCAGTGTTAAAAAATTTTGTTACATTTTGTGATACACTGCTCCTAACAATCTATATCCCTTCCTCAAATATCTTCAAGAAATGAGCATAGGGATCTTGAAACAATGCCTGGTTATGAATATTTGGAAGATAGGTTTCAACCAAGCTTACTTTTTCCTCTGCTGGATCAAGCTTAAGATTATTTTGAGAAAGAGCTTCTTCTTCATCTTCATTATTATCTGAACTAGAGGACTCATCATATATTGTAGTGTTGTCCTCTTGTAGTCTTGGTATGTTCTGATTTAGTGGACTAAACTCTGTGAAGAGGTCATTATATTCTTGAGGAGGGGTTTCTTTGATTGGCTCAACCCTTTCAAGAGAAGGTTCTTTATATTCATCATGCTCAAGAAATTCTTCATTATTTTCCTCCTCAACCTTTGAGTTGAAAGATTGCTGATTCCCAATCACATGAAAACTGTTATTGATGAATGATAATGAAGCAGAGAAAAGACTCAGAGATTCTTCTCCCTCTTCTGCATTTTTAAAGCTTTCTTCATCAATATCATAAATAGTCTTCTTTGGCTCGTTACTTTCTTGGAGTTGGTGGAACCGATCTTCCTCCCACAAATCTACTAATGATGGTCCTGGAAGATCAACTTCTGTTTGGAGAACATCATCATCAGACAGATCAAAATTAAGAAAATCATTAGTGTAAGTAATGTCACCAATCAAACATACTGGATTATCAACAGATCTTTCTTTATTCTGAGCTACAAAGGAAATTTCTAAATTTTTACAACAAAGTTCATTAGGTGAATGGGCAAGAGTGTTTGTTTTATAAAAAATTTCATAGGCTGGCTGTTTGTTTATAATTTGATCAATTTCTTCTTCTGTCAAAGGGGAATATGTTTCTATGTTTCTTTGAGCAGAAGTACAACAATCCTCTTTCTCTTGTGTTAACTGGTCTTGAGGCTGGATGTCTTCTTGAGCCTTTTCTAGAGAATCAGTACTTGTGCTTGCAGGGAAACCTTGAGGGTTTTCTACTGTTTCCTGATCTACTTATGTTCCAAACAACTCCTCATGATTTTTATGATACTCAATTTGAATACAGGGTTCATGAGTTGTTTCTTTTACATTATCAGGATGCCACTCTTCTTGTGTAATCTGAAATGAATTGTAACATAGAGGAAGAGTCCCTATATGTGTTGGTTCTCCTCCCACATCAGATTATGCATTTTCTAAGTGGCTACTTGTTTCCTCAAAGCACTGCTCACTATTATTATTTGCATTATGTTCGTAAATATCTTTTAACAATAAAAAACAAGTTATAGGTAAGCGATTAGGAATTTCTTGATAACCTTCCTTATTATCTTCTATAAAGTCTTGATCATCATACATGTCTTGCTCATTGTTTAGGTCTTTTAGTGGTTGAGTTTGTTCTTGATCTGGGAAAAACATGGGCTGCTCTAGATCATCAATATTTAAATTAGCATCACCTAGAAGAGATGATGAATCATTATTCATGCTGGCAGGGATATATTGAGGAATGGCCTTTATTCCTTGATTTATTTCTTCCTTAATTGATTCATCTAGGTTTTTATGATAGTTGTCTTGGGTATGAAATTCATGGATGGCTGCCAAGAGATCCTCAGGCTGCCAATTTCCTAAATCTTCATAAATGCCTGCAAGGTATTCTATGATGCCCTCAGATTGATTACAACAACTTCCCTCTAAAGATAGATAAGGGGATTTTTCTTTATAATGATCATAAAATACTACGTGGAAGTCTCTTAGAGAAAACAAACTACCAGTCCTCAACCATTCATACCATTCCCTTGCTTTTCCTTCTAATGTCAGCATGAGCATTTTCATAAGGCAGTCTTCATGCCATTCCACCTTTAACCTCCATACATGTATGTGACATTTTATGAGATGTAACAAAGGGTCATCAAACTCTTCACCTTGAAAAACAGGCAGGTTTTCATCCCAATTCACCTGGGGCATATTATGTGGGAACCCAGGGATATGATCTCTACTCATTGGGGCATATCTTCGTTGTATCCTTGGAATCATGTTTGTAAATCAGAAGAGAGGTCACTATATCTTGTCAACCGGTTCAGAGTCTTATACCAGTGGATTCATTATGTCTTTTAAGAATTGTGGAGTCGCCACATGGAAATTTTTAGCTTTTTGTAGGTAAACTGTTTTATGGTCCACCACCATTGATTTATTTAAATACCAATCTAAAATGTTCTAGGTCTTCTGAGGTCTTAAGGATGTACAAAATGTAATTCACTCAGAATTTTCCCCAGTGCGGTCACCACTATGTTAGGTCTTCGTAGTTTGCAAGATTGGCAAGAACAAATGCTGCAAAGCCTACATCAAAACCACTTTGGAATCCTAGGATATAGCCCTCCTGGATTCAGAGAGGGATCTCTCTATATAAGTGTTTTCAAAGATATTTCTTTAAGGCTTGTGATATGATATTAGGCTAGTTATGAAGTACAAGGGTTTTGTTTGTTTTGGTTGGGTGAGATATCATAAAAATGAAGGAAGTCTTTTGAAGGGTAAGGGTGTGAGCAGATTGACAGAATGGTTCAGCTGATAGGATAGGTAAGAAACATTATCAATCCATTGGGCTATGGAGTCACAAAATGATTTAATTGGACAACAGGTTTCAAGTGTGGCCTATGGGGCAAGTCATCTATATCAAAGGATCTCTTTAAGTTGATTTATGGTATGAGACATCAAGAAGTGTGGAGAAAGAAGCAAACATGTGAGAAAACAAAGGGCAGTCTAAGATCAGGTAAGGAATTTGAACCCATCCTGCTTTCAACATACTCTCAAATGAAAACAAAGAATAGCCTAAGATCAAGTAAGGACTTTTAACCTAGCCTGCTTTCAGCATACTCAAAGGAAAACAAAGAATAGCTTAAGATCAAGTAAGGACTTTTAACCTAGCCTGCTTTCAGCATACTCAAAGGAAAGCAAAGAATAGCTTAAGATCAAGTAAGGACTTTTAACCTAGCCTGCTTTCAGCATATTCTCAAAGGAAAACATTTAAAACAAAGAATAGCCTAAGATCAAGTAAGGACTTTTAACCTAGCCTGCTTTCAGCATACTCAAAGGAAAACATTCAAGATGAACATAAAAATTAGCCTAAGATCAGGTAAGGACTTTGAACCTATCTTGATTTTGGCATACTCTTAAGGGATCTTTTCAAAGCTACTATTGAAGATAAACTAGAGGACAGGGCTAACCATAGACTTCCCTAATTCAACTTTAATTAGCAAACTTTTCAAGAACATTCAAGAACAAAATCTCAAGTTTTACTCATCAATACATGGGCTCACCAACATTTCTTAATTGGTTACACTCTATTGAGCGATATGATTTTTCTCGATCGTTCTTTGCATGTTCCCAACGAGGTTGGGGTATAAGGAGTTAGGGCTCGATCTGGTGGAACCTTTGCAATATCAGCCTCGCAAACCCCGACGGACGCCCATGGGGGACTAAAGGAAAATTGAGGGAGTAGGAGATCCTATCAAAATATTACTCGAGGAGGCCCTCAAAAAACAAAGGAACACGATGATGGATAACTTTGCCCATATCCTTCAACGGTTGCCCATCGGCGGCGCATCTGCATCTAGCAGCCACTTTGGAGGTGCGACTCCTTTTAAGGTACAAGTAAATTTTGACATTCCCGTATTTGAGGGTCAAATAGATGCAGATGCTGTAGATAAATGGTTGAATCTATTAGAAGGATATTTCTTGATTCATGACTTTTCCGACCAGGAGAAGATTATTTTTGCACTCCTCAAAGCTACCCCCCATGTCAAGGACTGGTGGGAAACCTACTGTGAGAACAAGGACTAGACAAAACCCTCTCTGTTCTCGACCGTACCAACTTGGAATTCTTTCTGAGACGCCATCAAGGAACAGTACTATCCCGTGGGGAGCGATGAGGACAAGTACATACAATGGACCACGCTGCAACAACAAAGGGATCAAGATGTGCATGAGCTGACGAATCTGTTCCATACCCTACGCATAAAGTTGGGTATCAAAGATTCAGAGAAACATCGGGTGCTAAAGTATCGCAGTTGTCTGCATAGATACATTCAGGAGGAAATGGAGTTCCTCGACATCTCCTCGCTTGGTACGGCATACCGGTATGCTTCCAAGATTGAGCAGAAATTCAAATAGAAGAAGCGAGACTTTGGATCAAAAGCAAGGGAAAGGTGCTCCCAAACCGCAGAACAAAGGACAGAGCCAAGGCATGTCGGCTCAAGACAACTTGTCGAAGCCACAAGAAAATAACAACACCGCAAAGCCAAAGAAGGACACGGGAAAGTGGTGTGAGTTCCATAAGAGCTCCACTCACAACACAAGTGAGTGTTGGGCCAAGCAGTCGCTAGTGGCCGAGATGAGGACTTCTGAGTCAGATGCATGCTCCGACTCTGAATCAGAACCTAACAAGGGGAATGAAAAAGGGAAGCAGATTATTGATGCAGAGCCCAACGCCACTGTTACCACTGCAAAGATCTAGAAGGAGGAACTGGAAGATCCAGAGGAGGAGGAACGTCTCTTCCACTCCCAGATGTGGGTAAAGGGCTCCCAGGTACAGTTCATTGTCGACAATGGGAGCCAAAAGAACCTCATTTCAGCAGATGTCGTGAAGCGGTTGGGCTTGCCGGCCACAACTCACCCACATCCATACACCATCGGGTGGCTTCACCAAGGACGAGATCTCCGCGTCAGCCAATAGTGCCGCCTTCCCAATGGCATCAAGCCCTTCACAGATGAGGTATTATGTGATGTTGCTCCTATTGATGTTTCTGATGTATTATTAGGACAACCATACTTGTGGAAGTGTCATGTTGTGTATGAGTCTCGGCCTCGTGTTGTTATTATTACTTTGAGAAATAAGTTGTACAGGATACCAGAGGTACCACCTCCTACCGCTATCTCTTTGGTTACTGCCAAACAATGCAGTAAGCTCATTTCCCAAACCAGGAAATTTGTTTTCCTGATGATCCGCCCTTAGGGCAAGAAGAAGACTGTGGCCACGACCTCTAGACAGGGCTCCTCTGCATGACAACAACAAATGGACAAGGTTGTGGAGGAGTACGAGGACATCTTCACCTCACCCACAGGGGTTCCTCTGCACTGTCAGGTCAAGCACCCGATTGATCTGACCCCAGGTGCATTGCTACCCAATGGACCGATCGATCGGCGCTCTATTTTGGAGAATGATGAAATCAAGAGGCAGATTCAGGAGCTATTGTAGAAAGGTCACATCAGACCAAGTTCATCGCCCTGTGGGAGCCCGATCGTGTTGGTACAGAAGAAGGATGGGACGTGGAGACTCTGTATTGACTATCGGGTGTTGAACAAGATCACTATCCGGAATAGGTACCCAATCCCACGGATTGATGACCTTCTGGACCAACTCCAAGGTGCAAAATATTTTAGTAAGATCGACCTAAAGTCTGGGTATCACCAGGTACCAATTGAACCCTCTGATGTGTGGAAGACTGCCTTCAAAGCTAAGGAAGGCCTTTTTGAATGGCTGGTCATGCCTTTCGGGTTGACAAATGCTCCCGCAACCTTCATGAGGATGATGGACGACATCTTGCGGCCATTCACCAACTCATTCGTAGTGGTGTACTTGGACGACATTCTGATCTTCAGCAAGACTTGGGAAGAGCACCTTCATCACATCCGACAAGTCCTCCAAACACTGCGGCAACACAAGTTGTGTGCCAATTTGGAGAAGTGCACGTTTGGCATGACCCAGGTTCAATATCTCGGATACATTATTGATGAAAAGGGGGTACATGTGGATCCAGCCAAGATCCAAGTCATTCGGGATTGGCCAGCCCCGACTACTATAACAGAGCTTCGCAGCTTTCTGGGTCTTGCTAATTTCTACCGTAGATTCGTGTTGGGATTCTCTCATATCACTTGGCCCTTGAATCAAGTCACCAAAGGAGGAGCGAGAGAAAAATTCTTTTGGTCGGAACCTCAACAGAAGGCATTCAAAGAATTGAAAAATCGCCTCTGTTCTGCCCCAGTGCTCACCTTACTAGACTTGCAGCAGCCATTTGAGATCGAGACAGATGCCTCTGACTATGCTATTGGGGCAGTTCTTACTCAATAGGGACATCCAGTGGCATATCACAGTGAGACATTGTCTGAGACAGTTCGCAAGTATCCCACCTATGACAAAGAAATGTATTCCATTGTGCAAGCCTGTCGACAATGGAAGCATTACATTTTGGGGAGGGAAACAATCATCCACACAGACCACCGGCCCCTGCAGTTCATACAGACACAAGGGAAGTTGCAGAATGATCGCCATCAGAAGTGGTCCACATATCTGCAACAGTTTCATTTGAACATCAAGTACAAGAAGGGTAGCACCAATAATGTTGCAGACTACCTCAGCCGACCACCAATCGTGGCACTCACCACCGTGCTCAACTCTTGTGGGCACGAGACTTCTGATTGGCCGCTTCTCTATGAGAGTGACCCAGAATTCGGCCACACTTACAAGGCACTCTTAGGGGGCACACAAGTTCCAAATTTTCACCTCCAAGATGCACTTTTATGTCACTTGGGACACCTTTGTGTTCCTTCAAGCGAGCGTGCCAAGATGATATGGGAAGCACACTATAGTCGAGTCGCTGGGCATTTCGGGGTCGAGAAAACAGTAGCAATCTTGCAGAAGTATTTCTATTGGTTGAACCTTCGAAAGGATGTCGAGAAGCACATCAGATCCTGCACTGCTTGTGCCATTGCCAAATCGACCATCAAGAGGCAAGGCCTATATACTCCTCTACCTACCCCTAGTCGACCTTGGGAATCCATCTCCATGGATTACATGTCGGGCCTACCTTCTACTAAGCAGGGAAATGACTGTTTTTTTGTGGTCGTCGACAGATTCTCGAAGATGGCCATTATGGCAGCCTGCAAGAAGAATATCACAGCAGAAGCCACTGCTAAACTCTTCTTTGAACGAGTGTGGGTGCACCTTGGGATCCCACAGTCTATCATATCAGATCGGGATAGCAGGTTCCTCAGCACATTTTGGTCCAGCCTCTGGTCGATGTTGGATACCAAGCTCACCAAGTCCACAGCTTTCCATCCCCAAACAGATGGCCAGACAGAGGTCGTCAACAGAATGATTGTACACATTCTGCGCATGTACAATTCAAAGCATCCACGCACATGGGACGAGAGCCTTCCTTATGTACAACATAGTTATAATCGGGCTCTCCACAGTTCAATCGGCCATAGCCCCTTTCAGGTGGGCTTGGGATTCCAGCCACTATGTCCCATTGACGTAGCCATGCCATTTGCAACTGCTCAGGCCAATTCAGCTCATGTCCAGTCTGAAGTTGACAAAGCCAGTAGCTTCATCGAGCGCATTCAACACATCCACCAACAGGTTCATGATATATTGGACAGAGCCAATGCCAAGTACAAGCAACGCCATGATCAACACGGGGTGCCACACAACTTCCAGGTGGGTGACAAAGTATGGCTACATTTGCAGAAGGAGCGCCTCACTGGACCCCACCGCAAGCTTCGCCCGCTCCGATACGAGCCGTACACCATCACCAAGGCTGTAGGGAACAATGCATTTGAGCTCAGTATTCCACCATTCCTTGGTCTGCACCCAGTCTTCAATGTGGATCGCCTTCGTCCTTACTTCCCACCTCTACTGGACACCTCGGACATTGCAGAACAACTCACACCAACAGAGTTAAACCCAGACTGCATGGAACAGACCACCACAGATTGTATCATGGACATGCAAATCAAGAACACTCGTCAACAGCAGATCCAACTGTATCGGGTTGTCAAAGCTGGCCAACTCCTGCACCAAGGAAAGTGGTTCACCAGTGACCAAGTTCAGCAGAAATTTCCTCATCTCATGGAGGAACTTAACGCAATGGGGACCATTGCTTCCTAAGGGGGGAGGAATGATCCAGGTGGATATTGGTGGTCACCCGCCTATTCCACTTGGGGCCCCACCATTGTCTCTTTCATTTTTTCAGTTTCGGCACAGCGTACTATTTTTAGTAGTTTTTCGGGTCCTGAACTTTTGGAGCCGTTTTGAGGCCCTAAACGACGTTTTTTGGGACAACCGGGACCAACATGAGTGCATGGACCAATATTTCTCACTCAAAATTTGTAGTCCTCAGACAGATCTTTCTAACAAGGTATGATTTGCATCAAACGGAGATCGTATGCCAAAGTTATGTCCTCGGGAAGTTGAAACACCAATTTACCCAAACGGGGCCCATAGTTTTGGCACTTCATCTCCTAGGGTTATGGTTTTTGATGTTTAGGGTTTTCCATTGTTTCTAAATAATAAATAGGCCCTCGAGCCTCATTGTAACTCAGTTCAGTGGCCTGTAGCCACCACATCTCTTCTCAGAGATAGCTACTAGTGCCCTAGCTAGTTTATTTCCATTCTGTCTGTAAGCAAATTTCAGTTCTTTGATATTAATGAATTGAAATTTGCTTACAGAAAGAATGGAAATAAACTAGCTAGGGCGCTGGTAGCTATCTCTGAGAAGATATGTGGCGGCTATAGGCCTCTGAACTGAGTTACAATGAGGCTCGAGTGCCTATTTGTTATTTAGAATTAATGGAAAACCCTAAACATCCAAAACCCTAACCATAGGAGATGAAGCGCCAAAACTATGGGCCCCATTTGGGTAAATTGGTGTTTCAACTTCCCGGGGACGTAACTTTGGCATATGATCTCCGTTTGATGCGAATCATACCTCGTTAGAAAGATCTGTCTGAGGACTACAAATTTTGAGTGAGCAACATCAATCCATGGACCCATGTTGCTCTCGGTTTTCCCAAAAAACGTCATTTAGGGCCTCAAAATGGCTCCAGAAGTTTAGGACCCAAAAAACTGCTAAAAATAGTAAGTTGTGCTGAAACTGAAAAAATGAAAGAGACAATGGTGGGGCCACAAGTGGAATAGGCGGGTGACCACCAATATCCACCTGGATCAACTTCTCTTCTCAGCCTATCTTTCTTCAATTACAAAATAGAGCTTCAATAGCCTTAATAGCTATTTACATTCAATGAGTATTCAACCAACAATAATACTAGACCCCTCATATGATATATATAGGTAAATTTGAGGAGGTGGAGTGAAAGGGAGGTCTAATTGTTCAATTAATATAGAGTAAATGCTTCTCGGCCTTTGGGAGGTCTTATGGAGAAGATTTCATATTTTTAACTCTATTTTAATGAATTTTACATTAACTTTTATCTACTTCAGTCACTTTTGTTGACTTTGGAGGCTTTTGGTAGGCTGGCAATTACTTTTGAGCTGTCTTTGGTAAATATCTCTGATTGTGCATTCAATTTGTATTCTTTTGAGGAAAATAAGTTGGCAGGTGGCATTTCTGAGGATTAATTGCCTCACTGATGTGGCATTTGGAGGTTTCCTTTATTGATCTATCTTCTTTGCTGCTTTAAACAATGATTAGGCCTTGATCTTGCTTTTGGGCCTTTATAATCATCTTCGGGCTTTAAACCTTTTCTGCTGACTGTTTCATCCTTTAAACATTTTTCTACTTTATTCACTATGTATTTATCCTTGTAAATCATTGGTTAAGTCTTTTAGTCTTCGGTATTTTGACTTTAACCTTTGAATTTAAGCTCCACTATATTTTCCCTTTTGTTGTGGACAGGTGGTTTTCATCGATGCGGGAGGGTTTGATTATATGACCAATGCTCATAAATCATTGAATAAAACCCATATTTACACCTCGAAAGCTCTTTTTCTGTGTTATTCGAGCTTCAGATGTGGTAACCTTTGCCCCTGTCCCTTTATGGACCGCGGAAAAGGTTTTCGGCCTTTGAATGCCATCAAACCTGCATAAGACAAACAAAACCATATTATAAAACCTTGCGCATTGGAAAATATTGCTTACAGAGGCTGGTGGAGGGTAGGAGGAATAGTAAGGAGGGGAAACAACATGGAGGAGGAGATTCCATGGAAAAATATGCGAAAATGGGATTTAAAACTGAATTTGGCATGAAACGGTGGATTAGTGGTTTTGCGAAAACCGTCAGCGGTTTTCGTGCAACATTGAGGCGGTAAGTGGTTTTAACGCGATCGAACACGATACCACACATTGATCGCCACGTGTCCACTAGGAAACCACCGGTTTCACGTAGATCTGGGTCATTAAACCCTGACACGAAAATCCGCGCGAAACACGATGTGAACCGTTGGATCTGGAGGTGTAGATCCAATGGTGGGGGAGGAGCGCGATGGGGGAAAGGTGCATGGTGGAAGGGAGGTGGTGGAGGCCAGGTGTCAGACGGAGATTGGATAGGCGGTTAAATAGTGGGGGTGGGACCAATGGTGACGTAGGCTATTTTGTTTGGTAGTGCATTTGGTTGATCGGCGGGGTTTGATGTCGGGAAGATTAGTGGCCGTCAGATCATATAGATCAACAATGGGGATGGCTCCGTGGAGTGGTAAGGAGGGGAGAGTAAATAATAAAATAGAAGTAAAGGGAGGAGGATTGATAACCGTCGGATCCCCCAGATCAACAGTGGAGATCTGCCGTCGGGGGGTAAAGAGGATGGGATCAATGAAACAAGGGGGCTGCGATGGAGCACTGGCAGCCGTTGATCTTTATAGATATACGGTGTAGATTAAGTTGGGGTTTGGATCATCAGTCGAAAAAGGTGAAGGAAAATGAAGAAAATCAACGTGTTTTGCTGATGCGATGGGGGCTTAAAGAACGGGAAAGGAAAGGTCCGGTGGAGGAGTAGAGGACCGACAGCGGAGAGATAAGGGGCTAGAGGGTAGGCACTTGGTCACATCGCTTAAGTTTTATGGCAGAGAAGGAAAGGGGGCTTAAGCCAAGGGGCTTAAAACCCAATGTTTGTTTATGAGTGGAAAAATGCCTAAATGAGGCTTTTTGGGGTGTTTTTTTAGTGTTTTTTAAGGTTCCGATAGGAAAAAAGGGATGATTTAAACCATAAAAAAGGGTTTTGTATAAGTTTAAAAGGGATTTTTGAAGGTTTTCTAGGAAAATGAAGGGTAAATGAGAAGGAAAAAAGGGGATTTTAAGAGGAAAATGGAGGATAAGTAAAAGCGAAAAATAAGTGATATGGGGGGATTTTGGAGGAATTTATAAGGTGAAAAGATGGAGAGCATGTTTAAAAACAGTCTCCTTTATACAGCAGGGCTTCTTGAGGATTTTTGAAGGAAACATCAGTGAAGATTATTCTTGAGTTAGAAAACACCAGAAGGCTTCAAGAATGAGTAATTTTCTATGAAAATAATCTCTTGAAGGCTCAAGACCTGTTTTAGCCATCATTTGCTGTGACAAAATTTATTGATGGCTAACAAGGTCAATGGGGTGCTTGACATGACAGTGTAGAGGCACCCCTGTGGGTGAGGTGAAGATGTCCCCGTACTCCTCCACAACCTTGTCCATTTGTTGTTGTCGTGCAGAGGAGGCATGTCTAGAGGTCGTGGCCACAATCTTCTTCTTTCCCTGGGGGCAGATCATCAGGAAAATGAATTTCTTGGTTTGGGAAATGAGCTTACTACATTGTTTTACAGTAACCAATGAGATAGTGGGAGGCGGTGGTACCTCTAGTATCCTGTACAACTTATTTCCCAAAGTAACAATAACAACGCGAGGCCGGGACTCATACATAGCATGTTGCTTCCACAAGTATGGTTGGTCTAATACATCATAAACATCAATAGGAGAAATTTCACACAATACCTCATCCATGAAGGGCTTGATAATATAGGGAAGGCGGCACTGCTGGCTGATGCGGAGATCCCGTCCTTGTTGAAGCCACCTGATGGTTTATGGTTGTGGGTGCGCTGTGGTCGACAAGCCCAACTGCTTCATAAAATTTTCTAAAATGAGGTTCTTTTGGCTCCCATTATCGACAATGAACCATAGCGGGGAAACCTTTACCCACATATGGGAGTGGAAGAGACGCTTTGCCTCCTCTAGATCTTCTGGATCCTCCTTCTAGATCTTCGTAGTGGCAACAGTGGCGTTGGGCTTTGCATCAATAATCTGCTTCCCTTTGTCATTCTCCTTGTCAGGTTCAGATTCAGATTCGGAGCATGCACCTGATTCAGAAGCCCTCAACTCGTCCACCAATGACTGCTTGGCCCGACACTCACTTGTGTTGTGAGTGGAGCTCTTATGAAACTCACACCACTTTCCCGTGTCCTTCTTTGGCTTCACGGTGTTGTTATTTTCTTATGGATTTGGTAGGTTGTCTTGGGTCATCATGCCTTGGATTTGTCCTTTGTTCTATGGTTTGGGGGCACCTTTCCCTTGCTTTTGATTTGCAGATCCAAAGTCTCGCTTCTTCTGTTTGAATTTCTGCTAAATCTTGGCAGCATACCGGTATGCCATACCAAGCGAGGAGATGTCGAGGAACCTCATTTCCTCCTGCATGTATCTGTGTAGACAACTACGATACTTTAGCACCAAATGTTTCTTTGAATCTTTGATACCCAACTTTGTGCGCAGGGTATGGAACAGATTCGTCAACTCATGCACATCTTGATCCCTTTGTTGCCGCAACGTGGTCCATTGTATGTACTTGTCCTCATAGCTCCGCATGGGATAATATTGTTCCTTGATGGCATCTCGAAAAGAATTCCAAGTGGGTACGACTGAGAACATAGAGGGTTCTGTCTCATATTTTTTCTCACAGTAGGTTTCCCACTAGTCCTTGACATGGGGGGTAGCTTTGAGGAGTGAAAAAATAATCTTCTCCCAATCGGAAAAGTCATGAACCGAGAAATATCCTTCTAATATATTCAACCATCTATCTGCGGCATCTACATCTATTTGACCCTCAAATATGGGAATGTCAAAGTTTACTTGTACCTTAAAGGGAGCCGCGCCTCCAGAGTGGCTGCTGGATGCAGATGCGCCGCCGGTGGGCATTCATTGAAGGATCTGGGCAAATTTATCCATCATCGTGTTCCTTTGTTTTTCGAGGGCCTCCTCGATCAATATTTTGATAGGATCTCCTGCTCCCTCATCTTTCTTTTAATCCCCCATGGGCATCCGTCAGGGTTCACGAGGCTGATCTTGCAAAGGTTCCACCAGATCGAGCCCTAACTCCTTATACCCCGACCTCGTTGGGGACATGCAAAGAAGGATCGAGAAAAAGTAGAACGCTCTGATACCACTGATCCGGATTTATGCAGGACTACAACATAATATAGAAATAACCATAAACATAGAGATGCAGTAGAAATAATGGTTCATTTCATTAGTATCAAATAACATAAATATGCTTACAAACATAATGGAAATAAAATAGCTAGGGTGCTGGTAGCGAATCTCTGAGAAGAGATGTGGCGGCTACAGACCTCTGAATTATGTTACAATGAGGTTCGAGGGCCTATTTATTTTGGAGAAACAATGGAGAACTCTAAACATCCAAAAACCTAACCCTAGGAGATGAAGCGCCAAATCTATGGGCCTCGTTTGGGTAAATTGGTGTTTCAACTTCCTAGGGATGTAACTTCGGCATACTATCTCCGTTTGACGCACATGATACATTGTTAGAAAGATCTATATGAGGACTACAACTGTCGCCAATGATATTAATTTAGGAATGGAATCATATTTTCAAGATAAACGATGCCCAAAAAATGTCGTTTAGGGCCTCAACACAGCTCCGGAAGTTCAGGACCCGAAAAAACTACTAAAAATAGTAAGTTGTGAAAAACTGAAAGAGACAATGGTGGGGCCCCAAGTGGAATAGGCGGGTGGCCACCAATATCCACCTGGATCAAAACCGAGCTGGAAGATGAGGCTACTCTGCTCTCTTTCTCTATTTGGAAATATGGTTGTAGGTACAAAGAACACTAGTAGAAAATGAGAAATTAGTGACTAGGTGACTAAAAAAGTTAGTCACCACGACTTTTCCAAGTGAAATACTACAAAAAATGAGCTATCTTAAGTGATCCAACTAAAAATGACTAACATAAATGACTAATTTAGTCTTGGGCTAAAATATACAACTAGCTAATAAGTAATACAAATAAAAATGACTAATGTGAGCGACTAATTTAAACTAAACTATGGCTATATTCGAATAGTGTGTTAATGAGCTCTAAGTGAAGTTACTCGAAAATAATGGGCTACCTAGAACTACTTGAGTTTATTGATAACATTATTTGTAATGTTCCCACTTAGCCTTAGCTAAGAGGAACTTTCAATTTTGTTTTTAATTTCTGCTTCATGAATAAATGAATAAAGGAGGACATGTAAAACTCCTAAAAAGTCTGAATAAATCAATGCCCATGTGAACAAAGACAAATCAGGGCTATGTAAAGGTGTGAAAAAGGTTTGAGCTAAAGACTGGGTCAACCTTGACCAAATCAACAATGTTGTCTAGGTTCATTGCATCTCCAAAAGGGACAGCGCAGTTCTAGAAGGGAGCCTCTAATGTGAAAATGGCTAACTCATCAAGATGGTTTAGGGTTTGCAAGAGCTTTCTCATATTATAAAAGGAGAAGGAGGGCAGCAAGAGAAGGTTGTTGATAGATCATATTTCTGAGTATTTGTCTGCTTAGACAAATACCTTTCTCTACTGTTGAGGGAGGATTGTATCTAGAATTCCTATGCAGGAGTTTCACCTCTTCCTTTGATGATTCAAGGAGGAAAGTTTGTTGAATTGAACCACTATCAGGCTTGAGGCAAAGCTCCTACTTACATTGGCAGCGATGATCCATTAAGGGCTTTGCTGTCTCTGCAAGCTGCAGCAAGTGGTGATCTAGATCTGTAGAGATCTAGTGTATTTTGAGAGCCTCTCTCCATGGAGTGGGTCCTTTGACCTCCTGGAAGAGTGTATCATTTCTTGTAATTTAGATCGGCAATTATTCAGTATTTTTTTGTGTCATTTGAGCCGCAATGCTGTCCCACTGAGTAAACTGTATTATTTATGTATGAGGGTTTGCAGGGTGTTTTTCTCATAGTTTAGATCAGAGATCTCTTGTGCTGGCTTTGCCTTCCACTTGGTGATCCATGGATTGGCTTGTTGATCTATGTTCTGTTAAGATCTGATCAATTGTAATCAAATGTTATATTCAGAAATTTGCTGCAACAGTTCCCAGATCTGCAACTTGTTTCTCAGATCTACTCTTCTGAACCTCCTGAAAAATTACGTTGTTGAAGCATTTTTGCAAATATACATGTGCTCTTGCTCTCTTTTCTAAAGATTTATTGCTGTATTGGCTCATGCTTCCTACTGTATAATGAAAGGGATTTATCATAATGCTTATTTGCTAATGTATTACTAAAACATCAGTCTCCTTGCTGATCTCCACTGAACATTAGCTAAAACTACGCAATTCCTGAAGCAGTGTTTGCATTTGACTACATCCTTCCCCTTTGGGTGCTTTTTAGCTAGTCTACTTTTTGGGAGATCTGTTTAATGTGATTAAAATGATTTTTTTCTGATGAAATTCTATATATAAGTCATATACAACATAAAAAAGAGGAACCAAGTCCTGATATACGTTATTTTTTCACAGTTTTACTTATACATCATTTTCCTTGAGCACCTTATTGAAATTACTGAGAAAGGAATTATTCCAAGTTCTATAGACAGAGTCTGTAGTTGGCAAGGTAGCCTCTGGATCTCATCCTTTATTTTGGAAGGTGACATATCCAGTAAATTCCTCTGCAGTCCATCTCTGAAATAGAATCTTGATATTCCTGAAAAAGGGATATTATAGTGGTATCAGAGCACCACTCTTGGCATAGCCTGTGCTAGCATTGGAGCACCAGTCATGCTGCATTCTAAATATGAAGATCCTCTTTCTGAGAGGGAGAGGAGATATCAGAATAGAAGTCATAAAAAGTATGACTATACTACTGTTGACCTTGACAAGGGTCAAGACAAGGGGAAAGCCCCTGAATCTGTGAATGATAAAGATAAGGAAGCAGAGGAGTTTGCAAAAACTCTCTTAGAGGCTATGCAAGATCTGTCCAGGGAGATAAAGGAGATGAGGATGGATAGAATGAGCGAATCCCTTGGGAGATTCCATCAAGGAGAAAGTTCTGATATGTCTCAATTTGAGACTGGTCAACCTGTGAGCTTGCCACAAGCTCCACAAGCCTCACAACACTCTACAATGCCTACCTTCTTGGTTGTAGAGAATGAAGGACTGCAATATCCAACCTCCCTGGAAGGGTACTTTGTAGAATATGACTCACAAGGTCAGAGGTTCAAGGATAACTTGAGCTTCCAAGACTTTTGCCATCTCAAGGATTGAAGGAGACCATGGCAGCAGTACAGAGATGGTGGTTTCTTCCAGGGGAGACACCATACTATGGGCTGGTTCTTTTTGCCCAAGTTCAATGGGACATCCTCATGTTCTGCCAAAGCATGGGTGGAAAAGTTGGACATCTATTTCCAGTTGAATAAAGTGCCCGAAGTAGAAGCCATCAATATTGTTGCGCTGCATTTTGAGGGAGAAGCCCACAACTGGTGGTTTCATGGACTATCCACATTGGGACACAGCAATGTGTCCACATATGTTGAGTTCACTAGGAGACTAGTGGAGAGATTTGATCGGAAAGATCCGGAGGTCCCTTTTATAAGCTTGGAAAAGCTGAAGTAGACAGGATATGCAGAGGCCTATATCTCTGAATTCTTGAGATTGTCAGTAATGGTCCCCGATATATCCGTAGCAAGGAGAGTCTACATGTTCATTGATGGCTCGGAGGAACCTTTGCATGGGTTGGTTAAGGATACCCAGCCCATCACTTTGCATGATGCAATTGAGAGAGCTAGAGATCTCCAAGATGCCTTGCCAAGGGCAAAGGCAACTTTCCCAAGCAAAGCCCCTCATTCCTCTAAGGGGAAGGAAGAGAAAGCTGCTCCACCCAAGGAGAGCTCACTAAAGAAGCCTCTTGACCTTGATTTCCAGAGGGAGTTGAGGAAAAAGAGATTGTGTTTCACTTGTCAAGAGCCATGGGTACCGGGACATAGACGTGCTGCTGGGGGGGCACACTATATAGAAGTCTTCTCAAACTTGGAGGAGGAGGATGGGAATGAAGGACCTAGGAGGGGTCACAACACTAGTGATGATGATGAGGAAAATCAATCACCATCCAGAGGTGAAGAGGGACTCTTGCTTCTTTGAGAGGAGTGCCCAAATATTTGACCTTAAGAGTGCAAGGTTCAGTCATGAACCAGAGAGTGTCTATTTTGATTGACAGTGGGGCAACCCACAACTTTATTGATGCTCACCTTGTGCAGAGGAGAGGGATCCTCATGGACACTTTTGATGGGTTCTCTATTTTGGTTCCAGGAGATAGAACTATGCAATGCATGTAGTATGTTCCATCACTTTCTGTGACTATGGGAACCTACACCTTGGTGGACCATTTCTTTGTAGTTGACATACCAGACACCAACATCATCCTAGGTGTCTAGTGGTTGATTACCTTGGGAAAAGTAACCACTGATTGGAAGGCCTTGCAGATGGAGTGGGTGGACTTGAAGAGTGGGAAACAACAAATCATTCAAGGCATGCACACCTATCCTTCATCTGATGTTTCCACCCAAACAAAAGAGATGGAATTGTGCAGTGGGGGCAAGGACCACACAGTTCCTTCTCTCATGTTTATGAGAATGTTGCAAGGAACATTCCTACCTCATGGCAAGCCACTTGGAATGCCATTGGATTTTGATCATGTGGGGGAAGCCTCACAAGGTGCTGGAGCAATGGAGGAGAAAGCCACAACGCTGTGGGAGGAAGAAAAGGGGAGGATCAACCTTCCCAAAAATAATTTTGGCATGTGTAATGTCAAAGAAACAATCAGCAACAAGGCAAGCACCACCATAGATGCATCAACAGCGCTGTCCTTGTTGAGATGTGTAGATCCATATTGGAGGTCTCAACTCCTTGTGGAGTACTCCAAAGATATGCACGTCGGGATGATATTATATGGCATGAAGCAATGAGGAGGATATTTGGTCCATGAAGGGGTCATCTATCATCTTGGTAAAGTATTATTGTCTCAAGCCTCCAAGCTTAAGCAAGAGATACTACAAATAGCACACAAAGAGTTCCTTTCCAGCTATATGCAGTTAGCAAAGATCTACTCCCTAATCATGAGGAGTTTTGATTGGGAGGGTATGAAGGAAGAACTACATCAGTGCTATGATTGGGAGGAACTACATCAGCACTTGCAAGAGTGCAATAGTTATGAGGAGATGGGTCAGCCAAAGGATCCTATGCAGGAGACATTTCAGCCATCTCTTCCTTCTCTTAAAAGAGGAGAAATGCACATGCCTAACTCCATGTGTGTGGGAGACTTGAATGGTAAAGAATTTGATCTTATGGAGCATGTTTATTTTTCTGATTTGACACATTCTCTTACCATATGTATGAAGGCCATGGCTCCTACAAGGAGTGATATTACTTGCAGATCTCATGGCATTGATGAGGCCAATAAAAGGTATAAATCTAGCCACTCCCTTGAGGTGCAAAGGGAGATTATCGATCATGATGGGTGCTTCCCGAAGGCACCTAACTTGGGTGTCACTTTCAGCCATGTCAAAGTGACCCATGCAGCAAAGATGTGGTGGGAATACCACTTGCCACACTCAGATTCACTCAAGACAAGGAGTGCATTGCATTGGTATCTTATGTGGGATTGTGACCCACCTCCTCAAGTGCACATTTCAGTTTGCATATATGTGATTTTGCTTCCATACATAGATGATATATTGGTATTGTTTATGGGTTTGTATGGGAAAAAAGTGGGCAGTGTATATGTACCACATTGGATGGAAATTTCTCTTGTACTTCATGATACATGTTTTAGATGTGACATTGCTTCACCCATGTTTATTTCTGTTGAGTTTTACACTCCTTAAGGGATAGACTATGCACCTATCATGTTAGCATTGAGGAGCAGTTTCTGATGTATTGGTTTGATGAGCACTTGGTCCATGATGAAAACTTGATCCTTGATAGTGCCATCAATGGAGAAGGAAAAGAACTACAACTCTTACCCTGTCAGTTGCTTGAGGACAAGCAACATTTTGGAGGGGAGGACTGTAATGTTCCAACTTAGCCTTAGCTAAGAGGAACATTCAATTTTGTTTTTAATTTATGCTTCATGAATAAATGAATAAAGGAGGACATGTAAAACTCCTAATCAATGCCCATGTGAACAAAGACAAATTAGGGCTATGTAAATAATCACTTGCAGGTGTGAAAGAGGTTTGAGCTAAAGACTGGGTCAACCTTGACCAAATCAACATCGCTGTCTAGGTTCATTGCATCTCCAAAAGGGACAACGCAGTTCTAGAAGGGAGCCTCTAATGTGAAAAGGGCTAACTCATCAATATGGTTTAGGGTTTGCAAGAGCTTTCTCATCTTATAAAAGGATAAGGAGGGCAGCAAGAGAAGGTTGTTTATAGATCATATTTCTGAGTATTTGTATGCTTATACAAATACCTTTCTCTGCTGTTGAGTGGAGGATTGTATCTGGAATTCCTATGTAGGAGTTTCACCTCTTCCTTTGATGATTCAAGGAGGAAATTTTTCTGAATTGAACCACTATCAGGCTTGAGGCCAAGCTCCTACTTACATTGGCAGCGCTGATCCATTGAGGGCTTTGCTGTCTCTGCAAGCTGCAACAAGTGGTGATCTAGATCTGCAAAGATCTAGTGTATTTTGAGAGCCTCTCTCCATGGAGTGGGTCCTTTGACCTCCTAGAAGAGTGTATCATTTCTTGTACTTTGGACCTTCAATTATTCAATAGTTTTCTGTGTCATTTGAGCTGCAACACTGTCCCACTGAGTAAACTGTGTTATTTATGTATGAGGGTTTGCAAAGTGTTTTGCTCATAGTTTAGATTAGAGATCTCTTGTGTTGGCTTTGCCTTCCACTTGGTGATCCATGGATTGGCTTGATGATCTATGTTCTGTTCAGATCTGATCCATTGTAATCAAATGTTATATTCATAAATTTACTGCAGCAGTTTCCAGATCTGCAACTTGTTTCTCAGATCTACTCTTATTCATGCATGCTTTTGTCAAAATTCCAAGTGGATCTTGTAGGGAAAACTATAGAGTTTCCAGATCTGATATAGATCTGATATTTTGTCCATATATCTGCTTTAGATCTAAGTTGTAACTTCCAGCTGCTGAACCTCCTGAAAAATAACGTTGTTGAAGCATTTCTGCAAATATACATGTGCTCCTGCTCTCTTTTCTGAAGATTTATTGTTGTATTGGCTCATGCTTCCTACTGTATAATTAAAGGGCTTTATAATAATGCTTATTTGATGTTGTATTACTGAAATATTAGTCTCCTTGCTGATCTCCATTGAAAATTAGCTAAAACTGCGCAATTCCTGAAGTAGTGCTTGCATTTGACTGCAGCCTTCCCCTTTGGGTGCTTTTTAGCTAGTCTACTTCTTGGGAGATCTGTTTAATGTGCTTAAACTAATTTTTTTCCGATTAAATTCCATATATAATTCACATAAAACATAAAAAAGAGGAACCAATTCTTGATCTGCGTTATTTTTGCACAGTTTTACTTATACAACGTTTTCCTTGAGCACCTTGTTGAAATTCCTGAGAAAGGAATTATTCCAAGTTCTATAGACAGAGTCTGCAGTTGGCCAAGTAGCCTCTGGATCTCATCCTTTCTTTTGGAAGGTGACATATCCAATAAATGCCTCTGCAGTCCATCTCTAAAATAGAATCTTGATATTCCTGAAAAAGGGATATTACATTATTCATGGATTTGAACATGTTTTCCACCTCCTTAATGATTAGTAGATATTGAACTTATGTGTAAACCTCATGTCCCTTTTCTCTCTTTATATGAGCATACTTGCTTATATTAAAGAGTGCTTCAATAGTTTTTATTGATGTCCTCATGCCAAAATTATCACTCTATGGGCTTTCAAAATAATTAGATATAACCTCTACTTAAAGTGACATTTTTTTCTTCTCAAAATTAAAATTAAAATTAAAAAGAAAATTTAACCCCAATATTGGCAACATGCTCAAGTATTAAAAAAAAAAAAACCTCAATAGTAGCAACATAAGCTACCATAGCAATTGAAATTTTCGGCTGATCTAAAATTAATCTATTAAAATTACTTTCCTGCTACTCTTTTTCCTTTCCTTTGGAGTGTTATTTGGTGAGTTGTATGTATGAAGAGGCATCAAAATCATGATAATATGTGCTTCAGAAATTGCTTACAACATGACCCAGTGAAGTTGATGTTGTACATGGAGATCCCACATTGAAGAATGGCATCAACGAGTTGGATGACATCATGGAGGCTGCAGGCATGGTGTTTATCCAAGCTAATAAGTAGATACATAAGTTTCAATCTTTTCTGATTATTTTTTTTGCTAGTTGCTTTATTTATAAAGCTTTCTGAATTTGGTATGACTTGATTTGTGATTAATGGTTCTGGATTTTGAGTTTATGGAGAGTGCATTTAAAAAAATGAAAAGGTTGAATCATATTTGAGGAACTGCATGTCATTTTACCCTCTGATATTAGCTAATTGATATAACTCCCCATTTGCACAGAATCCAAATTGGGGAAACTTTTTGTGGTTAATGCAATGTATGTTGTTTGGGTATTTTATTTCCCATTTTCCCAAAAATTTCGCGAACATTGACATGAAGATTCCTAACCACTATTGGGATGTTGGTGCATTATTCAAGTTGACAGAGTGTTAATCCATCCACTAGGGTTGTGCTATGCCCTATCTTGTAGGACATAAGTATCAAAAACATTAAAGCTTGGAGCAAGTATTGGAAGATTTTGGCTCAAATTTGTATACATCAAGAGGAATTTTGTTTTTCGTGGTGAAGCTCCTCAGGGTGTGTTTCTGGAAACACTTAGAAAATTTTATTAGAAAGCTCTGGTTTCTTAAAATTAGGTCTGATATAAATGGAATTGAAAGTGTAGATAAAATTTGGAAGGAAGAGGATCCTCTTCCTATTTAAAGGCCTCTACCAGTGTAGAAATTATACAACAAGCATGTATATCATGGATTCAATCTGATCTAACAATGTACTAAAGTTAAATATGAAATCGCTTCTACAAATATTTTTTGGAATTAAAAACACAATCGCTAATCACATGAAGCAAAGAAGAATCAATCAAGCCACAACACAGATAATTTCCCAAGGAAAGCTTGCTACTCAAAACCCCACTATATTATATTGTATATTCAACATGGAATCATGAAACAATTACATACAACTCTTTTCACAAGAGCCCTCCTGTACTCAGCTAATTGTCTCACACTGTCACACATAAAGCTGACCAATACTTAGCCAATTTACTGCCTCCAGACAGCCTGCCTACCTGCCTTGTGCAATGCCTAATGAATGCAATCCATAAAGAATAGGAATTTTGGCCTTCCTTGACTGCGCAAGTATCATGGGCACTCCAATGGGTGTTTGGTTGCATGGGTGCAACCCAATAATCCAACAACTGATATTAAACTTCCATTTCACCTACATCTCAACTAGGTCTCCATTGGATCTGACATGCATGCAACTAATAATAGTAAATCCTCAGTTGAATGTTAGATCACTGATTGTGAATGAATTAATATTTAATTCACTTGATCTCTCACTAGTGTATCTAACAGTTACAACTACCACGACTAATTTTAACTCACTTAACCGAGTTAAACTGATTACAACCTATATTAACTAATGCACCACTACACTTGGAACTCTGTTACAACTAGAATTTCTCCACATGCCTCACCAACTACCTCTAACTCTAAATTCATGAGCTAACTGAGTTTATCACACTCAATTAACTATTACAAGTTATTTTGAGACTAGATTACATTTTATAGTCCATCTTAATTAAGGGATAACTAAAATAGACATGCACCGAATTTAGCCTTGTGGGACCCACCCTAGTGTAGGTGCTTAATGCACTAGGCATGGGTGCTGAAATTTTCTTGTTGAATTTCAACAACTAGTTGAACCTTATCATCTGAATGACTATGAGAAAAATAGGTACAAGCAGTTAAAAAACATATAATCTAAACATTATTTTTTTATCCCTTCTCTGGAGATGTAAAATTTTAGTTGGGCTGTTTGTTTCAAATCCCATACATTCAAAACCTTTATTATGATTAGTAAGTGCACGAAATACTTTTCTATTAACAAAACCCTCGGTGGGTGTGTTTCTCTCAACATAAGACGAGACAATTCAGTCTGGTAAACCTATTTTTGTTTTGTTTTTTATAATGCTTCCTTATACTACAGTGGTGAGCATCCACCAGTTATCAAGAGTTGGGGTACTGTTTAACTCATTGGGTGTTCATTCAACCTCACATTAATGGCCATGGTGGTTCAAATGATGCAACAACCTCTTTGTTAGAGTGTGCTGGCCATTTAAGGAAGCAAACCCTGGTAGGGTCTCTATCTTTGCTCCCTCTATTCCCATTGTGCTTCTAGCCTACACAATCCAAAGGTTTGCTTAATGTTACTTGAATGAGAACTTATTCCTCGTTCTCCTCATATAAAGGAAGGTGAAAAATAATCTCCACTAAAAATATATGCCTATTCCCCTAATGTTATTGACACTGTCAAGTATTAGAAAATGAAAAATATGGAAACCATGCTTTTCTAGTTTGCAGGTTGAATGGACCTAGTATAGAAGATGTCATTTAGCTACACAGACGCTATATGGTGATCAAGAACACCCTTGTAGAGTCCCCCGCCGTTTTAGACATATATGGATCCTGTTTGGATCAGACTCTATTGGGGATCATATTTATCTCTCCTTAACATTTCAGGCCACATAAAATAAAATTTTGATAGACAATTGGCTAAAGGACCTAGAAGAGTTGGTTTATGGTGTCCCATTGTCCAGATGATACATCCTGCTACTAAGATCTGGAGGGTAGACAACTATCTATTTCTTATGTAGTAATTTGTCTTGGGATCTTAGTTGCATCTCCATAACTGTCTTGTTTGGAGAATATAGATTTTCCCTTGGGTCTCACGGATATGATGGCTTCCTACATCTTGGTGTCCGTTCGCTGGGAGCACTAAAATGAAGATGTAATCACCCTGGTAGTGTCTAGTTGGCAGGGTTAGGGTGGCTAGAGTGAGTGAGATCAAAGTCCAAGGGCCTCCCCCATGAACAAGGCAAACACTATTGTTCAAGATACCAAAAGGTGGAGAGGGAGTTATGGTATAGTATTTGGGTTGATATAATTGAAAAACCTCTTTTTGGTTTTATTTCCGTATTCAAGAATGACATTCTAAAATTTTTTGTGTCTTATGTTTTTCTTTGCATATTTATGTATACATATAGATACACATTATTCTTTCCATGTTGCATCTAGGTTTTATTATTGCAACTTAGTGGAAAAATAATCATTGGCATGCCATTTCATTGAACACTTTTTGTTTACATCAACTGTGTGTATATACAATCCAGTTTTTTGCGGTCAATATACTCATTAAATTTTCATCCCTTTCTGACTGACAAAGTTCAAAGGTTGTGCTTCAAGAAGTGATGTTTTGAGAGCTACTTATAGTAGGTATCCCTATAAATGAGACTCTCTTGCTCCCATTACATTGTGGTATGTATTTATTTATTTTTGAACGTGTGGGGAAAATTTCCTAGGAGTGGTTCGTTATGCTTGGGAATTTTTTTTTTTTTTTTTTTTGTATTACACAAAATAGGTCTACACTTATGCTTTTGGGGATGATGGGAAAAGAGAGGCTTGAGGATATCTAGTGGATTAACTACTTGGGAGAGTTCAAGTCAGATGAAGAGAAGGATGACAAAAGCGTCAAGTTTTGGTTTAGATTTTGGATGTCCATCAAATTTTATAAGCAAATACAATCTGTTGTTTTTTATTTTATTTTTGGGTTTCAAAGCCACTGGTTGTGTTTTTAACAGTTAATCTTGTCTAGCATGCCTCTTTAAAGGCCCTTTTTGTAATTTTGAAACTCTAATTTTTGTATATATGAATATAAATTCCCATTTGTTTTTTCCAAAAAGAAAGAAGGCCTACCACATGAAGGCTTCACCTTGAATGTTGTTTGAATACTATAAATGATAACCTTTGAAATGTGGTTGACATTGTTGGAGACAAATTTGGAATTTTGACCAATATTCTCAACTTTAAGTATTCCCTAAGTATTCCTTATTGTTAGTAATATAGGGATGAGTCTCAAATGTGCCATGATGGTGTTCTTAATTTTTGTACTATTGGACATTCCTTCTTGTGTGAGATGGTGATATTATGTATTTTTACTAGATATGGTAGCTAAGGAAGTTTTGATTTAGATTTTGGTACATTTAATGCTCTTGGACTTGTCCTCATGATGGTTTCCCTTGTAACCCAAATATTTTTCTATGTATAATACGTTCATGTCCAAGATCCATAGATGGTTGAAATGAGTCTGAAAATCTTCTTGAAGCATAAACTATGGTCCCCAAAGTCAGCTAGGATGATGTTTTGTGCAACTGTCCATTTGCAACAGTTCACACTTCCTTATCTAGAATGATATTTTATAGGTCCAACCCGAAAATGAAAAAAATCGAATAAACATTACACCATATTTGGATATTGAATTCTTTATGTTTATTCGGGAACCATAGATTGCAATTTCAATTTCTCAGTGAGTTAGTGGATTCTAGTGACTGGAGTTAAGTTAATGTCCATGCTTCTTTTGTTGCATGTGCACAATAGTGCAATCAACGTGAAACAATGAAAAGAAAATGGATTATCCATGTTTGGTTGAAACTGGAAGCATGCAAAAGTTAATTATGACCATAGGTTTATACGAGAAGCAAGGTCTAGTATTTTACCAAATATATCAGTATATTCTAATTCCAAATATTAAAAAATTTGCAATCAATATATTCTTGGTCACAACATTAAAAATTATGAAAAACAATTGTGGGAGCTGGCATCCATCTACCTAGTCCTGAAAATGTGTGAAGCTTTCAGTTAAACTGATGGGAATTTCTCGTGACAAGATAAGTGGCACCAGTAACAAAATAACCAATTGATCTATGTGTTTTTCTGTCAAACCTATCATATGAAGGTTCTCAATTAGAGATTTTGTTACATAAACTAGAAGCAATTATGTTATTACTGGCACTTCTCTCCTGATAGGCTTGGCCATGAATTTTGTATAATATTTTTGTGATTACTACCAACATACTCATCACATCATGTCTTTGAAGAGCATTTGTGTTTGTCGATGACCATGAATCGGGGGTTGATGAACATTTATATATGTGTGATACAACATGAAATAACTACTATAAGTTACTCATCACTTGAACATGTCTTGGAAGACCATTTATGCCTATTGATAGCCATGAACCAACGGGTGATGATCATTCATATATGTGTGATACAACAAAAAATAACTTAATAGAACTTAAATGAAAGTTCACTGGAGGACTTGTAGACCAATACATTTGGCAAGGGATTTTGACATTATCTACAACTGCTATGCTCCAAATACTAGATTAGGCCTCAGAAAAAAAGCGGGTCTCAATGGCCACTCCACACAAAGATTTTAGAATGTCCAAAAAACTAGCTAAATAATATGCCTTTGCCTCAAATTCCCATTTTAACACAACTGTTATCAAAATTTCCTACCTGGAAAGCTATAGAGGCATGGCCATGGGAATCCCATACTTTAGAGCACTTGAACTTCTAAGCCATTCCTTTTTCCATACAAACTAGTATAATGAACTCCCACGTAAGTGCTTTGTAATCCTTCACTGATATTGATATTTGTATAGTAAATAATTTGCTCTCATTCATTTTCTATATTGATATTTATATAGTAAATCATTTAATACTAATGGTGCAGTGAATTCGATTTCAAAGGATTCATCACCATATAATGTAATATTAATGGGAAGCCAGGACTGTAGCATCACTGTGTGGACCACAACCAATCCATGCCCTATTTTTATTTTTTTATAAGTTTTAGAGCCATTAGTTGAACATGATAATTGATTTGATTTCCCAATCCAGCTCTAAAGTTACTACTATGAGATTCACCATATAAAACACTTCTCCCTACTCCATTGAACTAAGGGTCATCATAAAAAAATACCCATGCACCATCCTTACCCACTTCTACAACAATCTTCCTAGGAGGCTTAGGTACTGTCATTTAAGGAAAATTATTTTAAAGAATTGAGACCACATAAATAGGAAAAATGCATTGAATGGGAAGAATTTTCCTATCTTTAAATAATTTGACATTCCTAGCTTGCTAAATACCCAAGATGGGATCCAGGGAAGTGCTTTGTAATCCTTCATTGAAGTGTTATGACACCAACCTCTTAAGCCATTTTCAACTGTGCCACCAATTCATACATTTTTCAACCTATTCAAATGTTTAATATCCCTTTAAATTTGCACAATGTAGTTACAATCTATGATAAGATGTTTATTGGTATTTTCACATACCTTGCATAAATTGCACCTATCGAGTCTTTCTTTATTCCTTCTCAGAATATTATACCAAGTCAAGTCTTTTTGTTTAGTGAAAACCACATAAAATTCAAGCCTTTGAGGGATATTTAAATATCCAAACTCTCCTCCTCCACCACACAATATTCCTTTTTACCCCATCTAAACTAATATCAATATATATAGCTTTTGGAGTATAAACCCTAGAGGGGTTCTTTGTTCATATGATATTTCCTATATTATTAGTCAATCTGACATGGTTAGTCTTAGACTTTCCATAAAAATTCCCTAGGAATGAGCATCGTCACCTCTAAAATCTAATGAAAGTCACCTTTGATCTCCAAATGGAAGTAATATTAGGAACTGCAATATGCGAAATATTAAAGTATCATGTCCCTCAAAAAAGGAATCATATGACCTGGAAGAATAAATTCCTTACCACTCCCAACCCATGAATCCTCTCCCAACCTAACACAAGCCTCGTTCCCCACCTTTCGCACAAAACCATCCCAATTAATTGGAAATCCAGAACAATTTCTTTCCAAATAACACAAGCATTGTGTAAGATTTTTTTAGGCTTTCTAATCCAGTCTTCAAGAGATAATACATATTTGATAAACAACTTGACACCATAGAACTTTTCTTAAATAAGCTTGCAAACAATTTTGGCTACTACAACATTGGAGAAGCAAAATATATTTGAGTCACCAAGCACATAGGGAGTTTTGAATAGCTAATTTCTGCCACTTTACCCAAAGGATACCCCTCTTCTTCCTACACCATGACCAAAGAACCTAAAGATTAATCTCCTAAACTACTTCAAAATCATGTTTGGAATCTAGGAGAATGACAAACCCAATTGAGAAACGAGGGTTGATGGAACACAAAATTCGTAGGTTACCACAGTAGAAACTATATTGTTGGGTTTGTGAATGTACCACTACAACGGTGATACAAATAATGTTTACCACTTTTCCTACCTAGTAATTTAAATTGAATTAGCACTTGAAGAAAATGATAAAGGGTGGTATGTAATGATAGTTGATAATCTTGACAATATTTTGTGTTAAAATCAATCAACTAAACCATTTATGATTTACCTTCTGTGAGATATGCCACAAAACCTTGTAGCCTGACAAGAGGTTTGCTACAAATGTTTCCAAAACGTTTACCATGGAGTCAACTTGTGAGCTAATAATCTTGAAAATATCTTGAGAAAATGGTTGATTCAAAAATTATTTGCATAAGATGTTTAGTGTAGTTGAAACTTTTAAGTACAACCAATAAACACAATATGAGGCACCGTATTATTTCTCATTACATCCCTTCCAGCATGGGATGCAATTTCAAGTTTATGAGAAAATAATCTAGAAGAGTGCATCCTTGTGGCACAATTTTTTTCTTTATTGTAACGAAGCACCTACAATACAACCATGGTCAATGTCAACAACGTTGATGACTGATAATACTCCATTTCTGAAAGCAAACCAGATATGAGATTAGACAATAGTTCCCTCAATTATGAAATTGAATGTTATAGTATATTTTTTGATGGTAAGATATTGGAAAGACTTGTAACTTATGTTTTTAATAGGTGAAATTGTATTAAATAAATTTTTTACCATGGTAGCTCCAAATGTTTCTAATAGAAACTCAACATACTTCTGACATGTTTTGTTGTATTTCATTTTCTATACGTGAAAAAAAAATTAACTGTCTTATGATTTAGTACATATTTCACATAGATTGATTGGTATTTTATGAAATTTTTATTGTGCATATGCTTGTGTGTTGAAATATTTTATTGATTGTAGAGTTGGCTGTCTTATGAAACAAAGGTCCTTAGCTCAAGAAAAAGAGGCAAAGACTAAAGGAAATATATCATTTCAAGTTGGAGAATATGAAGCAATATTGGAACACTATGAAAATGCACTGGAAATTTCCCCAGAGGATCCCAAGGCCAACAAATTTTGTTCAATGTGTTTTACCAATCATGTTGTTTGTTGCTACAAACTACTATGTTGTGTTGATAACATGTCTTGTTATCTTTCTCCTTTCAAAACAACTATTTATTTTCATACCAAAGAAACATAGAGTGTTTTTATTTGATACCACATTCAGTGCCATAGAGATATTTGTTAGTGCAACTACTTCCTATACAAATACGTTTAAGCATATTCATCTTAATAAGACATGGATCTCTATGTATTCTGATGCATTGGTCTTTAATGATGCAATTTTATGCAATAATCTCTTGTTGGTGGTGTGCCATAATTTCGAGCCTAGGTAGAACTTGTAATTTATTTTTATATTGGTACCATGTTGGGGATTTTGATGGGAAAGCAATTTTATTTTTGCATGGTAAAGCACTTTAATGGAGTGCAGCCCTTTTGGCACACATTTTGAGGTGGATAAAATTATTTTATTATTATTTTCTTTAGTGGATTTATGTCATGGTGGATGCTATTTTTTATGTTCATACATGGGAAGTTGTGGTGGGAAGCAGTGACGAGGGCACCCTTAGTGGTCATATTTGATACTTGATCAACCTTGTTTAAATGCCTTCTTCTTGTTCACATGTGTGGGGATCTTGGCATGCCTCCATAGGGTGTACTCATGCGAAGTTGGTTGATCATTCAATATTTTATTGTTGTTGACTACTTTGCACATTCCATAGTATTAGCAATCCTACTTAGGGATATCCCCCTTGTTGGAGAAGGGCCAACCTAAACAAAGAGGACAAGCTATTGAGGTGACAATGAGTAGCTTTCCTGAGTTACACAAAGCTGACACCTTGGTACTTGGGAATTTACACTTTTTTGGGTGCTAGTTTGTGTTGTAATGGATCAAATTGATTCAAGGCTTTAAATAATTATAAGAAAAATGTAGTAATTTATTGCTCACAAGCCCACATAAGGGGATGAAACAGTAAACAATAAAGAATAGAGGCCTCATCATTTATCTGCCTAATTGTTTAATACTAATAAGGAAACATCCCTAAAAACTGAAATATTTTTCTCATTAATTCTTAACGAAATTATAACACATTAGCTACTAAGAGAGACTTCCCCTTGAATTTATATTCAGACAAGTCATATTTTATACTTGGTATAAAAAAATAAACTTGCATTATGGATTAGGGCCTAGTTTTCCAAATACATGTATCCTCCAAGGGATTTGGGTTCCATGTTCCTTAGGTAATTAGGTCTTTTGGGATTTGGAATTATGCTTTGGTTTTGCCAAAATAAAATATATGTTTGGAAAGAGCATTAACCAATTTACCCTATAGTATTTTTGTCTCAGTTCCCCATTAAATTTTTTCCCCATTGCAAGCTATCTGGAAATTCCATCCATAAGTTATCTTGAGGATGATAGAGGACAACAAACAAAATTGTTGAACTTGTTGCTATCTTCTAGGGGCTTTCCCTTTTCCAAAAGCTTAACAAAAATAGACTAATTATATGTGGGATTCTCTACCAATTGTCTCCACCCTTTAAAGTGTCTTAGTAATACAACTCTGTGTTTGGACGATGAGGATTTTGTTGATTTTATAAACCTTTGAGGGTTTCGCATGATGCAGGTTACAAAAAAAACAAAATTGGAAGGCTTATTTATTAGTGAATGAAGGAATTCTATCTCAGTAAAGGATTTATAGGGACCGAACGGTGGTAGAGGCATAAATTTATCCTTCCACTTCCATGAATTCATTGGGAAATATTAGTAGATGGAAGAGACAGAGTGGGTGTTTACACCCCTTACTAAGAACATTAGAGGGAGCACACAACCTTATGATGATAAAAAGGAAAATTTTCCATGATTACATCGTTCCATAACCATGATAAGACATGGAAAAACTAAAGAAAAGACATCCATACCCAATTCTAGTCTCCATGTTGTTCCATCCATTAAGGTGTGTTAGATGACTTTCCCAGATCGTGATCAACATTTCCCTCGTCTCGACTTAGAAGTACCTAAGTATTCCAAGATGGAGCTCCAACGCCATTTTGATGGCAGAAGGTTTCTTAAAGGACTTTGAAAACATGCATGAGATCAGAGAGATTTGTAACATTGATATGAAGCATTGGTAACCCTTCTAATTCTTGGTCTAGTTTCCCTTATTTTGCAACTAGTTCCAGTTTCAACTGATTTTCAACTAGAATTTACAAGCTTTAAAATTTCCTACTTATCATTCTTCAGAGAATTTATTGCTTAATGCTCATGTTATAAGGAAATTCTGCAATTGAAAGATATTTTCTCACAGTGCACTGAATATTTCCAAGCATAATCCAAAAGATGTAAATTCAAACACCTAGAAGTTTCTTCTAGTTCTAGGTACACACATATGTGGGCATGATTGGCTTCTTTTCTTTATTATTTATAGCACATTTTGTAATTTATGGTTTGTACCTAAGTTTCCAGGGTATAGGTACTGGTATGGGCACATGTATGGGTACAACACTTTTTCAAACAGTGGATGGGTGTACATCAGGGGTACATATATCAAATTTTATATTTACAATGATATATGGAAAAAATGAGAACTAAAATTAATGTAAATAAAAATAATTCAGATTCAAATCAATTTCCAATCAAATCATTCCAGTCTTTGATATTCATTAATTTAAATTCATGTTTCAACATTGAATATTGACATTCCTTCCTTTTCCAGATATGTTGTGAAATTGAAAAATAGAAAATCTAAAACTTGAAACTTGATGATACTCAAAAGGGGGCACTTAGGTGTGAAGAATGTCAATAAGTATGAAAGTGACTTAACCCTGAGGTTTTGGACACCAATTTCCTAGTGAGAAATGTTCTTCTTCCTTTAATATGTTCTCCTGGCCTCTTCCATGCTCATGTAGGCAAAACTGAAAATGAGATTTAAATTAAGGTTAAAATTATATAAGGGGGAAACACTTATATGTTTTAGGGATTCTTGCTGGGTCCATCCTAAAAAGAATTTATTGGGTCTTTTAACATCTACAGGGGCATGGGTACAAAGAATTAGATCCTCATGTACATTTACCGATACTAAGGGTTTTACCCATGTATCAATTATCACCAATGGCATTAAAATCCAAATTGTGATATACTGAAGAGGTTATTTAGTTGTCCTACCCACATAACTATTGCAAGGAAGTATTCTGCTGGATGAAACACATGGTCTAATATCTCATGAATTGACCTACTCTACCCATGACCCAAGTTCACCCTTTGAAGACCAAGTCCTATCTTGCTGGTTCAAGAGAATGACAATGAAGTAGCCTTTGTTATGGTTATCTTAGATGTTTCTTGTGCTCCACTTCTTTGAAATCAAACTCATTATTGTCTGGAAAGAGGGTTATATTGCTATAAATATGTAGAAAAGGACTTGGTATTTTAACCCGATACTACCTTCTATTATTGGATCTTGATTTAGAGAGACGATGGGCTTTTCAACTTGTTGGATGATCCCACTCTGATATGGATAGTGAGACAATTTCTACTTCCCTTCTGCTTTTTCTCCCCATGTAACCAAGCACTCCATCCTTCAATCTATAGGAAAATGTAAGAGATTTTTCAGGGCCGAAGGCCATTAAAAAACAATGATTAAATTCATTACAATAATATACTCAATATGAGCTCAACATGTCAGTAGTAGGAACTGAATCTAGGTGGGGAGCAAGATAATCATTCCTCCCAACCACCTGAGACTAAACCACTTGACTTTAATTACCATTTTCTTGAATAATATTACTGAGAATTTCTATATTAATGGGGAGGGGGAATGCCATCCCCACTTTTGTTCCATTTAAGTACCTTCAAAATGGAAAAGAGTTGATAAAGAGCTGTTAGAAAATTATATATTACAGAGTAATGGAACACATAAAATATAAGGAAACACAAACATAGAAAAAATATAAACAAGAGAGACCTCAGATATATGTGGTTCACCCAACTTGGGATACGTCCACAGAAACAACAAGTCCTTCCTTTATATTATCCAAAAAAATGAAGAGACACAGCCTACAACATATCTGTTGTAATATCCTCTTCTCTATCAGACAGTCCCCCTTGCTATTTCTTTCTCAGAGTATAAACACCATACACAGACACAGTACAATACCCTCATACGACAAAGGGGTTGCCTTCTAGGGGGAAAAAACTAAATTAAACATAATTTCTACCTCAGATCATCTGCCTAATGAACGACCCAGATTGAATACGAAATTACAATATTTTACAAGGCAATTTTACATATGTTTTTAGCTTTGGGGGCGCTACCCCCAAAACCCCCTATCGGGGGGGGGGGTGGGCTCTAAAAGGTCATGTGTCGCCCCCCCATAGACCCCCCTAATGGTGATAAAATGATGGGTGACATTGTCGCCCTGTTAAGAATAGGGGTCCAATGCGGCGATGCATCTAAATAAGGAAGATAATCAGGCTCCACACCCAACAAGAGCTTAAGTTCAAACTTGACAAGTTCTTTTTAGTCCACCCTAAGAAAAAAATATTTGGGGATTTCTACAGGTACACGGGCATGGGTTCAAAGAATTGGATCCCCAGGTACAACTGTACATGTACTCATATTAGGGTTTTACACATGTATCACCAATGACATTACAATCCATGGTATGCTAAATTTTAGTGAGTGTTTTGTTTTCTTACCCACATAGCTATTTTAGGAAAGTATTCCATTTGATTAACATGGTCTAATATCTCATGAATTGACCTCCTTTGCTCATGAACCAAGGTCATGCTTTGAAAAATGGTTATTTCTCTTGTTGGTTCAAGAGAATGATAATGAAGTAGCCTATGTTATGGTTATCTTGGTTGTTCTATCTGTTCTATTTCTTTGAAATAAAATGGATTATTGTTTGGAAAGAGGGTTATATTCCCACAAATATTCATAAAAGGACTTGTTTTTTCAACCTGAAAGTACCTTCTACTATTGAACCTTGGTTGAAAGAGACCTAGGGCTTTTCAACTTAGTGGAAGATCCCACTCTTATTTGCAGTAAGATTGTTTCTAATTTTTTGTGCTTGATGAAGCTTACTAAGAGTTTCTTTGTAACGGGGAGGGGTAATCTCATCCTCACTTTTATTCCATTCAAGTACCTTAAGAATGTAGGAGAGTTCACAAAGAGGTCAGTTCAAACTTGCAAATATTTTTTTAGGATCCACCCTTAAAAAAATGTCATTGTGTCTTTTTATAGGTATAGGGGCATCGGTATGAAGAATTAGACCCCTAGGTACTTGTACCCATACTAAGGGTTTTACCCGTGTACCACTAATGGTATTAAAGTCCAGATTATGCCAAATTGAAGGAGGTATTTAGTTTTCTTACCCACATATACTGTATGGAATTATTCCATTGGATCAAGTCTATTGTCTAATATCTCATGAGTTGACCTTCTCTTCTCATGAACCAAATTCCTCCTCTAAAAATCGAGTCTCTATATTTTTGGTTCAAGAGAATGACAATGAAGTAGCCTTTGTTACCGTTATCTTGGTTGTTCCTTGTGCTCCATTTCTTTGATTTGGACAATGAGATAGTTTCTACTTCCCTTTGGCTCGAGGAAGCTTAATGAGAGTTTCTATTATAATGGGGAGGCGTAATCCCATCCACACTTATGTTCCATCTATGTACCAACATAATCTAGGAGAGTTCAAAAAGATCTCAAGGTCAAAATTTCCAAGCTTCTTTATAAACGTGGGGATGGACCATAGACTACATAAATGGAAATCTTACTCCATGACCTACAAAAAAAATAAGAATGACAAAATAAGCCCACTTGTATCATGCCCTTCTAATTGGTATATATTAATATATCCATAATGATCAATGGTAACATTGTAAGTAGTCGTTGATTGTAATGAATGCCTATTGTGAGAGGTTATAACTATTAGAGAATAGTCATGAAAATAATATCTATTCTCATTTGTTATTGTTAATGCAATGTTGTAATTTTTTATTACTTTTTGACATTTTTCCATTAAGGTGCATTATGCTTTTGACCTCGTGCCCACAACAATAAGCCAATGACGAGCATGTCCAGTCTAATGCCACCAATATAGTGACTTGGTAATTGGAATTTGTGATTCTCAATATTTTTATTAAATAAAATCATTTATCTATCTAGTGCTACTTACAACTAATATCTTCGTAATTTGTTATCATTTTGTTTTGATGTGATCGACAGACCCAATAAAAATGAGGAGAAATGATAGTGATTCTCAGTTTGTCTCATTTGAAATGCTTCTTATAGATAGTTTCAACAACACCTAAGCTTGCCTTTGCTTTGTCAATTTCTTGATTTGAGAAAATGGGTAACCATATATTCCTTTACTAATTCTATGGCCACAATAATAATTTTAAATCATCTTTTATCCATGCTTGATCTAGAATCCTCAAGATGAAAATAATCAGAAGGTTCTATCCTTTATATCAAAATATGTCTCTAATTGTCCTTTTTAGGAAATTGAAATATATATTAAAGAAAAGGTTACTAAATGCTAAGTAAGACTCACCTTTGTTTTTATGATGCAATTTTCTGTCGTCTTCCTCTTCACAAATAATTCTTACAACAAGTTAATTTTCATAGAGAACCGAATCAATGAGGTATCTTGGAATTTGTGAATTTTCTTTTTTTTTCTACAACAAAATCCAAATTAGTTCATATATCATTCCTTTTTTTCCCAATGCATATATCTGAAGATTAGGCGAGGATGTCATTCTTACCCTCAAAAGAAGTTTTGCATGGACAACTCAAGTAACATGGAAAGTCCCTTGGTCACATACACGTGGAATCATGGTTGTTCATTAATTTTAAATCAAACTCCTCATAGTTGTTGTTCATTCATTTTTGAAAAATCTCATCATAGTTGTCGTTCATTCATTTTTAAACAGTCTTGGCATAGTTGTTGTTCATTCATTTTTAATAAATATCATAATAGTTCCATTTTTCTTCTATTACCTTTACTCAATTCCAGAATCAACATACTTTAGTGTCACATCATTGAGGCCAGTGTGAGGTCAAGTTTTGGAAGCCACTGCTCAATAAAGTTCCCCATCAAGGTAGGAAACACTCTGCTAAACAATGAAACACCATATGCCTTCTATTATCTAAATTATACTCAATTTAGTAAAATTTTCTAATTCAAGCACTACTATCACACCTATATTCCTTGATAATATCATCCATACTTCATTCCTATGAAGTCTTTGATAGAAAGTTGACCAACTATTTGTTTACATACTTCATTTCTACCAAGTCTTTAATGGAAAGTTGACACTCTATTTGTTTTCTATTCAACTATATATGGTGGTATCTATTTGTTTATCAGTGAAAGAGTGAGAATTTTGTAAGATAAATCCTTCCTCCATTAGCTAAACCATTGAATTATACATTCATATTAAGCAGTCAGTAGTGGAAAGGAACAAAAGATATCGTTGGTTACTTTTGGCTGCCTCAAGCTCCATAGAACTACAGGCTCCGTGAGTTTGTGGTTACAAATACACCACTTGAACCCTCTTTAGATGAGGTGAGGTGTGTAATATTATAACTCATTGATATATGTGAAACATATGGCTTGATTTGGACAATAGGAGACAAAATTCAGTGTTTGGAATAGGAGACCAAAAATTGCAAGGTTCAAAAGCCTGAGGTGTAAGTATAGAAAAATTCTATTGTAATAAGGACCTTAAACCTTATTTTTGTATGTTTGAAGAATGTTAGTTTTTATCTTATTGCAATGCCCATGATAAATCAAATGCATACAATAGTTAAGAAATATGGGTTTGTTGTTTTTTTCTTGGTTGTTTCAAAATGGAAAATTGCTTTATAGACAAGGTGTGGAAACACCTCAATGAGTTATGGCTCAAATTTACCTCAAGGTGGCTCCAATGATAAAAAATACTGGCTTGACTTCCCTAAAGAGGATGAGGTTCTAAAAATATAGAGATAAGGTTATTTGCAGAGCACAATGGCATATGTATATTTTAAACTACCTTTGAGAGGAATATACACTCACATTACAATATGTAATATTCCCAATTTTCCATCAGTTAATTGGAATATTAGAGTTCTTACTTTTCCTAATTAATTAAGTAAATAAAAGGGTGGAGGGACCCATAAACCCCATAGATGAATAAAATCCAATTTTGTTGTGTGAATGTGGGTTAGTTAGATAGTTGATCAACATTATGGAGTAGTGGAGCAGCTTATTAATGAAGGAAGAGTGGAGATCATAGATCACTAATGAGGAAGATGATGGAGATAGTGGAGGAATAAAATTAAGATCATAGAGCAATAATGATGCAGTGATGGAGGAAGTGGAGCATTAAATGCACACATGATGGAGGGAGTGGAGAGTAAATGCAGAGATGATGGAAATCAGAGAGAGACAACACAGTCTTCATGGAGGCTAGTGGCAAAATGTACATTTTCGTAATGAGGTGGGCCAAGGCTAGGGGAGGCTCACAAAGAATAAAAGGAAGGTGAGGGCAGCCATAGAAAGCATGATTCTGGATTTAGATCTTGTATTTTCATTTGACATTTCTTTGTACACTTCAGTTGGTTAGCTAAGTCTGCAGTGATGTTTAGCACACGCATGTTCCCGAGCGGGAATCCCACCCTTATCCACGGGGGACTTTGAGTACCTACTCTGGAAAGGTTTCTTTGAGTAGCCATTCATCATTCGGCATTGGTGCCACATTCAAACCCTCTCTACAACACATACAGATTCAGGAATTACACATTCTTGCTTGAGGGTTTGAGAGGAGGAAGGTATTTTCTAGAATTTTAGATTGGAAACCTATGGAGGGATGATTCCTTCACCTTGTGCTTCCATTTCAGTCTTCCAGGAGCAGCGTTGTCACATCCGACATCAGGCCATAATTCTACACCTCCATGCAGCAGCAGTTCCCCCGGGAATTGCGCAGTCCAGTAGTGCAGATCCAATGGAAAAAGGAAGTTCCAAGTATTTCAGCTTGGAATCCTATGAGGGATCATCCCCTCACTTTGGTGATATTATTTCCATCAGTTGTGAGCTATATTGCATCATCTAGCAGCAGGCTATAGCTTCAGCCCTCTTGACAGCGCAGTCCATTCCAGCAGTTGTGCATTCATCAACTGCAACTTGAGAGGAGGAAGGAGGAGGAGTTAGTTCTCAAGCTTCTAGCTTGGAGATTAGGAGGAGGGATCAACCCCTCATGCATTGAACTGATTTTGTATGATTGTAGCCCTTTTATCTTTCAATTCATTCCATAGATCTGCATACCCAATAGTTATATATTGCAAGCCCTATGAAGGTGATCCAATCTAGAAATCCCTTCTAGGTTATTCTGGGTTTTCATCATGTTAGGGTCCTCTAATAATAACATTCATAATTTTGAATTGACTATGATTAGTATTGTAATATGTACATACTTTTCTTTCTGCAAATTGTTTTCCCATATTACAAAATGTAAAGAGGGTAAGTCCTACAAGAAAAATCAAAGGACTGAAAGAAAAAGATCAAAATATATATATAAATATGAACCCCACCAAAAAAGAGATAAAAATATATCATGAAAGTGATGCAAATTCAAATTCCACTACTTTTTACTTTACTTTGCAAAATAAGAATATGTGTAGCTTGTTAAAAATTCCACAATCCATGATACTAAAACAACTTAATCTTGATTATTCATGCTTTAAATTTCATGCTGATAGATAGAGAATAAAGATCTAGCCAAACTGTTTAATCTTGGAAGATTAGTAGTTAGGTAGAAAATAATAATGATCTCAACAATTTAATCTGAGCCATTGGAAATAATAAGGTTAGAATTAGATAGTTTTCTTATAAAAAGAAAAATAAAAAGGGTCAGCAAGATTAAATGCACCTGAATAAAAAAAGAAGGTTAGGTTAGATGATGGGTAGGCAGAAGTAGTTTTCACAAGGCATGGATAGCAGAAAATGGTTATTTCATATTACTAATTTCCTTCTAAATTCATTTCCCTTGTAAAAATACCCTTCCCCTTCATATTTACCTTCTTTCCCTTTACTACACTCATTTTCCCTACTAAAACACCCCTTTTTCATTGATAAAAATACATTTTCCCTTTGGAAAAGTAAAAATCCCTTTATTAACTTCCCTTTTCATTCAAAATACCGCCAAACCCCCTTATCCTAAGTCTAAATGGTTAAATTTATGTGTCGGGTCCCACTATGAAAAATCATTCCCGATATCAATTTTTACATTGAAACTTAGTGTATTTTATAAACCCGCATCATATTCATTTAACCCCCCCAATATATTAAATCCCTTGTTTAACTTTATTTTATTAACTCTCGCATATACATTTATCCTGTACTATATTAATTCCCCTTTATATATATTTCCCAAACCCATTATTTTATTTATAACTTATAATTTAATTTTCCCACATTTGATATATCCTGGGCCTACCTTATAACTCCATTGTATATAAACCTTTTCCCTTATCATATAACCCTATCACTATAGTTTAAAACCCCGCCCATTACTATATCACATAACTCATCACATTGACTTAAGACCCGAGCCCCATGCCTATCAAATCCTCGATGGATCCATCGCATTCGCCCAACCATCAGATCAAGACCCATCAGATCCAACGGCCAATGAGGAATTTCGCATCCCCGATCATCCAAACTTTGGCACTACTAAGACTTTGTGAAAATAGTTGTTTTCGCAGCCCCACTCCTTGCTACATGGCAGCCTTTCATTGCATCGCATCCCTCTAAAGACTACCGCCCACTCGCTTTAGACCATGTGAAAACCGTCAAATGGTATTCCTGCCTGTTGCAACAAAACCACCCTCCATTTGAATTTGACCCTGCTCTTAAAGTTTAAACACTGATTGGTTAAAAACACATAAAGTCGCCCTTCCTAGCCTTTTCACCATTTATGTTTAGATCTGCATGAATACAGCTCTGTCGACCTATTCAGAGCTAAAGAATAGCTACCGACCTGTTTTTAATCCCTTTTACACCAGAATTCAAGACTCTTGATGCTAAACCCGGTGCAAAATCAGCTTGAAGCCCTATAAAGACCAGTTTGAAGCTTAATTCTTTGACAGAAAGCCTCCATTGCTTCCAGAACTCATTCTGCAAACCAAAACCTTCATTCTCCAGGTATTCCTAAATACCAAGGCTTGTGCTTAAGCTAAAAGAAAGTAATAAGTAATTGAACCAGTCTAGGAGTTTGGTAGATAATAGAAAGCCACTTTTTCTTCCAAAACCCTTCCGCAGACTGTAATAATTTTTCAGAGGTGCTCCTAAAGGCCTGAGACTATCTTTCTAATCCAAAAGAGTAAATCAATTGAATAAAATAAAAAAATAATGGCTTCTCAAGGCATTGTAACAGTTAATCCCCTGCAACCTCCAGTTGTGGATGTAGAACACAATCCCTTAGCAGATAGAGACTTTAAAATTAGTGACCCTGTCACTGAATTTAACCTCCTTGAGCTCCATTGTTGGAGCCATGATAAGTCAATTGACCAAGCTGATGATGCTTTCCTCTGGGAGTCCAATTTTCCCAAGCATATGGTCTCACAGACCTTCCAGTGTCTAGAGGTCATCAGACTTTATCAAACCTATTATTTGCCTGACCAAAGAGCCATTGTAACCCCTGGTAAAGAGATTTAATTCACTATCATAGTTGAATAAATAAACCAGATGCTGCAAATTCAACCTAGGCCTGATGAAGCCCCACTATCTATTGAGACCCTTACTTAGTTATATCTAAATCTAGATTTCCCCAAAAGATTCCAAATATTTCAAACATTCATTCCCTCATCAGTAGAAACTCCCAAGACTAATCCTCCTTATCCATCTGCTATATTCTCTAAGAGAGGCAGGCATATCATCACAATGTTGTATTGTATTTTTGGATATTTCACTGATGAGCATGTTGATGCTTCAGTTCTAGGTTTTATTTCTATTTTCTCCCCTGGTCAGCCTCCTGCTACCATATTCAATTTTGCGTAGTACCTCTCTGATACAATTCATGAAAAGCTTGTTAAAATGCCTGAAAAAGGTGTCTTCAAGTATTCACTTGTTTTGTTCCACATGTTTCTATACTTTCAACCTGAAAGATTTGTTATCAACCTTCAAAAACTTGATGTTGAAGGTAACCCACAGTCAGTAATATTTTTGACTTCATTAATTAGGAAATATTCAACAGATTTCAGATACACAGACTTTATTGACTCATTCATTTATCCTATTGTCAACATGCTGAACAACAACATTCAACCAAGAGTCAGTGATGAGATTAAAAAGGTCTCACAGTTATCAGAACACAGTAAGACAGGAGATTGGTATCTTTATCAGAACCACACAAAGATTAGGGTATATGGATCTAATCTCTTTCCATATAATCTTCCCAAATACTTCCCAATGAGGTTATTTGCACTTGAGTATGTCAGGCAGATTCTTAACTCTGATGAAGTTAACTTTCTAGCAGCCAAGAAGAAAACATAGTTCAAAATAAAAAAATCAGATTGGTCCTTTTATTTGCAACAGTAGAAGTGTTGGTTAACAAGAAGAAAAATATTTTCAGGAATTTAAGTTCAGTCAAAGTTTCCAATGGTATTATGATTCTTTAGGAGTTATAAGCAAGTTAAGAGTGAAATTTAAATTAAATCCTTATGTACATGAATCCAATCCAGACATTGAGAAATACTCCAATCAGTCTGAATGGTTGGATAACAATTTGAAAGAGGCAGAGAAGCAAGGTGATACTAGTTCCATCTTGCAGAATCCAGCACCACAGGATAGGAACTCTAAAAGAGTCAGAGAAGAAGGATCATACTCAGCTGAAACTACCACTGAAACAAAATTCAAACTGATGTACAGGAAGAAACCCAAATTAAATCCTGTAACTGAACAAGTTGAAACAATTGAGATTATTGACACAGATACAGTAGTAAAAGACAATGCACCTCCAACAGTATCAGAGGAAAATCACCAGCCTTCAACATCTAACACTCATATTATCTAGAAGAAGCATTGTGTTGAAGTGTCTTCATCTAGTAAACCAACAGAAAAAGAGCAGGATATTATGTAGAAGTATAAAGAAATCAAGCTTATAAATGAGGCATTAAAAGCAGATACTTATGCCCAATACTGGAAAAAAACACCAAGTGACCAAAGCGTGTTACTTTCAGCATTTGACTACAAGACAGGAAGATGCAGATGAATTTTTTACAACCAACAGTGAAGCATCCTAAGTCATCAGCAGATTATAAGAAGACATCATATGAAGTTCAAGAAAAAGATCTTCATCCTATAGACCAAATAGAATTTCACAAGAAAGCTGGTGAAATGTTGTATTCTACTATGACAAACAAAGCCATGAGTGTACAAAAGCTGCAAAATACTCTTGAAAACATCAGAGATCAGCTAAAGTTAGAAAAATCATCCTCACAGGCTAAAGATAATAGAATTAAATCTTTGGAAGATTTGGTTATTGAAGTAGGATATGATCCAAAAAATTTCAAAGTTGCAGAAGAACTCATAAAGAAAAAGAATGCAGACATTGTCGCATTAAAGAAACAACTCAAATTGCCTCCTACTGAACATCCACAAGCCAAATAAGTATTACAAGATGTAAACCAAAAAGATGAGATGATGAACCTCATTCTTTAGTTAACTACCCAATTGAAAGAAATGGAAAATGAGATGGATAAGTTAGTACAAGAGAAAAAGGCCAGCTCAGAAGCAATCCCTGGCACTGTTATTCCTATAGTCACTACAATTGTTTCTTCTACTTTAGCAGAATCATTGGCCCCATCATTTCCATTAGCTACAACACTTCCTATTTCATCAGAAACTACTTCAACTATAGAGTCATCTACAACAACATCACAACTTAGTAATGAAGCAGGTAAACTAGTTAAAGCAATGCAAGAAATGTCCATCTAGACTAATGAAATAAATAGAATTAAAGAATAACTAAAAATTCTAGAGGATGAGAAGAAACTAGTACATATCATGCACAAGAATGAAATACAAAAGACAAACAGATTGAATGAGAAATTAAAAAAGCTAGAGAAAGAGTTGACATTAAAAGAACCACTTACTCAAGCTAAGTAGCAGTTGTGGCCAATATCATTGAATCTGTCAATGATATTTGGCCATCCATTATGGTTATTTATGAGCAGAAATATCTTATCAAAGCAGCAAGTGAAGCCATTCATAAAATCAAGGAAGAACTTGGTAAGAAGCTAGAGGAGGCCAATGAAATCATTAAGTTTCTTAATTCCAAGAATAAGCAAGAATTAGAGGAAATTGGAATTAGTGACAAGACAAAAACAATCCTAGAAGTTAGGAAGGTGATTTCTAAGAGAAACTTGATGGTACAGCTGGAAGAAAAATGTCAGAACCTGGAGCTTTCCATAACCAGATTCATGATGAAGTTTGATATTTTGAGGCAGAAATGCCTACCAAATCCATTGGTTATCAATGACAGGTTCATGAAACAAGAATATTATGATAAGAAAATCAGAGAAGTGGCAAAGAAGCAAGCTAACAATTCAACCATGCAAAGAATTCCAACAGGAAAAGTTCTCTATAAGAGTTTTTAGAACCTCTTTTACCTTCAACATGAGGTAAAACATTTATTCATTAACAAGCCTACTTTTGCAAAGTATACAGAGGCTGATGAGATATTCATAAGAATGTTAAAAATCAAGTTACCAGATGCAGAAGATTGGGAAAAGTTGACTTATTTACTTTGAAAGTGAAGATAGAGCAGGTAGTTTAAAGTTAAAAACAACAGTCAAAGGTCAAAGTGAAAACATAAATAGTTTAAAGAGTATCAGAGCAGTTAAAGTGTATCAGATGAAAGTCAGATGGTTAAATTCAAAACAGAGATGACAAAGAAAAGTGAAATACAACCAACATAAAGGACACTCCATTGCCTAAAATACAACCTTCGTTGAGCAACAGTCAGAGACAAATCAACAAAAGATCAAACATCAAACAAAAAAATCAATAAAATCAGGAACAACTTGCATTAGTTAGATAGTTGTCTTTATCTTCTTGCATGAAGATATTTATTTTTCCTTGAATAATTCCTAAGATAGTTAAGGATATTTTGTATTAGTTTTATGTATAAATACTTCAAAATTCGAAGTATTGTGTGTGGATTTTTGATTGCTAAACATTTCTATAGATGTACTGATCTGAACCAGAGGGTTCTTTGTACCATTTTCAAGTCAACAGACTTGATTGAGCAATAAAGGCATTATATTACAGGATTCATGTGTTGGGCCACTTTAGTAAAGTACTCTCAATTGCTCTTTGTTATTATCTGAAGTTTTCACATACTTGCATGTTTTCTAAATCTAAATGTATAACATGAATATTATTTCAGAACTTCTTTAAAAACACTTTGTCTTGAAATGTTATTTCATTTTCATGTTTTCTACCGATATCCTGATTAGGGAATTCTTAATTTCTCCCTAGTTTCGATTGACCTTTGTCATTTCCCTCATTATCCGTATCTGAGAATCCATAATTTCTCTCCTATCCCGATTGAAACCATTTCATCTTCCAGCCTAAAGATCTGAATTGACTCAGCTATCTTGCCATGTGAACACTTCCCTTTAGAACCTTGATTCTACTCTATTGCTTGATACATTGACCCCATTAGCCCAAAGGTAAGTAGACTTGCATTTATCCATCTGAATCAGTGATTCCACCACCAAACCAAATCAAAATAAAAAACCCAATCAATCTTACATAACTAGCCTAAAATCAACTAAAAACAACAAAGTTAAATCATAAAGAGAGAGCCCTCTCTGAGCATTAGGAAGGCTAGATCCTAAGCTTAAAAGTAGGTTTGTGGTTACCTCTAATATTATTTAAACCAAAAAGACGAACAACCCTGGGAATTATTGGAGTGATAACATATTGGAGACCATACTGGGGATATCAATCCTTAATGTTTAAAATAAACCGTAAAGGAAATAATTTTACTCATCTTTTCACCTTAAGGTTGTTTTAAGGGTTGTAAAGAATTTTTTCCATAAAAACTAAAATTCTGGCTTCCAGAAGAACCTACTATACCAGGTCTCATCCTGATCCAGAACCTGCTATAATAGTAGATGATCTTGATAGAATTTTAAAGAAAAACAGAAAAGTAGAAAGTTTAGGAAGTACAAGTTAATTAATCAAAGCAAATTCCCTTCCCAAACAATGATCAAGTTTACAAGACATTGAATTTGATTTAGCTTTTGAGCAATCTTTGTTTAGAACTAAATTAGAAATTTCCATATATGATAGTGTAATAGATCTGGATTTCATTTCATTTATTGAAACTAAGTAAGGACACTGTTTCACTTAATTCAGATCAACAAGCTCTAGAACCTTTTGATAAACTTGATGCTTTGGCTGCAACTTTGATTAAGGAAATTGATGAAGCATATTTCCAACATTATATTGGATTGAATGCTTTATCTTCTTATACCCCTAAGCCTTCTGCCATTCATTCAGAATCTGTAAATTCATCTTTATTTAGTACCACTTCATCTATTATATCCACTTCACTTCATTCCAGTGACTCATTCATCCCCAAGATTCCTCTTCAACCTAGAGTTTTATTTCCATCTCCAAATACTTCAAGTTCACCTTCTAGCACTGTTGCTACATTTTCAAGTACATCTTCTAGTGTCCCAAGTTAATCTACAAGTACTTCAACCTCATCACCAAGCACCACCAATTTACCTCCTAGCCAAGATAGAATCTTAGCCATGGCTGCCAGATATGACCCAGTGGTCCTACCAGCTCAATTACATGCTATGCCCCAAGATTACCAAAGCAAAATCCCTCAATTTGATGGAACTAGTCAATACACTGCACAACAACATGTTAACAAAATGACTGATTACTTTGAATTGGATGAAATTGATGAAGCTGATGTTCAAATGAGACTGTTTGCCCAAAATTTACCTGGAGAAGTAAAAAAATGGTTTAAAGCTTTACCTGCCAATCATATTGCTGATTTAGAAGCTTTCCATAGATTGTTTATCAATAGATGGGGGGAAAAGAAGAATACTTTGCAAATTTTGTTTGAATATGAACACATTAAAAGAGCTCCTAATGAGTCAGTTCAGGACTATTGTACTAGATTCAACAATATCTATAATGCTATTCCAGCAAACATCAAACCCCCACCAGATCTAGCTTTAATAAAATTTCCTGATGGTTTTGACATGGATATGTCATACCAATTGAGAGAAAGAAACCCATAAACACTAGAACAAATGAAAATCAATGCAGTTAGTGTAGAAGAAAATTTGTTAGCTAAGAGAGCCAGAATGAGAAATGAAAGAAGAGTAACAAAAAAGGATGAACCATTCACATCAGATAGTAAAATAGATAGTTTAGCAAAAGCTATGGAAAAAATGATGGATAGATTAGAAAGTATGGAAAGGAAACCAGAGTGGGATAATCAACAACAAAGTCCTCAAATAAAAAATCCCAATTTAAGAAAAAATACCAACATTGGTAAATCTAGATAATCAACACCTGATCAACAAATAAAACCACCTTTCCAAGAGAACTATGTTGAAAGTTCTCACCAAAATGAAGAAGATGAAGACACTTAGATTAACTAAATGGGAATCAATGATGATAACACTATTTTTCTTACACAAGAAGAACATGAATTATATGAGCTACAACAATTACAGTTAGAATCTGGAAAGTCTTTTGATTATAAACAAGGTTATGAATTTTCCATTAATGAAGTTCACAAGCAATATAACCTTAGGAGTCAGAAAAATGTAGAAGCCCCTACTAAAAAAACTACCTAAACTCATACCAAGAAAATAGTAGAAGCTCCTACAACCAAAGTACTACAAATTCTCCCTAGGGCAACCCAGCAAAACTCTAGTTCAAATCAGAAAAATTCCAGTCCTAATCAGAAAATTTCTAGTCCAAAAATTGCACCCAGTCCTAAAATTGTTGATATTACAGATACTATTGTTCAAACATCAGTTTCTCTTCAAAAATCTGTTGCTGCTGAAACAACAACCTCTTCTAAAACAACATCTACTGCTGATAAAAAATTAGCTGATCCTAAAATAGCTGCTACCAAAATAGCTGCTGAAACTTCAAAATCTGCCAAAACTACCACTGCTACTCAAATTGTCCCACAAAAGAAGATTGAAAACAAAAAATAGTGGAAACACAAACTAAAAAATCAACTGTAGATAAAGAATAGAAAAATACTCAAACTACGGTTAGTAAAGAAGAAATCATTCAGTTAGGAAAAACACAAGCACCATTCAACATCCAAATTGAAATTTCCAAACTGAAAATACCAATTCCTTTAACAGAATTGGTAAAACATGATTTATAAAAATCATAGATAACTGAAACATTGAACATCAATGAAGGAGAAGACTCTGTTAATATAAATGATGACCAACTAGAACTACTATTTGGCCCTGAGGTAAATGGTAAACATCAAGAAGGTGGTGTTCCTCCATTTTACATTAGCTTGAGTATTCATGATCAAATTTTACATAATGCTATGTTAGATTCAGGAGCATCACACAACTTAATGCCAAAAGCCATCATGGAAACACTGAATTCAGACATCACTAGACCATATAAATATCTTTTCCCATTCGATTCCAGTAAAGTGAAATGTCTAGGCTTGATAAAAGACTTGTGTTTCACTTTAGTCCAATACCCAGGAAAACATACAATCATGGATATTGTAGTAGTTGATATCCCTCGAAAGTATGGAATGCATTTATCTAGCTCATGGGGAGAAAAAATGCAGAGATCTCTACAATTAGACATGTCTTATGCCACCATTTCAGTGTTCGGTCAACCCAAAAAAATTTACAAAGAAACTCTAATGAAGTACATGGTTAGTAGTATAGAACAACCACAGAACTATCCCATTTACTTTGTACACTCTGATATGGATCCTTTCATTTTATATAATTCAGATTCTGGCATAGATAAAAACACAACATTAAAACATAAACATAAGGAAGTGGACAGTGATAATATTTTCCATGAATCAATGTGGCACTTAGACTTTGATGGTTCAGTAAACAAACTAGGAGCATGAGCAGGAGTTTGGATTCATAACTTGGAAAACAATAATTTTGAACGTCATGCCTTTAGATTAAACTTTAAATGTACAAACAACATGGCAGAGTATGAAGCTTTAATCTTAGGACTGTAGATTGTTAGAAATATAGGAGGAAAAAGAGTTTCTATCATGGGAGACTTTGACTGAATCGTAAAACAAATCATAGGAGAATGTTCTGTGTATAATCCTAGACTAAGCCAATAGAGAGAAACAATTTTAAATATGATTAAAGAGTTTCTTGAAATTGAATTTGTTGTAATTCCTAGAAAACAGAACATGCATGCACACACTCTGGCTACTTTTGCTAGCACCTGCAATTTTCCTTTTCAGCCAAATCACCGATATACAGCAAAGGTAAGACACAAGCCTGCTATACCAGATAACTTGAAATATTGGAAGATTTTTACACAGGATAATCAAATCTACAACTTTATGAATGTTGAGGGAGAATTCCAGAATTGTAACATAGATATAGATTATACAGTAGATGAAACTATAGATAGTGAGACAGATGTAAATAATTTAGATTTTACTGAACCAACTAAATTCAATCAATCAGAAATAGATAAGTTAGAAACTGTAGAAATAGAAGAAATAACAAATGATTATTCTAAGATTTTAAACCTTAAGAATAAATTTTTACCTAAGGGATTAGCCCCATTAGAATATATTTTTGATTCAAATGATGTTGCAAGAAAACCAAAAATGCAACCATTAAGATTAGATATAGAAGAATGTAATATAGGAACAGAACAGAAGCCTAATCTAATTAAATTATCCAAAGCATTACCTTAAGAAGAAAAAATGAAATATATAGCTTTGTTTAAAGAATTTCAGGATGTGTTTGCATGGAGTTATGAAGACCTTAAATCTTATGACACCGACATCATTCAACACAAAATACCCATCAAAGAAGATCGTAAACCATTTAAACAAAAGCTTAGGAGAATCAACCCAGTTCTTATGCATTTGATTGAAAAAGAGGTAAAAAGGATATATGAAGCACAAACCATTACACCTATCAAATTTTCTGATTGGGTTTCAAAATTAGTTCCCACTAGGAAGAAAACAGGGGAAATCATACTTTGTGTTGATTTCAAGAACTTAAAAAAAGTGTCCCTAAAAGATAACTATCCCCTCCCCAAAATGGATCATATTTTACAGAGGGTGGTAGGATCATCCAAGATTTCATTGCTTGATGGATTCTATGGGTATAATCAAATCTTAGTTCATCCAGAAGACCAACCAAAGACAACATTTACTACTCCATGGGGTACTTTCATGTATTTGAAAATACATTTTGGATTACTGAATGCAGGAGCTACATTCTAGAGAGCTATGGACATAGCTTTTTCCAAAGAAATTCATGATTTTCTTGTCATTTACTAGATGATATAACAATATTTTAAAAAACAAACAATGAACATCTAGATCATCTGAGACAAGTGTTTATTAAATGCAGAAAATTTGGTATTTCTTTGAATCCCAAAAAGACTCTCTTTGGACTTGAAGAAGGTAAACTATTAGGACACATAATCTCAAAAGAGGGAATTAGGATAGATCCAGCTAGAATAGAGGCCAAATTGAACACAATTCATCCTAGAAATATAAAAGGAATTGCAGGCTTTCTTAGGTAATATAAAATTCCTTAGAAGATTCATTTCAAATTTAGCAGAAATAATTAGAGAATTGAATAACATGTTAAAGAAAGATTCAACACTTAAATGGATAGTAGAGGGAAACACAATCCTTTGAATCAATCAAACAAGCCCTTACAAGAACACCAGTCCTAATAAGTCCTGATTTCAAAAAATATTTTATTATTTTTTCTTTTGCTTCAGAACATACAATTGCTGCAGTCTTACTGCAGAAGAATGATTAGGGTTATGAACAAACCATTTCTTTTTTCAGCAAATCCCTAAGAGATGCCATATTAAAGTACAACATAACAGAAAAATAAGCACTTGTTTTAGTAAAGGCTATTAAAGACTTTAGAATGTATATCTTATACTCACACATGATTGCATATGTCCCAAATTTAGTAGTTAAGGACATTTTGACTCATAATGTGCCTGATGGTAAGAGAGACAAATGGATTGCCACTATTTTGGAAAATGACATTGAAATTAAGCCCACCGAAATCATTAAAGGCCAAGGTTTAGCCAAACTCATGGCTGAATCGAACTGTCATGCCTTAGATATACATTTTATTGCTCAATTAGATGATTAGGAAGAGATGGCGACTCCATAGATTAGTGAACCTTTCTTAGATTCACCTTGGTATGCATATATCATATTTGTTTTACTAAACTTACAAGCTCCTCCTGGATTGTCAAGAACTAAAGCTAGATTCTTAAAGTTAAAGGCAATGAAATATTGTATCATAGATAATGCTCTGTTTTGGAAATATCATGGTGGAATTTTATCAAATTTTTTACTGAAAGATGAAGTTGATAAAGTTATAGAAGAGTTTCATGCAGGTGACTGTGGAGGACACCTTTACTGGAAATCAACTGCTGATAAGATTTTGAGGGCTGGTTTTTACTGGCCCACTCTTTTTACAGATGTAAGAAAGTATGTGACCTCCTGTCACAAATGCCAGATCTTTGAAGGGAAGAAAAAACTATTACCTTTACCCCTCAAACCCATCTCCACAAAAAATTCATTTCAGCAATGGGGTTTAGACTTCATTGGCGAAATTCACCCACCCTCCTCAGCCCAACATAAATGGATTTTGACAGCCATAGATTATTTCACCAAGTGGATAAAAGACATTCCTTCTAGGCAAGCCACTAATTCTGTCATCATCTCATTCCTAGAAAACAATATACTGTGTAGATTTGGATGCCCTCAAAAGCTCATTACTGATAATGCAGTTGCTTTCAAGTCTAAGAAAATGATTGACTTCTGTAACAAATACCACATTAGCCTTGGCCATTCCACTGCCTATTACCCTCAAGGTAATGGACTTGCAGAATCCTCAAACAAAAGCCTGGCTAATATCATCAAGAAACTGTTGGAAGACAACAAAAATATCTAGAACAAAAGGTTAGTTAATGCCTCATGGGCAGACGGAATCACCACGAAGAAATCCATTGGTACATCACCTTATCAACTAGTTGTTAGCCACCAATAAAATTTGTCATACCAAATGGTGGCTAAAACATTTTTTGGAGCCTTCAAGGAACAATTTTTATTGCTAAAAAATGTTATCTCTTGAAGACTTTGAAAATATCCTATCCTTTGGATAATCGTCACTGCTGTTCCCCTTTTTTTGAACTCAGAAATTCTGTTGTTTCCATATGAGAAAATACTGCTGCAAACACATTTTTTTCTTCCTTCCACTCCAAAGCTAACTTCCATTTTTGCCTCCCTTTTCTCCTCATGAAATTCCTCCTTTTTTCCTTTTTTCCATTTTTCCCTTTATAATTTCCCCCTTCACAGAGTTTAAAACTTCTTTTTGGACTCTACCGCAGCCCCCAAATCCATTGAAAACTCTAAAAAAATTCATAAAATATGTGTTTTTGACTATGGGTTTAAGTCCCCTTGGGATAAGCCTAAAACCACTTCCCCTCCATACGCCTTGGTGCTGGAACCAAGTGCTAGCCATCCAGGTGCTTATCGTATCAGAAAAACAGAGCGCACAAAGTTTATTTCTCATGGTTAAAGCCTCCGATGCAATCAAGCCCTTGTACACAGCTCCTGATCATATTATTATTACATATAAACCCTGTGCCCGCAATGGGGTCTAGAACTTGTTAAATAAACCTTCTCGATTAATATAACCCTTTGTAGATTCATAAACCCACTTTTTCCTAACTTTTGAGCAGAACCCGCCAGAGCCATATGTTATAATTAAAATGGGTAGATTAAAAAGTCCCAAAGCGCAATCGCATCGGATAAATTCACAATGGGTAGATCGAAAAGACCCGCATCGAAAATTCTGATGTGATTAAAAACCCTTTGTTAAAACCCCGCCCCCTCCGATTTCTACTCCATATAACTTTTACCTGGGACCCAATGTTAAAGATCCCAAGGCGCTAATCGCATCGCAATTATCGAATGGTTAGATTGAAAATCCTGAAGGCTCGACCTTCCGATTGCGATTAGCCCTTTTATTATATACGCCCTGGGCGTATTGTATTTCATAAAGACCACAGGCCCCACAGTCGAGCGCCATGACCATTCCATATATATATATCCTGTCCCCGAAGCGTGAAACCTTTATAGTTTATTAAATATTGGGTTTTCATTATTATAAAGGTTTCCGCCGGTGTGTGTCTTAAAACACGATCTCCGCCGTTGATCATTGTGCTGATCTAACGGCTTGCGCATTATCACATCGCAACATTTTCGTCAAGTGTGTTAAACTTTCCTCCACCTCCGATTGACATCTCCCGATTCTTTCCCTGCCATCGATCTGATCTACAGATCAATGACCCATAACTAATCGCTCCATCTCTGATGCAGGAGCATTCAGGCTAGTCAGCAATGTGATAGCATGGTCACATGTTGTGACTAACAAGGGGTTGGAAGAAAATAATTTAATTAATTTTGTTTAAATATATGAGAGTGTTTATTTTATTGTTAAATATGAGGATAGGATGTAGGTGGCTGAGTGATCCTCCCTGTATGGAGATCAGGCCAAATAGTTGGACTTATTTGGCTAGAATAGAGTATGAGAGATTTTAAAAAAACTTTATTTAGAGTTAGTTTAGAAAAGAGTGGGATTGAAGAGATTTTTTAGGAGAGGTTGAGAGATTTCTGGTTCAGATCAGAATTGGTTCATGAACCATTTATTTGTATAAATTGTGTCTTATTGTACATCGAGTAAGGTGAGTAGAGAGTGAGAGGTTTTTCTGATTTGATGCCTTCAGGCAGTTTGTAAAAGGGCCATCAGTGTCGAATATCAGGCCAAAGATAAGTTTGTAAGTAGTCTCCTTTTGTTTTTATGAAAACAATGTTTCAGATGTATATATATATATCATTGATTGAATGAGGAAGGCGTAGAATTGGTACTGACTTGGAACTGTTCCTTGAGTTCACTGGTTTCTTATATCGACTTTGAGATTCAGTTGAATCCTGAAATGAATGGTTAATTACATTTTTGAATTCCAGCGTTTATCTATTAATCTGCATTAAATAGATTGAAGTGGCAGATGTAAAATCTTTGTGGATCGATTTCAAGGAGAAAGAACTTCTGTATAAGTAAATGGTTAATTACAGAGGGCGCTATTGTATATCTTTGCTGAGACTTCTGTTTTGAATGTTTATTTTACCGTCTCTGTAAATTCTGGACGTTGTCACTAGAATGATGAACGCATGAAACGCTGGCTCAATAGCAGATTGCGTAGTGATGAATCAGGGCTTACCTTAACGCAGGGAGAATCGATCTGCGAAATTAATAAACCATGTGAATGGTCCTATGTAACACTGAATAACCAGTGATTGAATGTGCAATCAATTTCTGGGTAAGTGAAGTTTTAATTGCATTTGCTATCGATGTAAAGATTCGTTGTATAGAATAAAATGAAGGTCGATTTCATGTCAATTTTAATAAACCCAATTCCAGAAAGGTCGAGCTAGAAGGTTGAATACGCTATCCTGTGTAGAGTTTCAATACACATTAATGGAGTTCCGATTCTGTTTCACAATGGGGGAAGAGCGAATCTGATTGTATTCGATCCATGCTACCACATAAAAAATGATTTGTTTGGAAAATTGACATCGATTTGTGAAAGACAGTGTTTGCAGCAGTGATCTTGTTTAATGGAGGAACAACGTTTGCAGAAGTCGATTCAATGAAAGTTCTGAATCGAATTACAGTTGAGATCCACGTTCAAAGATCAGCGTTCAAAGATCAAAGTCTGTGTTGAAATTTTAATGCAAATCATGGAACAGTAAATGTTGGAGAACGCAGAGACATAAGCCTGGCAAATTCGTTGAAGGCAGCTTTGGTTCTGGCATTTAAATTTTAACCGGTTCATATGAAAATCCTGTTGTATTGATGGCGTATTGAGTAAATTAGACAGTGAAATAGCATAAGCACGGTAATTCGGACCTGCAGAAGTTCGAAGACTTTTTGCAGCTAATCATATCTCATATAAGATGTGATATTGTGGATGGAAGCGTTGAAGACGCTGGTGAAATTGCGGGGTGTATAACAGTAAGCACGCTGAGGTAAATTCATTTGGGTGATGTTATTCAAATAGTTTGCATAGAGATTGATGGAATAAGATGGATGCAAGCTCGTTTTAAAACCAATGATACACATGTATAATGATAACCAGAGGCGCATTTGCAATTGTGTAATATAGCCTTGGATTGGCTAGTTTTTCAACAGATAGTGATAATTTGGAAGGCGACATACTGCAATTTTTTGTTACCTGTGATTGTTTTAAAAACTTCTGTTCCAATATCGATTTGTTAAACTGCTGTTCCAATATCGATTTGTTAAACTGTTGTTCCAATATCGATTTTTTAAAGATTTCAAGTGGGTATTACATTGCGCAGAGCTGTTGTTCATCATTTTGGTATCGGAGCAAAGTTAATGCTCTGAAAGATTGTTTTGGGAAACTGCATTTTAATTTTTAGCAGGATGTATAATTGCCTGAAGTGTGTTTGATGAAGGTGAGGATCAGGTTACTAATGGCATTGAAATCAGAATGGAGAAGCAGAGAATGCCCAGGAAGGTCTGGTAAGAACGTTTAAGTTGATAATTTTGCAGAGATGTATTTGAATGTCTAAATGTAACAGTGAACAGATGAGTCCTTTGACTGATGGAATGGAAGTCAATTTAAAGACATCTTTGAAGGAAATGTTGCAGGTTTGAGAGATACTTTGATGTGTCTTGAGATCAGATTGTGCAGGTCAGTGGATTTGCTGAAAGGTGGAATGAGTTGTACCAGCATCATAGCATATGAGCTATGTAAAGAAGATAGAGCAAGAAAAATTCCCAGATGGGTAAACGTGACAATACCCGACAATAAACCAATTTACTGAATGAAGAAGGTAGTGAGCAATTGAAGATGCGGAGCCTACAGCAAGAAGTATTCAAGAGGAGATGAGAACAACTTCCAACTGAGGTTGTGTAGAAGTTGATGAGGCAGCTCCACGATTGTGATTGTGGACAGGAGACAACAGTTCCAGCAAGAGGAGTGCTGGGTAGAATTGTTAGTTAGTGAAAGGTTCGAGGAAAGAACCAGTAGGTGCCAAAAGGCTAAACTCAGGAAAGTTTGGTGAGGCATGAAGGAGACTTGTTACAGGCGAAATGGAAAAAGTTAGTTGCAGCTCACTAGTGAACAAGGAAAGCTCACCAGAGGAAAGAAAGGAATTGACTATTGATGGTCATGACAGGGGTACAAAGGAAAGTCACCGACATAGGGAAAAGAATGCTGAAGTAGTTGGAATCAAAGGAATGAGTAAAGAAGAAAGGGACATAGAGTTGGTTGAGATGAAGGTAGAACTCAGTCATTTGGAGAAGCTGCTATCGAACAGAATTAGAGAAAAATGGAAACAAGGATTTTATGTGGGAAGAAGAGTTAAATGGCCTGTCAGAGAATTGTTTGCTGAGAAATTATTACTTCGAACTACTTAGAATGAAGAAATAGGATACATCTGCGAACCAGAGAAAGGATCTCTCCTTGGGGAAGAAGACAGTGATGACAGTAGAGAAGAACTGATCTATGCAGATCAGAATGAGAGGAATGTGTTGACATCATCCGCACAGACAAGAGGATCTCATATTTTTGGGATTAATTATTTCTGTGAATGTAAAATTGCAGGTATGCAGCCTAAAGAATTTGAACCTATGTATAAAAAAGTGAAAGGAGCAAAGACAAGACAAGCAAGAAAGGAGATGCATAAGGACTTTCAAGACTTCAATTGGTGGAGAAAATTAAAAGGTATGGCTGAATGGTTATATCTTCTTTTAGTGAAAACTTATTGGATCATATTTGAAGGAATTTTAGCATGGAAAGAAGACCAATGGGAAATGGAAATAGGAAAGGAAACAAATGCAATGCAGATTTATGAAGTGAAGAGAAGGAAAGCTGACACCGAGAACTTAGTTGAAGGAGGTAAGCCAAGGAAATCTTTGAAAGATCAAAGTCTTGTCAGAGAAGAGGAAGAGGCATTATTGTCTTATTTGGACAAACTGAGCATTGGAAGAAGTTGTGTAGAACAGGAAGGTATTCTACAAACTTATGATGAAGTTGCCAAGTATAGTCAAGAAGTTGCAGTCCTAGAAGTTTTCTTTGATGAGGAAGAAATCAGAGACGTTGAGGAAGAATTTCTCAATAACTTAGTGAACTATCAGAATAGTTCAGAGGAACATGAGGAGCTGATCATTGAGGCTTCGAATGAAGAGCCTTGCATTTTTGAAACTGACATGTTGTGTATGTTTTCAGGTTTGACAGGTGAGGAGCGATTGGACAATGTGCTTATGCATGTTGATGAAGAACTGAGATTGCTGGAAGAAATGGCTGAAACAGAAAGATATTTTGAGCATGTATTTAATAATTTTGAGAATGATGGTATTGACAGAGAAATTGTCATGATTAAAGGAGCTGAAGATAAACAAATGAAAGAGGAAAGTATGGAAAAGGAGAATGTACAGTAGACAGATGTCAGTGGAGTTCAGTTAAAGACAAATGGTAAGAAGGAAATTGAGAAATTGTGGAAGATGAAATTAGATGAGAACATGGACAGAAAGAAGGAGAAATTGACCACAGGAATTTGTATCAGCAAGAACAGAGAACAACAGCAAATTAAGATTTGGGAATTTGGAAGAACAGAAGTGACAGTGGCAGAAGAATTGAATCAACAGCATAATGAAAGTGATGACCAGTTGCAAAGTAAAATTTGGGATACTGGATGGACTGTAGAAGAAACACATGACCAGGAGGTCATGGAAACTTTCAACTTTGGGAGTCTGATGCAGGAGCATTCAGGCTAGTCAGCAATGTGATAGCATGGTCACATGTTGTGACTAACAAGGGGTTGGAAGAAAATAACTTAATTAATTTTGTTTAAATATATGAGAGTGTTTATTTTATTGTTAAATATGAGGATAGGATGTAGGTGGCTGAGTGATCCTCCTTGTATGGAGATCAGGCCAAATAGTTGGATTTATTTGGCTAGAATAGAGTATGAGAGATTTTAAAAAGATTTATTTAGAGTTAGTTTAGAAAAGAGTGGGATTGAAGAGATTTTTTAGGAGAGGTTGAGAGATTTCTGGTTCAGAATCAGAATTGGTTCATGAACCATTTATTTGTATAAATTGTGTTTTCTTGTACATCGAGTTAGTGGGAGTAGAGAGTGAGAGGTTTTTCTGATTTGATGCCTTCAGGCATTTTGTAAAAGGGCCATCAGTGTCGAATATCAGGCCAAAGATAAGTTAGTAATTAGTCTCCTTTTGTTTTTATGAAAACAATGTTTCAGATGTATATATATATCATTGATTGAATGAGGAAGGCGTAGAATTGGTACTGACTTGGAACTGTTCCTTGAATTCACTGGTTTCTTATATCGACTTTGAGATTCAGTTGAATCCTGAAATGAATGGTTAATTACATTTTTGAATTCCAGCGTTTATCTATTAATCTCCATTAAATAGATTGAAGTGGCAGATGTAAAATCTCTGTGGATCGATTTCAAGGAGAAAGAACTTCTGTATAAGTAAATGGTTAATTACAGAGGGTGTTATTGTATATCTTTGCTGAGAGTTCTGTCTTGAATGTTTATTTTACCGTCTCTGTAAATTCTGGGCGTTGTCACTAGAATGATGAACGCATGAAACGCTGGCTCAATAGCAGATTACGCTTACCTTAACGCAGGGAGAATCGATCTGCGAAATTAATAAACCATGTGAATGGTCCTATGTAACACTGAATAACCAGTGATTGAATGTGCAATCGATTTCTGGGTAAGTGAAGTTTTAATTTCATTTGCTATCGATGTAAAGATTCGTTGTATAGAATAAAATGAAGGTCGATTTCATGTCAATTTTAATAAACCCAATTCCAGGAAGGTCGAGCTAGAAGGTTGAATACGCTATCCTATGTAGAGTTTCAATACTCATTAATGGAGTTCCGATTCTGTTTCACAATGGAGGAAGAGCGGATCTGATTGTATTCGATCCATGCTACCACATAAAAAATGATTTGTTTGGAAAATTGACATCGATTTGTGAAAGACAGTGTTTGCAGCAGTGATCTTGTTTAATGGAGGAACAACGTTTGCAGAAGCGATTCAATGGAAGTTCTGAATCGAATTACAGTTGGGATCCACGTTCAAAGATCAACGTTCAAAGATCCAAGTCTGTGTTGAAAATTTAATGCAAATCATGGAACAGTAAATGTTGGAGAACGCAGAGACATAAGTCTGGAAAATTCGTTGAAGGCAGCTTTGGTTCTGGCATTTAAATTTTAACCGGTTCATATGAAAATCCTGTTGTATTGATGGCGTATTGAGTAAATTGGACAGTGAAATAGCATAAGCACGGTAATTCGGACCTGCAGAAGTTCGAAAACTTTTTGCAGCTAATCATATCTCATATAAGATGTGATATTTTGGATGGAAGCGTTGAAGACGCTGGTGAAATTGCGGGGTGTATAACAGTAAGCACGCTAAGGTAAATTCATTTGGGCGATGTTATTCAAATAGTTTGCATAGAGATTGATGGAATAAGATGGATGCAAGCTCGTTTTAAAACCAATGATACACATGTATAATGATAAACAGAGGCGCATTTGCAATTGTGTAATATAGCCTTGGATTGGCTAGTTTGTCAACAGATAGTGATAATTTGGAAGGCGACATACTGCAATTTTTTGTTACCTGTGATTGTTTTAAAAACTGCTGTTCCAATATCGATTTGTTAAACTGCTGTTCCAATATCGATTTGTTAAGGATTTCAAGTGGGTATTACATTGCGCAGAGCTGTTGTTCATCAATCTCACTCCAGGTCCTTTGCCCCGCCGATGCCTTTGCCTCCGATTGCATCTGGACCGTCCACGTGTCCAGATCGGATGGTCCAGATCGGCCCACGACTATCCCGAACTCCCGAAGGCTATTTTTTAATACATTTTCCTTTGAAATAAAGGTTTTTACCATATTTCTTCATATTTCTTCTATTTTCCAAACAAAGTGACTCATTCACTTTGTATAAACGCAACCAATCCCGACCATTGATCTTTGCGCGATCAACGACTCTGACTTAATTGACCCCATTATTCTTCCCAAACATTTCCCATTTGATCTCCACCGTTGGATGATGCCATCCAACGACCACGCTCTCTCCCCACACCCTATGAAGCAATTTACCTCACAAACACATGATTTCATAATATTTTGTGTAATTTACAGGTTTTAAAGGATTTTCCCATTAAAATAAAGGGAAATGATAGCCGAGGGTGACGATCCTCTGGGTTTTCATTCATAAAAGGAATATCATTCCACAAGGTTTGAATCCACGTCTCATCAATTGCTTCACAGGCATTGATGCTATATGAGCCCTGTGAGGCCCCGCACATCAACAAGACACACAATTAAACGAAGAATATCAGTGTCAAAGGTCCAAACACAGCAGAATTGAAGGATTAAACATTAATTTAATGGATTATGGCTAAAGGTTGATTATCAAAAACCTAAATCCATTGAATTAAACACAGTTAAAGGTAAATATAGGATATTTATCAGACAGAGGATGCCTCCACTGCCTTGTCAGAGGAAAATTGATTCCTCTCAGCTACCAGATTGCCACCTGTGCCTCCACAACATTCAAACAAAGGCCGAGTAATGACCAGAACAGAGCACATTTGCCCCTTACAGCTGAATAGTTATTTCGAATCAAAGAAGCTAATATAAACTATCAGTAGAGTTATTGCAAAAGATGACTCAGAGCCTTAAAGTCAACATAAACTTCCAGCAAGATGAAACACTTAATGTATACCAGTTAATACAATAAAATATCTGTAAACTTCTCCCTTGAGCCCCTCAAAGGTCGAGAAGCATTAACTGTATTAATTGAACTCAGAAGATCTTTTCTCTCTTTCGACCTCCTCATTCCTCTATAAAAACTTGTTGAGGAATCCATTGTAAATGTTGGTTGCTTGGTTGGTTGTTTGATTACTAGTTGTAATACTGAAACTCTCTAAAATAAATACATAGTCTGTTGAAGTTGAAGAAGAAATTAAAGTCTTGGAAGCCCTGATGATGCTGTTGTATGCTTGTTCTTGAGAAGGCTCTATCATTGGATCCATGAGCTTGGCTTGTTGGTGAAGTATTCTGAACTGTTTAATTTTTTCCCCTGTTTTCATTTTGTTCCATAAATTCTTACTACAGTAGGATGAAATTTTTAGGCTAAGAAATGACTCTTGGAAGCACCTTAGACCTGTTCGTCCTTCACTGTTTTATGTTTTTTTCTGCTGAAGTATTTTAGAGTCTTTAATCTCTCTCTTTAGTCTTCAAGCTTGTTTATTTCCTTAATAGTTCGAATAGTTGGTTTCAGCATTATTTATGGTTTTCCCTGCTTGTCTGCTGCCACTTAAAGGCTATTATTGAAGTCTCCCTTTGAAGTTCCTTTGTTTACAATGAGTCAAGGAGGTCTGTTATGATCTTGCACCTTGTCCTTGCTTGAACAGTTGGCTTAAAGGTCTTTATAGTTGTGATCATAGACGTATTTAGGTGTTCCCTCTTCTATGACCGTAATTATCAGTGAATCTTTTATGTTTTCTAAGTCATTTGAAATAAAATCTTTGAGGAAATAGGGTGTTCCCCGAATCTTAGATTTCATTTTAAAAGTTGTTTTGAAGTCATTATTTTCTTAAAGTGTGATTTGTAGAATTCATGGTTAGCCCTGTCTACCAAATAGCTCTTTATTGTTCAAGTTGTGTTTTCAAATTCCCTTTGTTGAGAATTAAACTTCTCTTTCCAAATCATTGATGTCCATCTCATTTCAAAACCAAAGGATCCTGCGGCCAAGTCATATTTTCCCTTTGATATCCCATATCCATTGATAAGTTTGTCATGACTTTATTTTGACTCCATTGCCCAATGAAGCTGACATTTCCCCTTTCTATCTATCTTTCCTAGACCTTTTAGGCTCTGCTGTATCAATTCCAACCAAACAAACAAACAAATCCTCGCACCTAATAACTAGTCTAAAACCTATACTCAAAGCACACAAGATAAACCTTTGCAAAAAAAATAATTTGAGAGATCCCTCTTTGAGAGCAGGAGGACTAGATCCTGTAACTCTAAAGATTGGTTCTGATGTTGCCTTGTCTTTTGATTTTCCAAAATATCAAAACACGGGACACCAACACTAATATATGGGATGGATGTTGTTTCTTCATCCTCTTTAGGAGTGCCAATGATGAAGATGATCCAAGAACTGTAGGTAGAGCCTAATGATATCCAGAGAAGGATAAATCAGAATATACACTTGCAGCGAACCAGGGAAGAAGTATATGTCAAATCACAAGTTATCCAAGATAAAATCAAAAAGGTATTTGACAAGAAAACAAAGGAAGATGATTTTTACATAGGTGATAAAGTGCTTAATTGGGATTCAAGAAGATAAGATAAATGTAAACATGGTAAATTTGATTTCCTCTGGAAAGGTCCTTATATCATTTATGGTTACAGTGGTAACAATGCATTCTTTTTGAAGGAGTTAGATGGATCAGATTTTCCAGGTGGACCTTTCAATGGTAGGATGTTGAATTATTACTTTTCCCCTAATTAACAAATAGTTCACTTTGCTCATTGTACATATTTTGCAAAGAATAGATTGGATTGGATGTTTTTCTTACAAAGTTGAAGCCCGAAGAGAAGGCCCTAAGCTTTGAAAAACAAAATATCATAAGTATGAATAAATTTTAGCTCAGAAAATAGTTCCAAGGCAAGCACAATCAAAGTTCAAAGGCTACTGATCTTAAAGTTCTTGACATTTCACCAGGAAATGACATCCCTATTTGGAGCCACTGTTAGGGTCCTATAATAATAGGATTCATAAGTTTGAATTTACTATGATTAGTCTTGTAATATGTACATACTTTTATTTTTGAAATTGTTTTCCCATATTAAAAATGTAAATAGGGTAAGTCCTAAAAGAAAAATCAAAGCACTGAAAGAAAAAGATAAAAAAAAAATATAAAATATGAACCCCACCAAAAAAGAGATAAAAATAGATCATGAAAGTGATGCAAATTCAAATGCCACTACTTTTTACTTTACTTTTAAAAATAATATTGTGTGCAGCTTGTCAAAAATGACACAATCCATGATACTAAAACAACTTAATCTTTATTATTCATGTTTTAAATTTCATGCTGATAGATAGAGAATAAAGATCTAGCCAAACTATTTAATCTTGGCTGTTTAGTAGTTAGGTAAAAAATAATAATGAGTTCAATAGTTTAATCTGAGCCATTGGAAGTAATAAGGTTAGAATTAGATATTTTGCTTATAAAAATAAAAATAAAAAGGGTCTGCAAGCTTAAATGCGCCCGAATAAAAAAAGAAAAATATGTTAGGTTAGATGATGGGTAGGCAGAAGCAGTTTTCACAAGGAATGGATAGCAGAAAATGGTTATTTCATATTACTAATTTCCTTCTAAATTCATTTCCCTTGTCAAAATACCCCTTCCCCTCCCTACTTACCTTTTTTCCCTTTACTACACTCATTTTCCCTACTTAAACACCCATTTTTCATAGTTAAAAATACATTTTCCCTTTGGAAAAGTAAAAATCCCTTTATTAACTTCCCTTTTCATTCAAAATACCCCAAAAAGCCCCTTATCCTAAGTCTAAATGGTTAAATTTATGTGTCGGGTCCCACTATGAAAAATCATTCCCGATATCAGTTTTTACATTGAAACTTAATGTATTTTATAAACCCGCATCATATTCATTTAACCCCCCAGTATATTAAATCCCTTGTTTAAATTTATTTGATTAACTCCCTTATATACATTTATCCCGTACTATATTAATTCCACTTTATATATATTTCCCCAACCCATTATTTTATTTATAACTGATAATTTAATTTTCCCTCATTTGATATATCTTTGGATTACCTTATAACTTTGTTATATATAAAAATTTTCCCTTATCATATAACCCTATCACTATAGTTTAAAACCCCGCCCATTACTATATCACATAACTCATAGCATTGACTTAAGACCCGGGCCCCACGCCTATCAAATCCCTGATGGATCCATCCCATTCGCCCAGTGGTCAGATCAAGACCCATCAGATCCAGCAGCCAATGAGGACTTTCACATCCCTAATCATCCAAACTTTAGCACTACTGAGACTTTGCGAGAAGAGTTGTTTTCGCAGCCCCGCTCCCTGCTACGTGGAAACCTTTCATTGCATGGCATCCCTCGAAAGAATACTACCCACCCGCTTTAGACCATGCGAAAACCTCCAAATGGTATTCCTGACCGTTGAAGAAAAACCACCCTCCATTTGAATTTGACCCTGCGCTTAAAGTTTAACCACTGATTGGTTAAAAACACATAAAGTCACCCTTTGCAGCCTTTTCACCATTTTTGTTTAGATTTGCACGAATACAACTCTACCGACCTATTCAAAGCTAAATAATAGTTACCAACATGTTTTTAAGCCCTTTTACACAAGAATTCAAGACTCTTGATGCTGAAGCCAGTGCAGAATCAGCTTGAAGCCCTATAAAGACCAGTTTGAAGCTTAATTATTTGACAGAAAGCCTCCGCTGCTTCCAGAACTCATTCTGAAAACCAAAGCCTTCATTCTTCGGGTATTCCTAAATAATAAGGCTTGTGCTTAAGCTAAAAGAAAGTAAGAAGTAATTGAACCAGTCTAGGAGTTTTGCAGATCATAGAAAGCCACTTTTTCTTCCCAAACCCTTCCGCAGACTGTAATAATCTTTCAGAGGTGCTCCTAAAGGCCCGAGACTATCTTTCTAAGCCAAAAGAGTAAATAAATTGAATAATAATAAAAAAATTGGCTTCTCAAGGCATTGTAACAGTTAATCCCCTGCAACTTCCAGTTGTGGATGTAGAACACACTCCTTTAGCAGAAAAATGTAGAAATTTGAATAACTGTTAAATTATTCACCGAGATTATCCTGATCACACACTATTTGAGCTTCATGCATAATACATAACCTCTTCTACTATTGATCATTAATTGCGGAAATATAAACAATCGCATGCGCACATTAAAACCATAAAAAATCACACATATAAACACAATATTTATGGGAAAGATTAAAGCTGAAAACCGCCAACTATCTGTATATTATAATGATAGAGATCATGTAACAACCATTGTACAAACTCCTCACAAGCTCTTAGTACAATCTCCAATTGTTACACACTACACAAGCTCAGATCTAGCAAAACACATGCTCCAATCTGCTCCACCTGTTAGCCTGCCTCTACTGTGCAATCCAAGATGAATAATGGCTCAATTTGAGTTCGAATCCCTCTGGTATGCACTGCGCAATCCTCAATGGCATCTCCATCAATGTGTGGTGCAAACTCATGCACCAGTATAGTCACAACTGATAGTCACACTGCTCTTTCACCTACCTCTTCACTGGTCTCCACTGAAACTGTCCATGCATTGAAGTTAACTGATGTATTCTTTAGTTGATTAATGATTTTATAATTAGTAAATTAATTAATAATTAATTCACACCACTCTCACTAGTGTATCAATCAGTTAGACTAGATACAACTAGCTCAACTATGTTTAGATTAGTTAAACTGAACACAACTCCATTAACTTCCTCAATCAACTCCACCAAACTCTCTCACATGAGTTCTAACCGAAGTCTCCATGCAATAGCTCCACTTAACCCTCAGGAATAGCGTAATTCCTTCTGTCAGCTCCTGTGCCACATCTGTGCACTTAACTGAAGTGCTCCAAGAGAATAAGATAATGTTTATAGTCCAAATATTATTAAGAGCTAATAATATTCGACATATCTATTTTTAGACCGGCAATCTAAAAATAGATTCCGCCCAGTATGTCTAAAAATAGAAGTCCATCTATTTTTTCCGACTTGACCAACCATCCACAAATAGCATCCTGCAACTCATAGAACATGATCCATATGTCTAAAAATAGACTTTGCGCCAAAAATAGCCTGCGGGCCCATTTAGTGAAGGTGACTTCTTTCCACTAAGCTCATCATCTTGTTGCAATATCAACAACAAAGAATTTAAAATTAGTGACCCTGTCATTGAATTTAACCTCCTTGAGCTCCACTATTGGAGCCATGATAAGTCAATTGACCAAGCTGATGATGTTTTCCTTTGGGAGTCCAATTTTCCCAAATATATTGTCCCACAGACCTTCCAGTGTCTAGAGGTCATCAGACTCTATCAAACTAGTTATTTGCCTAACCAAAGAGCCATTATAACCCCTGGTAAAGATATTTTATTCACTATCATAGCTGAATCAATAAACCAAATGCTGCAAATTCAATCTAGGCTTGATGAAGCCCCACTATCTATTGAGACCCGTACTCAGTTATATCTAAATCTAAATTTCCCCAAAATATTCAAGATATTTCAAACATTCATTCCCTCATCAGCAGAAACTCCAAAGACTAATCCTCCTTATCCATCTGCTATATTCTCTGAGAGAAACATATCATCACAATGTTGTCTTGTATTTTTGGATATTTCAGTGATGAGCATGTTGATGCTTCAGTTCTAGGTTTTATTTCTATTTTCTCCCCTGGTCAGCCTCCTGCTACCATATTCAATTTTTCCCAATACCTCTCTGATACAATCCATGAAGAGCTTGTTAAAATGCCTGAAGAAGGTGTCTTCAAGTATTCATATGTTCTGTTCCACATGTTTCTATACTTTCAGCCTGAAAGATTTGCTAGCAACCTTCAAAAACTTGATGTTGAAGGTGACCCATAGTCAGTAATATTTTGGACTTCATTAATCAGGAAAGATTCAACAGAGTTCAGATACACAGAATTTATTGACTCATTCATTTATCCTATTGTCAACATGCCGAACAACAACATTCAACCAAGATTCAATGATGAGATTAAAAAGGTCTTATAGTTATCATAACACAGTAGGATAGGAGATTGGTACCTTTATCAAAACCACACAGAGATTAGGGTATATGGATCTAATCTCTTTCCATATAAGCTGCCCAAATACCTCCCAATGAGGTTATTTTCACTTGAGTATATTAGGAAGATTCTTAACTATGATGAAGTCATCTTTCTAGTAGGCAAGAAGAAAACACAGTTCAAAATAAAAAATCAGATTGGTCCTTTTATTTGCAACAGTAGATGTGTCGGTCAACAAGCAGAAAAATATTTGCAGGAATTTAAGTTCAGTCAAAATTTCCAATGGTATTATGATCCTTTAGGAGTTATAAGAAAGTTAAGAGTCAAATTTAAATTCACTCCTTATGTACATGAATCCAAGACAAACATTGAGAAATACTCCAATCATTCTGAATGGTTGGAGAACACTTTCAAAGAGGCAGAGAAGCAAGGTGATACTAGTTCCATCTTGCAGACTCTAGCCCCATAGGATAGGAAATCTAAAAGAGTCAAAGAAGAAGGATCATACTCAACTGAAACTACCACTGAAACAAAATTCAAACTAATGTAAAGGAAGAAACCCAAATTAAATCCTGAAACTAAACAAGTTGAAACATTTGAGATTATTGACACATATATAGTGGTAAAAGAGAATGCACCTCCAACAGTATCAGAGGAAACTCACTAGCCTTCAACATCTAACACTCGGATTATTCAGAAGCAACATAGTGTTGAAGTGTCTTCATCCAGAAAACCAGTAGAAAAAGAGCATGATATTATGCAGAAGTATAAAGAAATCAAGCTTAGAAATGAGGCATTAAAAGCAGATACTTATGCCCAATACTGGAAACAAACACCAAGTGACCAAAGAAGCTTACTTTAAGCATTTTAATACAAGACAAGGAATATGCAGATGATTTTATTGTAGCCAATAGTGAAGCATCCTAATTCATCAATAGATTATAAGAAGACATCATATGAAGTTCAAGCAAAAGATCTTCATCCTATAGACTAAATATAATTTCACAATCAAGCTGGTGAAATGTTGTATTCTACTATGACAAACAAAGCCATGAGTGTACAGAAGATGAAAAATACACTTGAAAACATTAGAGGTCAACTAAAGTTAGAAAAATCATCCTCACAGGCTAAAGATAATAGAATTAAATCTCTAGAAGATTTGGTTATTGAAGTAGGATATGATAGAAAAAATGTCAAAGTTGTAGAAGAAATCATAAAGAAAAAGAATGCAAACATTGTTGCGTTAAAGAAACAACTCAAAATGTCTCCTACTGAACATCCACGGGCCAAAGAAGTATTACAAGATGAAAACCAAAAAGATGAGATGATGAACCTCATTCTTCAGTTAACTGCCCAATTGAAAGAAATGGAAAATGAGATGGATAAGTTAGTACAGGATAAAAAGGCTAGCTCAGAAGCAATCCCTTTCACTGTTATTCCTACAGTCACTACAGTTGTTCCTTCTACCTTAGTAGAATCATTGGGCCCATCATTTCCATTAGCTACAACACTTCCTATTTCATCAACAACTACTTCAACTATAGAGTCGTCTACAACAACAGCACAACCTAGTAATGAAGCAGGTAAACTAGTTAAAGCAATGCAAGAAATGTCCATCGAGACTAATGAAATAAGTAGAATTAAAGAACAACTAAAAATTCTAGAGAATGAGAAGAAACTAGTACAAATCATGCACAAGAATGAAATACAGAAGACAAACAGATTGAATGAGAAATTACAAAAGCTAGAGAAAGAGTTGACATTGAAAGAACCACTTGCTCAAGCTAAGCTATAGTTGTGGGCCAATATCATTGAATCTATCAATGATATGCCAATATCATTGAATCTGTCGATGATATTTGGCCATCCATTCTGCTTATTTATGAGAAGAAATATCTTATCAAAGTAGCAAGTGAAGCCATTCAAAAAATCAAGGAAGAACTTGGTAAGAAGCCAGAAGAGGCCAATGAAATCATTAAGTTTCTTAATTCCAAGAATAAGCAATAATTAGAGGAAATTGGAATTAGTGACATGACAGAAATAATCCTAGAATTTAGGAAGGTGATTTCTATGAGAAACTTGATGGTATAGTTGGAAGAAAAATGTCAGAACATGGAGCTTACCATAACTAGATTCATGATGAAGTTTGATATTTTGAGGCAGAAAGGCCTACCAAATCCATTGGTTATCAATGACAAGTTGATGAAACAAGAAGATTATGATAAGAAAATGAGAGAAATGGAAAAGGAGGAAGCTAACAATTGAGCCATGCAAGGAATTCCAACAGGAAAAGTACTCTATAAGAGTTTTGAGAACCTCTTTTACCTACAACATGTGTTGAAACATTTATTCATTAACAAGCCTACTTTTGCAAAGTATACAGAGGCTGATGAGATATTCAGAAGAATGGTAAAAATCAAGTTACCAGATGAAAAAGATTAGGAAAAGTTGACTGATTTACTTTGAAAGTGAAGATCAAGCAAGCAGTTTAAAGTTAAAAACAACAGTCAAAGGTCAAAGTGAAAACATAAACAGTTTAAAGAGTATCAGAGCCATTAAAGTGTATCAAATGAAAGTCAAATGGTTAAAGTCAAAACAGAGATGACAAAGCAGAGTGAAATACAGCCAGCGTAAAGGACACTCAACTGCCTAAAAGACAACCTTCGTTGAGCAACAGTCAGAGACAAATCAACAAAAGATCAAAAATCAAACAACAAAATCAATAGAAGCAGGAACAACTTGCATTAGTTAGATAACTGTCTCTATCCACTAGAGAATTTTGCGAAAATTCTGACGGCCAAATCGTCGCTATTCCGACACATTGTCGTTGCAGGAGCGATAGTTAGAGGGCGGGCAAACCGTGGTTTACCATACCGTCGCAGTTCCGACACAGCTAAAAAGTGTCGCAGTATCGACACTTTTCCGTCGCTTCCAAACAAGCGTCACTCTTCCGACGTCTCCTAATCCGTCACACTTCCGACCTCTATAACTATCGCACTTCCGACGAAATGTGGTCCGACGTTTTGAACGTTGCTCTTTTGACGTCTGTAAACTGTCACAATTACGACGAAATGTGGTCCGACGTTTTGAACGTCGCTCTTCCGACGTCTGTAAACTGTCACAATTACGACGAAATGTGGTCCGACGTTTTGAACGTCGCTCTTTCGACGTCTGTAAACTGTCACAATTACGACGAAATGTGGTCCGACGTTTTGAACGTCGCGCTTTCGACGTCTGTAAACTGTCACAATTCCGACGCTTACAAGACGTCGGAATTGCGACGGAAGGTTCAATTTAAAAAAAAAAAAATGAAACTTTAAAAGAGGAAAAACGTTGTTTTGAATATATTATATGAAGTAAAATAGTACATGAAGTCATTACATTTTCACATCTGAAGATTTGAACCCAAATATCCATCCAGAAAAGTGGAAGTCCCACCCCAGACAATGATAGAAAAATACCCCATGTCACATACGGGGACATGATATAAAACCCAGTAACGGTCCACATGGAGATTATCGACAATCTAAGAAAGCATCCAAATATGCCCAAGGCATCTATAAGAAAGTGAAATAGCAGTATGTAGAATAGTAAAACAACATATAGAGTACCGGCGTCCATTGTTCCAAATACAAATTAAAGTACCCAAAATCCTTGAACAGAGAAAAACGCTAATCATGTGAGGAGTGTGATATGTCCCAAATATAAAAAGACCATGAGACTATATCAATAAACCAGCAACATAGACCAGCATCGCTAGTTTTGAAGGCAGAGTGATAAACATTAATCATTTTTTTTTTCACAAGAGAAAAAACGTTGTTTTGAATATATTATATGAAGTAAAACAGTCCATGAAGTCATTACATTTTCACATCCGAATATTGGAACCCAAATATCCATCCAGAAAAGTGGAAGTCCCACCCCAGACAGTGATAGAAAAATACCCCATGTCACATACAGGGACTTGATATAAAACCCAGTAACGGTCCACATGGAGATTATCGACAATCCGAGAAAGCATCCAAATATGCCCGAGGCATCTATAAGAAAGTGAAATAACAGTATGTAGAATAGTAAAGCAACAGATAGAATACCGACGTCCATTGTTCCAAATACAAATTAAAGTACCTAAAATCCATGAACAGAGAAAAACGCTAATCATGTGAGGAAGACCATCATACCATATCAATAAACCAACAACATAGACCAACATCGCTAGTTTTGAAGGCAGAGTGATAAACATTAATCATTTTTTTTTCACAAGAGAAAAAATGTTGTTTTTAATATATTATATGAAGTAAAATAGTCCATGAAGTCATTACAACAATATAGACAGATGGTCTCGTAGATAAGAAAAATGATAACTGATGTTGTGCTGTTTCCTTCTTTTAAGAATGTGCTGGAGGCAAGCCCTATATCTTGGCTTGCTGCTGTCCTCTTTAGTAATTCTATGTTGATTATTTCATTTCACTGATACTCTTTAACTGCTCTAATACTCTTTGACCTTTTTTCATCCTTTTATCCTTTTTATCATGATATACTATGGTAAATAGGCAAAAATTTATGTAAGGATAATTTTTTACAAAATTTCCATCATTTCTTCCCACCATTGAACTTCTGGCACTCTGGTCCTTTGCAAATTTCTTAGTGTTTCATCAGCCTCAGTATATCTGAAGAAATCAAGCTGATTTGGGAACAAATGATTTACTTCATGCTCAAGATAAAATAAATTCTCCAATCTGTCATGAAGGTTTTTCCCTGTAGGCAATGCTGCTGTTGATGAACTGGTTGAAGAACTAGCTTGATTATCAGCATATTTGTCCAATTTTTCAACATAACTATCAAGGTCCATTAGCTTATCTTCTGCAACTATAGGACTGGGTAATCCTCTATTTAACAAAATATTCAATCTTTCTCTGAAGGCAATGATTTCTTCTTGCATATCTGAGCACCTTCGTTCTAAATTCTGTACCAGAGTTCTTTTAGTAAAAACTCTCTTTATTTCCAGAATTGTTCCAGTCCTGTCCTAAATACCAATTTCTGCAAGTTGATTCTTAGTCCGAGTATTCAAAAAATGTATAAGTCTATTGGCCTCTTCTAGCATATTTCCCAACTCTTGTCTTGATCTCTCAATCTCATCGAGAGCCAATTTAACTAAGTTATTCTGTTCATCAATTATTTGAATTGAGCACCAAACATCCTTTATTGATTGAATGATATTATCCCAAAGAATTTCATTTATTTCTTTTAAAGGTTTCTCCAATGTGAGATCCTTTTCCAATGCTTTGACTGCTTTTTCTAATTTGTTCACTTCTCTTGTTTTATCAGCAACACTCATTTTTGAAAGATCATATTTATGTTCTAGAGTGGCCAATTGTTCCTTTGTTTTGTGAAGCTCTATGGCCTGAATGTTCATATCTTCCATTGACTTTGTTAATTCATCAATGTTCAAATTTGCAGTGTTGCTCTGTGACAATTCTGCTGGCTGACCTGTTGTTGCTGTACCTGTCACTACTCCTGCTGTAGATACTAGAATATTTTCCTGCTTATCTTTTAATGCATTCTCAAGCTCTTTTTTAGTTGCAGTAAGTTGCTCATTCAATTTTAAGAGCAAATCCATTAGTTCTTCCTCAGAATTTTGTTTGATGATTTATGCAGTCTGTGGATGTCTTGAGGCCGGTAACTTCAATTGTTTTCTCAGAGCTGCAATATCATCATCTTTTCTCTTGATCAAAGCTTCAATACCTTTCACATCTTTAGGATTATGACCCAAACCAATGATTATTTCCTCTAAAGTTTTGATTCTATTATCCTTAGCTTGGGAGGAGGCTTTTTCAAGCTGCAACTGTGTATTAGTATTATCCAAAGAATCCTGCAACTTATGGGTCATCATTGATTTATCTGTCAGAGTAGAATAAATCATCTCACCTGTTTGCTTGTGTAGCTCAATTTGATCTAAAGGATGGATATCCTTTACTAAGACTTCAAAATTAGTCCTAACGTAATCTGCAGCTGTCTGAGGCTGCCGCACCTTGGGCTTCAAATGGCTCATTAACATCTTACCCTGTTGGATGTCATAAGCTGACATCAATCTTTCTTGATTTTTCAGAGCCATCTTCAAATATTGGTTGTACACTTGAAGTCTAAGTGGATCGTTCCTAGCCTTTATATTGGTGAATGTTCTTTTGATGTCCCAGGCAGTTTTTACTGGAGGTTTGAAAGAAGATATTTCTGCACTTTGTTGCCTCTGTATTCCCTGTTTTTGAAAATTAGTGGATGTCCCACTACCTGTATCTGTTTTCTGACTGTCTTCTCTTCCCTGGCTGTCAGGGATTTCCTGAAATGATTCATCTTCCAGAAGGGGAGTTAATTTCTGCCTTTTAACATCTTGTTGTTCAGAAGAGCCACCAATAGGAGTAGTTGTTTCAGCCTCTCTCTTTTTGCCCTTTTCTATATTCAGAGGAGTTTATAAAATAGAAATTTCTGGCTCACTGATCTGAGTAGGAGGAATTTGTCCTTGACCTTGTTCTTTAGAAGTCTCTGGTTGCGCTGTCATTATGAATTTTTCAATTATTTTTATATCAGGCTCCTTTTCTTTTCCTTTAGATTCTACTGCTACTGTACTAATCTCCTGCAAATTTTGTTGTAAAGTCCTAGCTGAAGAAGATCCCTGCACCTGTCCAAAAGATTATAGGTCAAGTATCTTTTCAAGATCTTTCATTACATTTTCAACATTGACCTGCTCACTATCATTTTCAACCAATGTCCCTTCTGTCCATTCATCCATATTAGCATATTGTTCTATTTCTGGGATTCTTTGATGGATGTATGGTGACTGTTTATTTTTCATTCTTCTATCACAGACAAAGTTGTTTGGATCATAAGATACCCAGTAGAAACTCTTTTGTAGTCTGAGATGGTCTTCTAAAATCCTTTCGGCTTCCTGTCCAGCTTCCCTAGAGTTACAAATGAAGGGACCTAATTGGCTCTTGATCCTGAGTTGAGCCTTTTTCTTTGCATTGAAAAAATGAATTGTATCTGAATTATTCATCTGCCTGAAATATTCTAATGCAAAGAGTCTCATTGGGACATACTTGGGCAGTTTGAATGGGCATAATTCACATCCATATATCCTGATCTCTGTGTAGTTTTTATATAGGTACCAGTCACCTATCTTGTAATGCTTTGAGAGTTGAAGGATTTTCTTGATTTCATTGTTAATTCTAGGAGGAGAGACTCCTGTCAACAAGGTAGTTGCAGGATGAACAAAAAGGTCGACAAACTCATTATAGGAATAAGGAGAATCAGAGGATTTGTGAGTAATGGCAGACCAAAAGATGACTAACCTAGGATTCCCTTTGGCATCAATTTTCTTAACATAAAAAGGGAAATTTTCTGACTGAAAGTAAATCAAGAGATGATATATGACATAAGAATACTTAAATAATCTCTCGTTCTCAAATCTCATGAACTGATCATGGATTTTGTCAGCAATATAAGATGCAAAATCGTACTTGACAGCAGGAGGTTGTCCAGGGGTAAAAATGGATAACAATACTAGGGTTAAGTGATCAAAATACTCACTAGTATTGAAGCCCATTATGGAAGATATCATGTCTAAAATAACTCTACCCTCATCAGTAAAGAAAGTATAACCATAAGGGGGAGGGTTTTTAGGCTGATGCTCTGGTAAGATGAAGGTTTGGCATAGGTGGTTTAACTCTTCATGGGATAACTTAGTAGATTTCTCAAGTAATTCAACCATGGACAGGGGAGTGAGAGCTTGACCAGGTTGGAATTGTAGCATTTCATTTATGGACTGAGCAGTTATTGGGAAAATGACATTTTGACTTGGGGATAAAACTACTCGTTGGTTGGGATCATAATTTGCGTAGCAATAATGGATTAACTCAGGAAAAATATGGACTGAGGGGAGAAGGTACATAGGAAGATTTTATTCCCAAAGTCCAAAGATGTCAGAACCATTCAAATAATTGTCTCTGCAGCGGCAAAATATTTGAAGAGGATTCTCACTAAGACGCAAGTCCTTAATTTGAAAATCCATATTGGCTAAAGGCAAATAATCCAAGTCCTTGTGAGGGGCATTGATGGGCACGACATTCATAGCTACAGGAACTTCCATTTCTAGTTCTTGTGGATTCAAAAATGGAATTTCGGGGTTTTTGTGGAAAAGGGGCACAATTACCAGTTTTGGGAATATAATTGCAGTTCTGGGAATGAAAAAGACCAAACTGAACTTCTTTTCAGACCTTAGTGCAGAATTAAAACTAAAACCAGGATTTTTTACAGAGTTTAGTGGGGAATTGGAATAAATACCTATTTACGGGAAATGAAACGTGTTTAAACAGGCGCTGGTTATGACAGAAGAACCCTGAAATACTCGGCTTCAATTCTCTTCAGCAAGGTAACGGTCAGCAAGCGTTAACAGTTGGTTTTTGAATTTTGTTGCATGGAAGACTGGCTAGCGCACGGAACAATGAAAATGACGCAGACGCAATTTGTTTTATTTACAAAGTCAAAAGGGTGGCGGGGAACATTGAAAATGACCCGAAAAAGATTAGGGCGAATTTGATAAGAAATTTGCGTCACAACTCTCCCTCCGTACGCCAGCCAACTTCGGACCCGAAAAATATTAGGGCGGAATTCATTTGGTTTTCACGTCACAAAATTGGCCGACATCAGCAGGCTATTTTGGAACGCGAATTGGGTTTGAATTATGGTTTATCGCCGTTTGAAGTCTGGCGGGCTCGACTCAAGAGAACCGAGGTCGTGAACACTGTTCAAATATAAAAATCCCGCTTAATAAAGAGACAAGATTGTTGTGCTTTCGGAACCTGACCCGAGGATTGGACATGAGTTAAAAAAAAAAAGGATAGCGGAACCAGACTTGCACCCGTGGTCAAGCCCTGTACCAAAACCACGAGCGGAATCACAAAAGCGGGTTGCCCATATCGCACCGCTTTTGCGGAGTAGGCGGTATTTCCTATTCGCGAGAGATTCCATAGGGAATGCGACACGTGGCGAAGTGACCCCCGGAAAACCACCGTTTAACCCGCGCCATCGCACGTTAAAGCCCGACGTTGGAAGCCGAGCGAAATTGCCAAGAGTCGTTGATTTGGAGAAGGGCCATCGGACGGTGGTCGCACGTTGAACTTGCCCTGAGGTTAACTAAGGTGTGCGGAGGATAGCCAGGTACGATACGAGTGTTTGATTGGTTATTGATATATATAGGTGGGGCCGGAGTATAATGAAATTGTTTAATTAAACAATTTGCGGATAATTAGCATAAGTCCGGAGCGTGATTGTTGTAAGGCTGGGTGGTGAAATATAGAGCCGAAAGTTCATTACAAGTTATTTATTTAAAAAGAAACGTGGAGTATAAATACAAAGTGAAAGTTAAACATTGGTTATAAGGCTTGGAGATAATATAAAGTCGAGAATATAAATTAAAGTCCAACCATTGTGGATGGTATTTATTTATCAAATTCTACGAATTTGATAAATAAACCCGAAGAAAGAAGAAGTCAATGAATACCCAGGCTGGAGGAAAAGAACGGGGTAAACCAGGGGAAAATGCTGACAGAGAGATTGTAGACACACCAGCTCTCCTTAGGGGTCCAATTTCAGCTTTGTTGCATCACACGATGATCTCTCTTCTCTGGAATTTACTTGTATTGAAGATCACTATTCTAGGAATAAGGAGTTATTTTCTCCAAAAATAACCCTAGCCAAACATTGACAATGCATCAAGGATATATTTCTATGCTTCATAAGTACATATGTTCTACTTCTAAATCATGTCTTGGAAGTGGTTGTTTTGCTGGAAATTATTCACCAGCTGGTTTCATACCAAAGTCTTTTTCACATTTTCAGCATCCAATACATGAAAAAGATAATGGTTTAAAACAACATAAATATTTGAAATTTTGCAAGAATTGTCTCGCACACTTTGAATATGAATTTTGAAGTCAAGTGCATGATGCTGTATAGGATCAAGTGTCATTTTGAATACCAAATGTTTCACAAAAAACTTCTCAACATGCTACCCTGCAGTAAGGATTAAATGACAATATTGCATCAACTATTTCCATAATAAAAGTGCACCTCGGCCATAAGACTCAACAACTACAAATGTTGTAGATCTAACAAGACCACACAATCAAATGTATTCCACAAGGCCAATACTGTATGAAAAATGAAAAGGAGTTTGCAACCAAAAATACCTTAGGCAACTAATTCAATTAGATGCACCAAACCATCAGCAAAAAGGAAAACCAGCCTACTTGGCCTCAATATTTTCAACTTGGTCCTCTAATTCAACCAATAAAAAGGCCAAAACCATAGCATTGAGATACATTTCATTACACTGTCAATAACAATAAAATTTGACTCAGCCATAACCCTTTCCTTTTAGACCACCGGGTAACAAATATGTTTCCTTTCACCTTTGAGTTTTCAAATTATGCCTACCAAATCTAAGACATTTAAGAGGGGGAACTAATACAACGTTAAAAAGAAAACCAGAGCACACATCTAAAATAACAACCCTCCTTGAAAAATTAAAATAACACATTAAAATCGAATATAAGTGGACAAGGAAAGATCCACCGCAGTGAAGTTTCACGTGCAGGGGACCTTCCTTTAAACACAATTTTTTCTCTGACCTGCAATTTTTTTGTCACCGAGCCATCCTTGTTGAAGTAAAACTCCTTTTCCATAGCTCTTGTATTAACTACCTTCTCTCTGTCGCGTAATCTCAGAGTCCCTCTTCTGCTTGAGCGATTAAAGGAAATGGGTGAAAAAACTGAAAGAGAAGACAATTGTCTGCCATAATTATCAAACATTTCACCCAACTTCTTCCCCTTTCCATTGTTACCCAATGAGGTAGATGTGGGAATTGTTGTCATACTGCCCAAAGCAGAGGCCATCTTCTCTTATGCTGAATATAGAATTACAAGATCTTCATATTAGTATGAACCTTAAAAAACATGACTCCCATTGCTAAAAACCACTTTTAAGTTGTAACAGGGAAACTAAACAACTATCGCAACTTTTGGCAACTTCTGAAGCATTAAGAGAGAAACAACCAGAGAGAAATACAACCACGATCCTCATTTTAATGAGACCGGACTATATATTTTCATTAAGATAATAGAAAGAAATCACGACTATATTAAGGCCACCACAAAATAATCTTTAACCAGTGTCTCTCGCAGCCTTCAGGTTGCCATGCTAGAGGTTGCATATTTTTAATTTAAATTCTAGACCTCTCGTGCCCATCTATGAATGCATCCAATGGGATATCTACATCAAATGCTCCTTTATATCCCCAAAAACAAATTCCCTACTACAAGAGCACCAGCATTGATGGATCACCCCACACCATCCCACCCACTAGAAACGGTGAAAAAGGAAACCCGAGAAACCTTCTGAAATATCTCAAGATGACTATATGGGTGGTTCTTATGAATAAACCAACCATTCAGAACATGCTCATCAACCCAAACCATGAGTATTATGTGACAATATTCAAGCAGGCACTGAATATTTCTGAATCTATGTTAGAGAAACCTTAAAATCTCACTGAAAATAGGTGAAATGTGGCACCACTCAGAGATTGACATGTGCCAATTGGTACAAGTGGTAGAAAATTGGCATGCTCAAACAACGAGGTGATGCAGGAATGACATGATGGAGAAAATATCAGAAAAGCCCCAAATCTGGAGAACTAAAGCTCATCACCAACCTGAGATTGACAACTTGACATGATGTAACCTATGTAATCGTAAATGGAGAAATCATAGTAACAATAAAGTAACCTATGTAACAATAAAGTCAGATTCATCCTGGGAGTGGTAATGGGAGAAATCATAGTGAACAACAGGAAACATGCAGAGTTGCTTACAATCAAATGGATGAAAAAACACATACAAAAAACCTAGATAATAATCATGAACAAGCTTAATATTGAATTATGAACTGTAAAGGAACTTACAAAATGTGACATTATGAACCCGGTCAAGCGCACAAGCAAAAATATCCTGGACATGACCCTGGTTGACAAGTTGTATTGCTCATGATGCAAGAGGATTTGTACCTGCACTGCCAAGTCAATCAAAATCCATCATTATCTATACAATAAATACAAGCAATTGATGTAGTATTTTTTACTCTAAGATGCATTCTTATGATAATGTTAGAACATATGTTGAAAATGTCAAAACATACCTGAATAAGCTCCTCTTCGTTTCAAGAACAATTTATTGGAGTTGCATGAACTTGGAACAAGCCTCCCATGATCTGAAAGAGTAGCAACTAAGTCAACAGTGACTTTTTTGTTGCTACACTGGATCGAGGGTGGTTTGCTCCAAGATTAAATGGCTCCAATAAATTATTCTCTACTAAACAGGGCCAACCACGTGAAGGTGGAAGCTCTTATGGCCCCTCCCCCCCCCCCTCACATCACTCTCAATTCCCCAATACCCAATCTATATTTCATTTTTTACTTTCACGAGCATTAAAAAAAATATTCAATAACTAATAAAAAAACAATTCAACAAAAAGTATGCAAGGAAACATTGCAATTAATGCTTGACATAAAAATAGTATGATAAATGAGTTTTTTATATAACGCAAAAAATGTTCCAAGTATGGTCATTGGTAACGTTCCAAGTATAATACAATATTTTACATTATCGAATTTTCTTTTTCTTCTTCCTATTTCTAAAGCTCCTAATTACATCATCAATATCATCATGCTCTGCTCCTGTTTCGTGCCTTCGACCTACACTGCTGACCTAGTTGCGTAGTCACGATGTCTGGTCTCATCCAGTGACGGGGCATCGCCTACAAAAACAGATAATATTAAATTTTAATTGTCAGTTTTTAAATATCATTGAACTAGTTCGGTAATATTAATAAAAAAAAAATGCAATGAGATTATTTACCTGGTGCACCAGTTGTCGCCGCTGACCTAGTTGCGTAGTCACGATGTCTGGTCTCATCCAGTGACGGGGCATCGCCTACAAAAACAGATAATATTAAATTTTAATTGTCAGTTTTTAAATATCATTGAACTAGTTCGGTAATATTAATAAAAATAATTGCAATGAGATTATTTACCTGGTGCACCAGTTGTCGCCGGTGACCTAGTTGCGTTGTCACGATGTCTAGTCTCATCCAGTGACGGGGCATTGCCTACAAAAACATATGATATTAAATTTTAATTGTCAGTTTTTAAATATCATTGAACTAGTTCGGTAATATTAATAAAAAAAATTGCAATGAGATTATTTACCTGGTGCACCAGTTGTCACTGCTGACCTAGTTGCGTTGTCACGATGTGTGGTCTCATCCAGTGACGGGGCATCGCCTACAAAAACAGATAATATTAAATTTTAATTGTCAGTTTTTAAATATCATTGAACTAGTTCGGTAATATTAATAAAAAAAATTGCAATGAGATTATTTACCTGGTGCACCAGTTGTCGCCGCTGACCTAGTTGCGCAGTCATGATGTCTGGTCTCATCCAGTGACGGGGCATCGCCTACAAAAACAGATAATATTAAATTTTAATTTTCATTTTTTAAATATCATTGAACTAGTTCGGTAATATTAATAAAAAAAATTGCAATGAGATTATTTACCTGGTGCATCAGTTTTCGTCGTTGGGACTGTTGCCCTGTCTTCCTCTCTGGTGGTAAGATCCTCAAGGGAAACATTCTCTGTCATTTAAACAAAAAACGTTATAAGGACAACCATCAAGGTATAATTAGAAAAAATTATAAGTGGAAATTAATTACCGTCACGGCCCTCAATGATAGTAGCATTGTCGGCCTGGTCCCTACTACAATGATCAGGTTGCACGTGAGGATCATCTACATTTGGCTCTAAAACTGGGTTATTTGCGTCGTCGGTAGTGTTGCTGCCCTGATTTAAACAAAGTTGTTAGACATTAAATTTATGGATGAAAACAAACATATTGAAAGGTTAATGTTTTACCTTATCAGGCATTCTGGATCTTGGGACCTGCCCCAAGCTTATGCGACGTTCAACTACGGCTTGATAGCCGAAATGGAAAGCGATATTTTTATCTTCCTCTATTGTTTCTGTTCCAAAGTCATCACCCTACATTACATATGTCTGTGTATTTTTAATCATATTTGATAGGATTACAAAAACGTTGGAAGGCGATACAATTAATTATAAGATGTTTAGCTACTTAATTACAATTCTTGCAGCTAATTTCAAGTAGCCGCCCTGGCCTAGCTTGTGATGGCCCTTTTTCTCAATCCTAGCTTTGGTTGCCTTTGAGGTGTCAGGAAACCTAGCATCAAAAAAATTGAAGTCAGATATGATGTAGCACACTTTTATTTTAGACATAGAGAAAATTAAAGCTATTGAATTAAAGTTGTAATTTACCTTGCGGGTCCAGTTGGCATTTTTTCTTCTTTCTTTGCCCTTTTCTCTTTTCCGTCATGGATGAGTGCTCTCCACTCACTCTCTGAAACTGCGAGAGGACGCTCATATCTAGGGTTAAATTGAAATTACGTCCTATAGGTGTCCCTGGTATATTTCAAATATTTTCCGGCTACCTGAGCCACCGCTTTTATGTCAAATGTGCCGACCCCAAAAAGGGCTTCTAGATAATCTAGAAGTTCTTTTTTCAGGTTGGAATTCTGGGAATTCCACCCTGTACGTATGGTTGGGCCAAAATTACCAACGCATGGCTCTCCAGAATCCTGTAGAACTCATTGTTTCCTACACAGAATAAAACCAAAAGAAAAAGAAGATATTATCATTAATTTAAAAATAAAAATCATGATAAATATGTTTTAGATAAAGTACATGAAATAGTTAAAATATTAAAATTTACCTGGGAGTTATACATGCTTTATAGGGACACCCTCATCATTCACCAACAACGTGCCATTAATGGTCCTTGTGGAGCTGACACGTGTAGCTCCAGGAAACGCAATAATGTAGTTGGCCATATCAGCCTCATCATTGCCAACACGTTCAGCAGTTGGCTGGGTGTCAGCTTGGGCAGGGTGTGTTTCTTGGCTAGCACCTAAAGGAGTAGAAGGTGTATGAGAGGGTTGTTGGGAAATCTCTTTCCCTTGTGTCCCACTACCACCAACACCGGGTTCAGCAAATGCCAGAAGACGCTACATACAAAAGAACTTTTTGTTAGTTTAGTCAATGTAAAAATTAAAAATCAAACTATCACAATTCATCTCATGCAGAACACAAAAAATATCCTTTTGACTTTTTATTATTACCTGATATCTTTCTAGCTGGCTCATAAGTTGTTTTATCTTCTCTTCTGTTTCAGGTGTTTGAGGCGCGTCTATCAAAGTATTAAATTCCGACCTTGCATTTCGTGCCTTTTTTTGCAACAAGAACACTGGAGATAGGGATGAAGAAAGCTCTTCCTCAAAGAGGGAATCATCAGGTGTACCATGGCTAGGTGTTTGCATATTTGAACAAAATTAATATTATTTCAATTATGTAAATAACTAAAATACCTGAAGATAGAGCAATGCTGGCACTTTACATGTTCTTCCACTGGCCTCTTTCCGCAATCATCCCGTCTCGGGGTTGTTCCTGCACTGCTCTGATCAGTCTGCCACATTGCATTAAAATTATAAATGTAAAAACTTGAAAACAATATCTAACTTGAAAACACAAAATGAAAACTGAAATAATTTCTAATAAGACACTGGAAGACAGAGTTAGAGTTTCAAATATGCCTTGCATTGAATTCAGTCCTGGAAACATGTCATTTCACATTAAGGCACCCAAACAAGAGATGAGTTGACAATGAAGACCTTATTGAATATATTGTTGGAGCAAATTCTAGTAAACTTGTTGTGAAGACCTTGAGGACATTTTTGGAGCAACATTGTTGAAGCTGATGGTGTAGCATTGTTGGAGACGATCTTGAAGGGCCTTGAAGTGAAGCTTTTGGAGCAACTATTGAAAAATCCTTAGAGAATTTAAGTAAGGCACTTTCTATCTTCCATCACCTTTTTCCTTTCAATATCGTTTAAACGATTTTGTTGATATTTAATGTTTGAAATAACGTTATAATTCCTTGATTATATGTGTTTGGGGACTAGAATAATTTCACACTAAACCATGCAAACTTAAAATTAACTTAACAGATCCATAAAGTAATAATAATCATAATTCCTAATTTCCTATTATACGATATGATGCAAATTATTCAAACATGAAGCAATGAAGACATGCAATGTCTGAATTTCAAGATTGATGAACCAATACAAGAAGTTAGAAACTACAACTTTGATTCAATACTCTGTGTCCTAACTCCAGGAAGGAATCTAGTTTGTAGTATAGAACATGCATCGTGTATTATCAATTCTTAATTAATAACAACTAAAGGTCATCTACCTCATCAATTCCTTCCCATTTTGTGTTTTTATGTTATATTCCTTATAAAAGTGTCAAATTTCTCTCAAAGTAAGAAACCACTGAATAAAATAAAAAATAGTTGAGATATGATTGAGAAATGGTCATTTATTTCTTGAAAGGATCTTCACGATTTCTTTGGTTGTTTTTAATCTCAAGAAACAAGAAATGACCTAAGAAACTATCGTGATGTAATATAAGAAACAACACGGTGCAATGGCCATTTTCAAAGCCAAATGATGTCCATTGAGGACATGGCCTTTATTTGGTTCCTGTTTCATAGGAGTTTCGGGTATAAATGGAACTTTTTTGTACCATTTCCAGTAGTAAAAAGGGAAAAACTTCTTTTTCCATGGGAAATAATTTACCTTTCCTTTTTCAAGATAATCTAAATCACAAAAAATATGAACTATACTGCACACATTCTTGGATAATGTGAAAGTGGAAAAGGAATAACCTACACAAGTGATGCACACATGTACATTTGAACACTAATAGATTTTTGTAGTTGAAATGCAATGCTTGTTTTCATTTAAATGTAGGGTTTTTAAAGCAGGGAGAAATAATGGCTGCCAATTTAATAAGCGTTTCTTTGGGAAAAATTTAAATCTTGTATTGGGTGATGAAGATAATAGAGGTTATTGAATCTTGATTCTTGACATTGTGTTTAACTTGAATAACTCAAATGATTATAAATATCAGTGGATGAGTTCTTTTTTTCAAGTATGTCACTCAAAATTCTTATGTCAAAGCATTGTATGATGGCTAGCATTTGCTTGTTTCCCTTTCTTCAGTTCAATGTAAAAAGTATATTAATATATTGGAGCACGAATGATAACTACAATTTTTTGCTCTGCAGTATATCCAACCCCAAGATTATGAAAAGTTTTCTCAAGTGGAGCTATTGGTTAGGGTGTAGGGTGACCCTCTGCTCAGGAGGAAGGGCCTGGGTGCAGAGCACCAAAATTTTGCAAGAGGGTGAGGCCAATCTTCATTACGCAAGGTGAGGGCGAATCTTTGTTAAGAGCTTCGGGGCGAATCTTTGTTAAAGGCTCGGGGCAAAATCTTCTGAAGAGGTGAATCTTGTGCAACGACGGAGAGCGGAAATACGCGTGATATCAGACGTTAATGTAGCACAAATGTACATTTGAACACTAATAGATTTTTGTAGTTGAAATGCAATGCTTGTTTTCATTTAAATGTAGGGTTTTTAAAGCAGGGAGAAATAATGGCTGCCAAAGTAATAAGCGTTTCTTTGGGAAAAATTTAAATCTTGTATTGGGTGATGAAGATAATAGAGGGTATTGAATCTTGATTCTTGACATCTAGAGAGAACCCTACAGCCTAACACAATCCAATGGAGTTGACCAAAAAAACCCAAATAGAGTCAACCCTACTATAGGAGGAAGGGCCTGCAGTAAGAACTTACCATTTTGCAAGAGCTGAGGGCGAACGCTGAGGGCGAATGTTGAGGGTAAATTATGTTCTGCAAGAGCTGAGGGCGAACGCTGAGGGCGAATGCTGAGGGAAAATTATGTTCTACAAGAGCTGAGGGTGAACGCTAAGGGCGAATGCTGAGGGAAAATTATGTTCTGCAAGAGCTGAGGGCGAATGCTGTTCTGCAAGAGCGGAGGGCGGATGCGCGCGTGATATCAGACGTTAATATAGCTATTGCGACGGATACGAAACAATAAAATCATTTTTATGTAGCGTGCATATAAGTTTCGTTTTTGTATTTAGCGCGCATATAAGTGTCGTTATACTGACGGCGGAAAAGGCGTCGCTATTGCAACGAAGGCCTCCAAACGTCGCAATTACGACACTTAGACATTGTGTCGCACTTGTAGTCGTCGCAATAGCGACACGTTGGGCCATAGTGTCGCCAGTGCGACGTCTTCCTCCAAACGTCGCAATGGCGACACTTTTCTAAGTGTCGGTATTGCGACACCTTTCTATAAACGTTGGTATAGCGACGGTTTCGGGCGGGATGGAAAAAAATTGAAGCTAGACATTTGGTCAAAAGCGTAGACTCAAGTGTCAATTTCCGCTGGTATTGTGATCTTCTTGCATGAAGATATTTGTTTTTCCTTGAATAATTCCTAAGACAGTTTAGGATATTTGGTATTAGTTTTTTGTATAAATACTTCACAATTCGAAGTATTTTGTGTGGATTGTGGATTTCTAAACAATTCTATAGATGTACTGATATGAACCAGAGGGTTCTTTCTACCATTTTCAAGTCAGTAGACTGGATTGAGCAATAAAGGCATTATATTACAGGATTCATGTGTTGGGCCACTTCATTTAATTACCCTCAATTGTTCTTTGTTATTATATGAAGTTTTAACATACTTGCATGTTTTCTAAATCTAAATGTATAACATGAATATTATTTCACAACTTGTTTAAAAACACTTTGTCTTGACTATTATTTCATTTTCATGTTTTCTACTGATATGCAGATTAGGGAATTCTTAATTTCTCCCTAATTTCGATTGACCTCTGTCATTTCCCTCATTATCCGGATATGAGAATCCTTAATTTCTCTCCTATCCCGATTGAAACCATTTCATTTTCCACCCTAAATATCTGAATTGACTCAGCTATCTTTCCCTGTGAACACTTCCCTTTAGAACCTTGATTCTGCTTTGTTGCTTGATACATTGACTCCATTAGCCCAATGGTAAGCATAACTGTATTTTTCCATCTGAATAAGTGATTCCACCACCAAAACAAATCAAAATAAAAAAAACCCAATCAATCTCACATAACTAGCCTAAAATCAACTAAAAACAAAAAAGTTTAATCATAAAGAGAGATCCCTCTTTGAGCATTAGGAAGGCTAGATCCTAAGCTTAAAAGTAGGTTTGTGGTTACCTCTAATATTCTTTAAACCAAAAATACTAACAACCCTAGGAATTATTGGAGTGATAACATATTGGCGACCATACTGTGGAGATCAGTCCTCAGTGTTTAAAATAAACCTTAAAGGAAATACTTTTACTCATATTTTCACCTTAAGGTTGTGTTATGGGTTGTAAAGAAATTTTTCATTAAAAACTAAAATTATGGCTTCTAGAAGAACCTACTATACCAGGTCTCATCCTGATCCAAAACATGTTGTAATAGTAGATGATCCTGACAGAATTTTAAAGAAAAAGCAAAAAATTAGAAAGTTTAGTAAGTACAAGTTAATTAATCAAAGAAAATTCCCTTCCCAAACAATTATCAAGTTTACAAGACATTGAATTTGATTTAGCTTTTGAGCAATTTTTGTTTAGAACTAAATCATAAAGTTACATATATGATAGTGTAATAGATCTCGATTTCATTTCATTTATTGAAACTAAGAAGGAGACAGTTTCACTTAATTCAGATCAACAAGCTCTAGAACCTTTTGATAAACTTGATGCTTTGGCTGCAAATTTGATTAAGGAAATTGATGAAGCATATTTCCGACATTCTGTTGAATTGATTGCTTTATCTACTTATACCCCTAAGCCTTCTTTATTTAGTACGACTTCATCTATTATATCCACTTCACTTCATTCCACTAAATCATTCATCCCCAAGCTTCCTCTTCAACCTAGAGTTTTATTTCCATCTCCAAATACTTCAAGTTCACCTTCTAGCACTGTTGCTACATTTTCAAGTACTTCAACATCATTTCCAGGTACATCTTCTAGTATCCCAAGTTCATCTGAAAGTACTTCAACCTCATCACCAAGCACCACCAATTTACCTCCTAGCCAAGCCAGAATCTTAGCCGTGGCTGCCAAATATGCCCCATTGGTCCTACCAGCTCAATTACATGCTATGCCCCAAGATTACCAAAGAAAAATCCCTCAATTTGATGGAACTAGTCAATACACTGCACAACGACATGTTAACAAAAAGACTGATTACTTTGAATTGCATGAAATTGATGAAGTTGATGTTCAAATGAGACTATTTGCCCAAAATTTAGCTAGAGAAGTAAAAAAATGGTTTAAAGCTTTACCTTCCAATAATATAGCTGATTTAGAAGCTTTCCATAGATTGTTTATCAATAGATGGGAGAAAAATAAGAATCCTTTGCTAATTTTGTCTGAGTATGAACACATTAAAAGAGCTCCTAATGAGTCAGTTCAGGACTATTGTACTAGATTCAACGGTATCTATAATGGTATTCCAGCAAACATCAAACCCCCACCAGATCTAGATTTAATCAAATTTCCTGATGGTTTTGACATGGATATGGCATACCAATTGAGAGAAAAAAACCCAGAAACACTAGAAAAAATGAAAAACAATGTAGTTAGTGTAGAAGAAAATTTGTTAGCCAAGAGATTCATAATGAGAAATGAAAGAAGAGTAACAATAAAGGATGAACCATTCACATCAGATATTAAAATAGATAGTTTAGCAAAAGCTATGGAAAAAATGATGGATAGATTAGAAAGTATGGAAAGGAAACCATAGTGGAATAATCAACAACAAGGTCCTCAAATAAGAAATCCAAATTTAAGAAAAAATACCAACACTGGTAAATCTAGAGAATCAACACCTGATCAACAAATAAGACCACCTTTCCAAGAGAACTATGCTGAAAGTTCTCCCCAAAATGAAGAAGATGAAGACACTCAAATTAGCTTAATGGGAATCAATGATGATAATACTATTTTTCTTACACAAGAAGAACATGAATTATATGAGTTACAATAGTTACAGTTATAATCTGGAGAGTCTTTTAATTATAAACAAGGTTATGAATTTCCATTAATGAAGTTCACAAGCAATATAACCTTAGGGGTAAGAAAAATGTAGAAGCCCCTACTAAAAAAACTACCCAAACTCAGACCAAGAAAACAGTAGAAGCTCCTACAACCAAAGTACTACAAATTCTCCCTAGGGAAACCCAGCAAAACTCTAGTTCAAATCAGAAAAATTGCAGTCCTAATCAGAAAATTTCTAGTCCAAAAATTGCACCCATTCCTAAAATTGTTGATATTACAGATACTGTTGTTCAAACATCAGCTGATCATCAAAAATCTGCTACTGATAAAGCAACAACCTCTGCTAAAAAAAAATCTATTGCCGATAAAAAATCAGCTAATCCTAAAGCAGTTGTTGCTAAAACAGCTGCTGAAACTTCAAAATCTGCCAAAACTACCACTGCTACTCAAATTGTCCCACAAAAGAAGATTGAAAATAGCAAAACAGTGGAAACAAAAACTGAAAAACCAACTGTAGATAAAGAAGAGAAAAATAATAAAACTACGGTTAGTAAAGAAGAAACCATTTAGCTAGGAAAAACACAAGCTCCATTTAACATCCAAACTGAAATTGCCAAACTGAAAATACCAATTCCTTTAACAGAATTGGTAAAACATGATTTATAAAAATCACAGATCACTGAAACATTGAACATCAATGAAGGAAAAGACTTTGTTAATATAAATGATGACCAACCATAACTACTATTTGGCCCTGAGGTAAATGGTAAACATCAAGAAGGTGTTGTTCCTCTTTTTTACAATAGCTTGAGTATTCATGATCAAATTTTACCTAATGCCATGTTAGATTAAGGAGTATCACATAACTTAATGCCAAAAGCCATCATGGAAAAATTGAATTTAGACATCACTAGACCATATAAAGATCTTTTCTCATTTGATTCCAGTAAAGTGAAATGTCTAGGCTTGATAAAAGACTTGTGTGTCACTTTAGTTCAATACGCAGGAAAAAATATAGTCATGGATATTGCAGTAGCTGATATCCCTCCAAAGTATGGAATGCTATTATCTCACTCACGGGGAGCAAAAATGCAAGGATATCTACAATTAGACATGTCTTATGCCACCATTTCAGTGTTTGGTCAGCCCAAAAAAATATACAGAGAAAATCTAATGAAGTACATGGTCAGTAGTATAGAAAAACCACAGAACTATCCCATTTACTCTATACATTGATATGGATTCTTTCATTTTATGTAATTCAAATTCTGGCATAGATAAAAACACAACATTAAAATAGAAACATAAGGAAGTGGACAGTGATAATATTTTTCATGAATCAATGTGGCAATTAGACTTTGATGGTTCAGTAAACAAACTAGGAGCAGGAGCACGAGTTTGGATTCATAACATGGAAAACAATCATCTGAAGGTCATGCCTTTAGATTAAACTTTAAATGTACAAAAAACATGGCAGATTATGAAGCTTTAATCTTAGGACTGCAGATTTTTAGAAATATAGGAGGCAAAATAGTTTATATCATGGGATAATATGACTTAATCATAAAACAAATTAGAGGAGAATATTCTATTTATAATCCTAGACTAAGCCAATACAGAGAAACAATTTTAGATATGATTAAAGAGTTGCTTGAAATTAACATTGTTGTAATTCCTAGAAAACAGAACATGCAAGCACATAGTCTGCCTACTTTTGCTAGCACTTGCAATTTGCCTTTTCCAGATCACCAATATAAAACAGAGGTAAGACACAGGCCTACTATACTAGATAACTTGAAATATTGGAAATTTTTTAATAGGATACTCAAATCTACAACTTTATCAATGTTGAGGGAGAATTTCAGAATTGTAACATAGATACAGATTGTATAGTAGATGAAATTATAGATAGTGAGATAGATGTAAATAATTTAGATTTGACTGAACCAACTAAATTCACTCAAGTAGAAATAGATAAGTTAGAAACTGTAGAAATAGAAGAAATAACAACTGATGATTATGAGATTTTAAACCTTAAGAATAAATTTTTACCTAAGGGATTAGCCCCATTAGAAGATCTTTTTGATTCAAATGATGTTGCAAGAAAACCAAAAATGGAACCATTAAGATTAGATATAGAAGAATGTAATATAGGAACATAACAGAAGCCTAATATCATTAAATTATCCAAAGCATTACCTCAAGAAGAAAAATTGAAATATATAGATTTGTTTAAAGAATTTCAAGATGTGTTTGCATGGAGTTATGAAGACCTAAAATCTTATGACACCAGCATCATTCAACACAAAATACCCATCAAATAAGATCATAAACCATTTAAATATAAGCTTAGGAGAATCAACCCAGTTCTTATGCCTTTGATTGAAAAAGAAATAAAAAGGATGTATGAAGCATAGATAATTGCACCTATCAGATATTCTGATTAGGTTTCAAACTTAGTTCCCACTAGGAAGAAAACAAGGGGAAATCAGACTTTGTGTTGATTTGCAGAACTTAAACAAAGTGTCCCTAAAAGATAACTATCCCCTCCCCAAAATGGATCATATTTTAGAGAGGGTGGTAGGATAAGCTAGGATTTCATTGCTTGATGGATTCTCTGGGTATAATAAAATCTTAGTTCAAGCAGAAAACCAACCAAAGACAACATTTACTACTCCACGGGGTAATTTCATGTATTTGAAAATGCCTTTTGGATTAATGAATGCAGGAGCTACATCCAGAGAGCTATGGACGTAGCTTTTGCTGAAGAAATTCATGATTTTCTTGTCATTTATCTAGATGATATAACAATATTCTAAAAAACAGACAATGAACATCTAGATCATATGAGACAAGTGTTTATTAAATGCAGAAAATTTGGTATTTCTTTGAATCCCAAAAAGACTCTCTTTGGACCTGAAGAAGGTAAACTATTAGGACACATAATTTCAAAAGAGAGAATTAGGATATATCCAACTAGAATAGAGGCCATTTTGAACATAAGTCATCCTAGAAATATCAAGGAATTGCAAGCTTTCTTAGGTAAAATCAATTTCCTTAGAAGATTCATTTCAAATTTAACAGAAATCATTAGAGAACTGAATAACATGTTAAAGAAAGATTCAACACTTGAATGGAAAATAGAGGAAAAACAATCCTTTGAATCAATCAAACAAGCCCTTATAAGAACACCAGTCCTAATAAGTCCTGATTTCAAAAAAGATTTTATTATTTTTTCTTTTGCTTCAGAACATGCAATTGCTGCAGTTTTACTGCAGAAGAATGATCAAGGTTATGAACAACCCATTGCTTTTTTTAGAAAATCCATAAGAGATGCCACACTAAAGTACAACATATTGGAAAAACAAGCACTTGCTTTAGTAAAGGCTATTAAATACTTTAGAGTGTATATCTTATACTCACACATCATTGCATATATCCCAAATTCAGTAGTTAAGGACATTCTTACTCAGAATGGGCCTGATAGTAAGAGAGGCAAATGGATTTCCACTATTTTGGAATATGACATTGAAATTAAGACCACCAAACTCATTAAAGGCCAAGGTTTAGCCAAACTCATGGCTGAATCGAACTGTCAGGCCTTAGATATAAATTTTATTGCTCAATTAGATGATCAGGAAGAGATGGTGACTCCACAGATGAGTGAACCTTTCTTAGATTCACCTTGGTATGCAGATATCATATTTGTTTTACTAAACTTACAATATCCTCCTGGATTGTCAAGAACTAAAGCTAGATTCTTAAAGTTAAAGGCAATGAAATATTGTATCGTAGATAATGCTCTGTTTTGGAAAGATCATGGTGGCATTTTATTAAATTGTTTACTGAAAGATGAAGCTAATAAAGTTATAGAAGAGTTTCATGCAGGTGACTGTGGAGGACACCTTTACTAGAAATCCACTGCTGATAAGATCTTGAGGGTTGGTTTTTACTGGCCCACTCTTTTTGCAGATGTAAGAAAGTATGTGACCTCCTGTCACAAATGCCAGATATTTGAAGGGAAGAAAAAACTATTACCTTTACCCCTCAAACCCATCTCCACAGAAATTCCATTTCAGCAATGGGGTTTAGACTTCAATGGTGAAATTCACCCACCCTCCTTAGCCCAACATAAATGGATTTTGACAGCCACAGATTATTTCACCAAGTGGATAGAAGCCATTCCTTCTAGACAAGCCACTAATTCTGTCATCATCTCATTCCTAGAAAAAAATATACTGTGTAGATTTGGATGCCCTCAAAAGCTCATTACTGATAATATATATGCTTTCAAGTCTAAGAAAATGATTGAATTCTGTAACAAAAACCACATTAGCGTTGGCCATTCCACTGCCTATTACCCTCAAGGTAATGGACTTGCAGAATCCTCAAACAAAAGCCTGGTTAATATCATTAAGAAATTGTTGGAAGACAACAAAAAGACTTGGAACAAAAGGTTAGTTAATGCCTTATGGGCGGACAGACTCACCACAAATAAATCCATTGGTACTGTTATCACTCAGATTTTCCTTGAAGTTGTGGAAAAGGAAAGTAAATACGAGGTAACCACAAACCAACCTTCAGATACAGAATCTAGCCAATCTGTATCCAGAGAGGGCTCTCTCTTTAAAATTTAGCTTTGTTCTTAGAAAATATTAGGCTAGTTATAAGTCCAAGAGTTTTGTTTGAATTTAAATGGTGGAATCCGCCACCTAAGGGCACGATTGAGTATTTTCAGGCCATTGGGCTATGGAGTCGAAAAGATACTTTACTGGATTAAGTTTTTTACACCAAAGATGGCTTTGCAGGGCAAGATAGCCAAACAAAGAACAATTTTAGATATTAAAGTGAATGGAATGGATTTTGAAGGGATGAAAGGCAATTAAGAATCTTTCAACATGTTCAAAGAAAGAAAGTGAATGATTACAAATAAAGAGCAGTTAAGAATTATTTACTATAGTAATCAAAATGTTTAAACTAGTGAAACAAGAGCAATTAAGAATTCATTGTTTATAACCAGTTTAGAAGAAAACATTTAGAATAATCACAATTGAAATCAGAGTACACTTAAGCAATTTCTGATTTATTCTTTTTTGTCAATTATTCAGAAATGGAACACAGTGATATAGTAAACATATATAAAACTTAAAACACAGGATAGAAATGACTTATTGAACTGTAGTCTGACACATGAATCCTGCAAAAAGTCTTGAGCTTCAATTCATCATCCAGCGAGCCATAAAATAATTTCTCCAAAGCACTTTATTCCAAAAGTCAATGTTACAGCAAAGTAGAAGAATCCACCCTCAATAATCTGATTGAGGGCTTATTTGTACAAAAAATCATACCAAATATCTCTTAACAAAACGAGATATAATCTCAGATGACTCATAAATAATTTACAATAAAAATAGAGACAGATGGTCTCATGGATAAGATAAGAAATAACCGATGTTGTGCTGTTCCCTCCATTCGAGAATGTGCTGGAGGTTGGACCTATATTTCGGCTCATTGTTGTCTTCTTCAGTAATTTTTTTCTAACTGACTTGCTTCACTGATACTCTTTGTTTTTACTGATACACTTTCAACTGAATTGATACTCTTTGACTTTTATGTGTATCTTTATCCTTTATACTGTAGTAAATAGGAAAAATTTCATATCAGGATAAATTTTACAAAAGTTCCAACAAATCTTCCCACCATTTATCTTCTACTATTCTTGTCCATTGAAACTTCCTTAATGTTTCATCAGCCTCAGTATATTTGAAGAAATTAGGCTGGTTAGCAAACAAATGTCTTACTTCATGTTCCAGAAAAAACAAATTCTCTAATCTGTCATGAAGATTCCTTCCTGTAGGTAATGTTGCTTGTGATGAACTGGCTGAGGAATTGGCTAGATTGTGAGCATTTATGTCCAATTTCCTGACATAAGTTTCCAGATCCATTATTTTATCTTCTGGAATTATAGGGCTAGGCAACCCTTTATTCAACAAAACATTGAATCTTTCTCTGAAAGCAATTATTTCTACTTGCATGTCAAAGCACCTTCGTTCCAAATTTTGCATAAGAGTTCTTTTGGTGAAAACTCTTTTTATTTCTAAGATTGTTGCAGTTCTATCTTGAATACCCATTTCTTCAAGCTGTTGTCTGGTTTGGGTGTTGAGAAACTGTATAAGCTGATTGGCTTCCTCAGGCCTATTTCCTAATTCTGCCCGTGTGTTTTCAATTTCATCCAGAGCTGCTTTGACCAAATCATTCTGCTCGTACATTATCTGAATTGAAGGCCAGATGTCTTTTATTGATTGGATAATATTATCCCAAAGAATTTCATTTATTTCTCTCAAAGGCTTCTCTAATGTGAGATCATTTTCTAATGCTTTAACCGATTTTTCCAATCTCTTGATTTCTCTTGATTTGTCAGCAACACTCATTTTTGAAAGATCATATCTCTGTTCCAAATTAATAAGCTGTAACTTTGTGTGCTGAAGTTTTGTTACTTGCAGTTTCAAGTCATTCATTTGCTTTACTAATTGTTCAAATTTGAAGTGTCTACCTGTGATGACTCTGCTGGCTGACATGTTGGCTGTGTACCTGTAATTGTGTCTGTTGTGGATGCTGGAAGAGCAGATTGTTTGTCTTTCAATGCTTGCTCCAGCTCTTTTTCTGTTTCAGTCAGTTGCTCATTCATTTTTTAGAGCAACTCCATCATTTCTTCTTCAGTATTCTTCTTTATTATTTCTTCAGTTTGAGGATGTCTTGAAGCAGGCAATTTCAACTGCTTTCTCAAAGCTGCAATGTCTTCATATTTTTTCTTTATTAATGCTTCTATTCCTTTGACATCCTTTGGATTGTGACCTAATCCAATTATTACTTCCTCCAATGTTTTTAACCTGTTATCTTTGGCTTGAGAGGAAGCCTTTTCCAGCTGAAGTTGTGTATTTGTGTTTTCTAAAGAATCCTGTAACTTATGAGCTGCCATTGCCTTATCAGTCAGTGTAGAATAGATCATTTCACCAGTCTGCTTATGCAACTCAATCTGATCTAAAGGATAGATGTCCTTTGCTAGGACTTCAAAGTTTGTCCTGATATAATTAGCAACTGTTTGTGGTTGCTGCACCTTGGGTTTGAAATGGCTCATTAACATTTTTCCCTGTTGGATGTCAAAAGCTAACATCAATCTTTCTTGATTCTTTGGAGCCATTTTCAGATATTGATTATATACTTGCATTTTCAGTGGATCATTCCTGGCCTTGATATTGATAAATGTCTTTTTTATGTCCCCTGTATCCTTAACTGGTATTTTGAATGAAGATATTTCAACAGTATGGTGCTTTTGTAATTCTTTGCCTTGTGAAGTAGTGGATGCCCCACTGACTGTATCTGTTTGTTGACTGCCTGATTGTCCTTGTCCTTGACTGTCAGAAATTTCTTGAAATGATTCAACTTCTGGAAGAGGATTCAATCTCTGCCTTTTTGTATCTTGCTGCTCTGTAGATCTATCACCAGGGGTGGATGTTTTAGCTTCTCTCTTTTTCCCTTTTTCCATATTAAGAGGAGTTTGAAGATTGGAAATTTCTGTCTCATTGATCTGAACTGGAGGGATTTGTACCTGACCTTGTTCTTTGGATGTCTCTAGTTGCTCTGTCATTGTGAACTTTTCAATTACTTGTGTGTCTGGTTCTTTTTCTTTTCCTTTTAATTCTACTGCCACTGCACTGATCTCCTGCAAATGTTGTTGTGAAGTTCCTGCTGAAGAAGGTCTTGCTATCTGTACCTGCCCAATAGAGTCCAGGTCAAGTATTTTTTCAAGATCTTTCATTATATTATCAATATTGACCTGTTCACTATCTTGATCTACCAAAGTTCCTTCCACCCATTCATCTGTATTTGCATATTGTTAAATTTATGGCATCCTAAAATGAATGTATGGAGATAATTTGTTTTTCATTCTTCTGTCACAAATAAAGCTATATGGATCATAGGGTGCCCAGTAGAAACTCTTTTGTAGTTTGAGGTAATCTTCTAAAATCCTTTCGGCCTCTTTTCCAGCTTCCCTAGAATTACAAACAAAGGGACCTAATTGGCTCTTTATTCTGAGTTGCGCCTTCTTCTTGGCATTACAGAAATGAACTATATCTGAATTGTTCATCTGTCTGAAATACTCAAGTGAAAAAAGTCTCATTGGAACATATCTGGGCAACTTGAAAGGACACAATTCACATCCATAAATCCTAATTTCAGTATAATTCTGATATAAGTACCAATCTCCCACCTTATATTGTTTTGAGAGTTGTAGGATTCTCTTGATTTCATTACTGACTCTGGGAGGAGAAATTCCAGTTAACAAAGTGGTTGCTGGATGTACAAACAGATCAATAAACTCGTTGTAGGAGTAAGGAGAATCATAAGAATGATGGGTGATAGCAAACCAAAAGATAACTAATCTAGGGTTTCCTTTAGCATCAAGTTTCTGAATATGGAAAGGAAAACTTTCTGACTGATAATATATCATGAGATGATATATGAAGGAAGAATATTTGAATACTCTCTCATTTCCAAATCTCATGAATTGATCATGGATTTTGTCAGCAATAAAAGATGCAAAATCATATCTAACAGCAGGAGGTTGTCCAGGGGTAAAAATAGATAATAGCACTAGGGTCAATTGGTCAACAAACTCACTAGTGTTAAAACCCATTATTGAGGATATCATGTTTAAAATGAGTCTGCCTTCATCAGTAAAATAGGTGTGGCCATAAGGAGGAAGTTCTTTAGGCTGATGTTCTGGCAGCATGAAAGTCTGACAAATACGGTTTAACTCTTCATGGGAAAATTGTGTAGACTTCTCAAGTAATTCAGCCATGTGCAAAGGGGTGAGGGCTTGATTAGGCTGGAAATGTAGCATCTCATTTATGGATTGAGCAGTTATTGGGAAGAGGATATCTTGATTTGGGGATAAGACTGCTCTTTGGTTAGGATCATAGTTGGCATGGCAAAGATGGATGATTTTAGGGAAAATATGGACTGCTGGCAGAAGGTACATGGGCATATTGGACTCCCAGAGTCCAATTACGTCAGAACCATTCAAATAATTATCTCTGCAGCGACAAAATATTCGAAGGGGATTCTCACTGATACCCAAGTCTTTAATTTGAAAGTCCATATCGGCTAAAGGTAAGTAATCCAATTCTTTATGAGGGGCATTCAACGGTGCTATGTTTAAAGCCACAGGAACTTCCATTTTTGGTTCTTGTGGATTAAAAAATGGAAATTTGGGTTTTGACGGGAAAAATAGGTGCAATTGTAAGTTTGGGAATATAATTACACTTCTTAGGATTTAGAACTGAACTAGCAATTAATTTTTAACTCTGTTTCAGTGAAAGAGTACGAAAATCAGGTTTATTACAGAGTTCAGTGGGATTTTCTAGGGTAAATACCTGGTTTTTCTGAGGATGACACTGGTTTCAAACAGGTACTAGACAGGCGAATGACTTCTTGAATGCTTGACTACAATTTCCTTCAATGAGACAAATTTTGGCAGACTTCAGCTTTTGAAATTCGAATTTTTGCGTGGGGGGTGTATTCGTTTGCTGCGTACGAAATGATGAAAAAGACGTGAATTTTTTGTTTTATCGGCAAAGTCAATGGGTGGCGGAATTTTTTATTATTTTATTGGATGACGTCAGCATGGTACAGTAGTCATGTCATGAACAGAAAGGGCGGTAAGTGGTTTTTATCGCACCACTTATGAGGGAGGGCGGTTTTAGGCAGAAGGGCAGCGATGCGATACAATGGCTGACACGTAGCACGACACTATTTGAAAACGGCTTGGCCATCGCACGTTATCTTTCGTACGCGGATGGCCAGCGAAATGGATGAGGACCATTGATCTCAGAGCGGGTAATCGAATGATCGACGAGACAGGGAGATGGCGAAGTTTTAATGGCATGGACCCGACGTAATTAATTATCATTTAAACTCATCGGGCGGAGTTTGATTGGCGGGTTAGATTATTAATTAATCATGGGGATTAATTAATCTCTTTGTATGGTCGGAGATGAAAAATGCACGGCGATGGACCATTTTCAAAGTTTGGTTTTAATTAAACTTTTGGAATTATTTTTTGTTTTAAATATATATATATATATATGTTTAAACGTTTTTCATCTATTTTTTATTATACGATAATTGAATTAAATTAATCCAATTACCATAGGGGGCGGGATTTATTTATAATGATATTTTTTAGCCAAAGGGCATATAATGTGGGTTCTTTATTTGAATATATGGGGGTTAAATACTTTGGCTAAAAACTATAATATATGGGTTTTTGGGGTATTATAAAAAAGGAATTATATACATAGGAAAAGGTGATTTTCATAGGGAGTTAATATATAAATTAGAGTTAATATGACAAGGGGCAATGTAAACTCAAAATACTTAAATATAACCAAGAAAGTGAGAATTCAAAAGTAAATATCATTATTATACTTTCATCACTTAGACCTAGAATAAAAAGTGATTTTGAGGGCTTTTCATGAAAAATTGAAGGATTTTCCTAAGTAAAATGGGATTTTACTTAGGAAAAGATTTTGAGAGGTGAATGAATGTGATAATGGATAACTTCAAGTACTTAGGTCTTTTCAATTATTGGGCCGAGGGTCCGGTCCCTCCAAAAGTCAAGGAAATGCCTTGAGCCCCTTTAATTTTCAAATACCTTAACCCTTAGGGGAAATTAGTGAAATCTTTAGGGAAAATGAGAGGGGAAATTAATAATTTTGTCTTTGCTCTGCTGTGAATTTTTTCTAATATAGTATCTGCCTTTGCACTTTGTGATGAAAGTAAAATTGAACACATTTAGAACCATCATTCATCACATGCAATCCTGCAACAACATCTACCTACCCTACTTACTTTACCCTACCATTTTGTCTTCTTTATTAGGGTGCACTTAGACTGGAAAACCCTTATCAATCTTCTTTTCCTTTTACATGGCAAACATATCTAAGTCTACACTTATTACATCCAAGGGCTCAGATTAAACTGTTGAGCACCTTTTATCAACTCTACCTATCTACTTATCTGCCAAGATTAAACTGTTTGGTCAGATTTTTATTCTCTATTCTACAACATGAAATTGAAAAATGAATGAGTCAAGTTTAAACAGTTTGACTCTTCATAAATTGTGGCAAAAGTTTGACAAGCTGCACACAATTTTGTTTATTACAAAAAATGAAATAGTAGTGGCATTTAGACTTGCACACTTTCCTGGCTTATTTTTGTTTGGGGTTCATTTCTTTCACTTTTTTGACCATTTTATTCTTTTCACCCTTTGATTTTTCTTTTAGGGTATACCCTCTTTACATTTTTTAAATTTTTTGATTTTTTAAGAATATGGAACACCTTTGCACAAGAAAAAGGTTTGAACATATTGCATATTTCAATAAGTCAATCATGAAAAATGACACCTATTGGTATAGGAGTCTAACAGGTACATCCCCTTATCAACTAGTATATGGGATGGATGTTGTTTTTCCATCCTCTTTAGGAGTTCCAGTGATGAAGATGATCCAAGAACTGCAGGTAGAACCTAATGATATCCAGGTAAGGATAAATCAGACTATACACTTGCAACAAACCAGGGAAGAAGTCTATGTCAAATCACAAGTTATCCAAGATAAAATCTAAAAGATATTTGACAAGAAAAAAAGGAAGATGATTTTTACATAGGTGATAACGTGCTTAAATGGGATTCAAGAAGAGAAAATAAAGGTAAACATTGTAAATTTGATTTCCTATGGAAATGTCCTTATATCATTTATGGTTATAGAGGTAACAATGCATTATTTTTGAAGGAGTTAGATGGATCAGATCTGCCAGGTGGACCTGTCAATGGTAGGATGCCGAAGCATTAATTTTCCCCTTGTTAACATTGGAAAATCGTACAAGTAGAAGATGAAATTATTTAATGTCAAGCAGAAGGATTTACAGGTCTGGAAGACATTACAAAATCTAGAAAGTATTTAAAAATCTCTAAGGTATGAGGAAAATCAAATTTTAGCAAGTCATAAATGTTTTTGCATGCATTATCCTTCGTGAAGAGTGCCTATGCGTGCCTTATGACTTGAAATGCGCACAATCCTGGGAGTGGCGAAATGTCACTTTTCAGGACCACACAAAGCATAGGACAATTGATTCGTCACTTGAAGCCGTCTGAGGACAGCCACCAACGCCTCCTTAAACATCAAGTGAGCACACAATGGAATATTTGGAGCACACAAAGGAATCATACCCCTCTCTTGGGTCACCATCCACAATGTACCAAGACAGGGAAGGAGGATTTGAATTCTCCTATATAAGACCACCATGAGATGAAGAATGGGTGAAGACATTGTTATGATGGCCAGATTTTCCCAAGCAATACCAACAGTGTGTGATACAAAGATAAAGATAGAGGGGACTCAATTGTTGGCCATCCAACAAGTTTAGTCCATCACAGTAGAGAGAGAGGGAGACTTTGCACCGAGGCAAGCTTGGGGTAAAAAAATCCTTGCATCTGGACTTAGAACCCATGTTCTAGGAGCCCTTTGGCAAGAAGGTAAAGTTTCACTCTTATATTCCTACCAGTGCTCAATAAGAGGGGCCAAGAGCCACCGTTTTCATTATTGTTGTCATTTGACTCTTTTCAGATCTTGTGTTTATTTTTTTTAGTTTTAGTTTAGTTTTATTTTATATATGCATGCTATTTCTCTATCTAGTATGCTTATGATTCTAGCTTGTTCCACTAAATTGCTTGACTCCAATTCTTTTTATGCCTGTTACCAATAACTTAAGTGGGTAGACCACACTCCTTAAGTTGGTGTGATTTCTTACATACGTGCACCAATCACACTCAAATAGGATTAACAACTCCACTAACGTTTATTACCAAGTTTATGTGGTTTTTCCTTTTTTGCAGAGACCTTTGTCTGTGCTGTGGAGTGGAACTGAATTTCCCCTAATTTTTCTTGTAGTCCCTAGTTCATCCCAAGTGACAGACTGAAGTAGAACAACTCCAAAAAATTCTTTTGTAGGACTTTGTGCACTTTTTCTTCCCACATATGCGCCCAGGGCGTGCTTTTAGAGATGAACAGTGTATAGACATCGCACATGTTTCAGCCTTTTGCGTGCAAAAGACTGAAATAGAAAATTCTTCATTATTTCTATCCTTTCCTACTTGTAAAGTGAATGGCAGACCCTAATACACCTGCCAACACTCGTTGTGGTACCCCACAGCTTGCTAAATCTCACTCTTAGCTAATTTTTGTAGGCTTAGTGTCAGTTTTATTTCAAGTTGATTTTTGCAAAGTTCACACATAGTTTAAGTAGGGGGGGGGAAAATAACTTGCATTCCGAAAAAAATTTATGTTTTGAAAATTTTGATACCAACACACCTAGATAAATAGCCAAAGTAAGTGGCCCAAGACCATGCATGTGTAGCTAGTTTCTTTTTTTCTAGTGTAAAAGTTATTAGTTTAGATCAAATTTGGACTAGGATTTTCAGGACTAGGATTGAATTATTTATAGAAGAGCAAGTATCCTCTGCTACCTTTGCACCCTACTGTGATCCTAGGTAAGCATATGAATTCTCCCTATTCACAACTATCCATCTCCTTATAGTTGATCACATAGATTAACTAGGAAAAATAGAAAGCGACCCATAATCCGTACATGTTTTTCTTTTGAGCTAGGAACAATACAACATAGTTTAAATAAGGGATTTTGAAAAGGATCATCGAATATCCACACATTCAAACTATGTGCTTGTCCACTTTATGCTGACACACATTCACTCACAAAAGCAAAGACACCTAAAACTAACTTAACCAAACTCACTAAATTCTCCCCACAGGGGCCACAAAAGAATTTATAGCTTAAGTTAGGATCAAGGGGGTAGGCATCTAATAAGAAACCTTGATCACTCTTCATCTTGAAACATATAAGTTTATTGTTTAGGGAGCTTCAAATCCACCTATCATCCCATGGAAAAAAAGCCTGAGCACGACAAAGACCCGTTTCAGAGGAGGTTAGTCTTAGGCGCAGTGCGTGTGGTATCAGTTGGGGTTACTTGACCCGGCTGATACTCAGTACTGTTAGCTGACTAACCAAGAAGCCCAAGACTCGAACACTCACGTGGGACGGTGGTACTTAGTGACCAAAACTAGGGCATCCTTTCCCTATAGGTGATGGTGCAGGCAAGCACTAGACCCTCTACCCTTACCTTGGTGGATTTTTTTCGGCTGACTGGGAGCATCGCCAGCTCTTACGGGACGTTGTTCCATCACTCACAAGATATCTTCTCAAGGTACAGTTACATTTGAGTGTGTGAGGACGAATAGGTCTTCTAGGATTTTGAGTATCATATGAAAACAAACAAAAAACCACTTTTTTTATTGCTTGATCACATAGATTAATTTAAAGGGAAAATTTATTTTATTTTCGCTTTGTTTTATGTATGTGACAAGAATTTTTCTTTGATATTAGAGTCTATCCTCTGAAATTTTTTCCAAAACCAAACCTAGTCGACACTAGAACGGACCCAACAGGACCTCATTGGTCTAGGCGTCAAAGAAGAAACACTACCATCATTATTGGTTCGTCCTTTATTGGGGCATCAATAGTTGGGAACCCTAGTCGGTATCCCAACACCACACCACACACCACTCCTCCCACAACCCCTAGGGAGCAGAGGAGTGTGTTCCATTCGTGAAGGCAACCGAATACACAGTAGGGTACATCGCAGACCAACCCTCTTCCTAACTAGAACTTTGCGTTTTTGCACACTGCAATGACGTTAACCTCCCAGTCACCTTTCTTAGCTTTGTTGAATCAGCCCAATTTAACCAAGCTAACAAATGAACCCATCACACACAACCCTACATGGCCTCCCATTCCCACGAAGCTCCATTCAGATATTCCAAAGTTCGAAGGAAAGTAAGTGGAAGACCCAGGTAATCATGTCATGACCTTCCACTTGTGGTGCTCATCGAACAATATTATTGACGACACTATTCGATTGAGACTATTTCAACACACTCTGACAGGAGTAGCCAAAAAGTGGTACATGGAGAAACCCTCAACTTCACATGGAACCTTGGCGCCCTCGCCACCGTGTTCCTAACATATTTTCAGTTATCCATTCACCAAGATTCCGGAATGGAATTAGTGACACATTTTAAACAAAACTCACCGTCCATATCTCCAACCATCTCCATGAATGGAGGAGGGGACGTAGTTTATGTAAAGCTAAACTCGACGATCGGGTTCTCTTATATTTGTTCCTGAAAACTCTTACGGTAGAGATTTCAAAGGATGTGGCACAATAAAAGCCCACATCTGAAGAGGATGCCATCAGCAAAGCCCAGCAACTTGAGCTGATTTATACACAGTCAGGATACATTTACAACATCCTGCCTAACACCCCGCGCCTGCAAACTTATCAATAATTTCCAGGCGCGTCGAACTCTGCAGATGGACTAATTGGGTCATTGACCCAAGGTTACCTATGCAACAACAACCAAAGCCCCAGTTACACATACAGTTATAACCAGAACGCACCTCAACCTGGTTTTCAAAGTCATCAGATGCCTCAACAAAATTTGACCAATAGGGCACAAGCGTATCACTAGGGAGGAACTTATCCTCTGGCTCAGGGGTCCCAATACACAGAAAGAAACATTGAGGAAAGAGCTCCCCTCCAACATCCAGGTGAAAAATAGGGACCACATTATGCTCAGTCCTCAGCACAAGAACCGCCTATGCAGACCAATGCACAGGTGAAATTTGTGCAGCCATCCCAAAACCAACCACACAAATATAACCAAGAGAACTATCCTCCTAACGTGGTGAAGAAAAAATAAAAAAAACAATCCAAAAGGGAACCCTAGACAGGGGGGAAACAACCAGCAACACCCGCCGCGATCCCAGGCTGGAGACAACTCCAACCGGAATCAGAGCCAGGAGCTGAGCAATTCCCAGCCGTAGAGCAAAAGGCCACCTCTCTGAACAAACCATTCTTGTTCGATATGTGGTGAGTACGAACACTATACTCACCACTGTCCTGATCTCCCTGAGCTGAAGAAGCTACAAAGTAACCGAGGACAAGGAGGATCTTCCCAGCAACCAGCTGTGATGTAAGAACCTTCCCCCCATTAAGGGATGGTAAGCACTCAACAACAAAATACAGAAGACTCCAGGAAAAGCAGCCTTGAAATCTACATGATTGGCGAAGAGATGTTTTTCCAAACACGAAATCGCAATAGTGACGCCTCATCAGAACCCAATATGTCAGGGGAAAGTGCCAGTGCACGGACTGCACCTTTGACCATCTCAAAGATGCCTATAGAACCCATTATTAAAAAATTGGATCTGATAGGCTTCTTAATCAATCAAATTCATGTAACTATTTCAAACCTAATCTTGTAACTGAGGCTTAGCCTCCTCAGCCTGAGAGGGCTCTCTCAAGGGTTAATGATTTGGATAAAAATATAGATGGCTAACTCGATTTAGGTAATGAACAAATAAATGATAGATGTAGGTTGAGAATCACATCAGCATGTACACATTGGGCTTATGGAGTCAAAAAAATTCAATAATCCAGTGAATCTACTTAACATGGAAGTTGAGGCATATCAGAGTTTTAGTCATGAGATACACACACATGAAACTATAAAAACACAGTCATTTCACTTATATAGGAAGTCAGAGCATATAAAAGATGAATTATGAGTAATATAGATGAACACCACTGCAATGAGATATATAAGAGATGCAAATAGAATAGGAACACACTAAAACTCCTTCTGAATCTCAAGTTGGTCAAGTAGAAGATCTTTGTATTAGCTGAAAACCAGTCAATTCACAACAAGCAAAGTTTTGCCAAAAATGTCCAACCCTTGACAAATTTGACCTCTTGGTCTTTAATAGACCTCTTACAACCTAGGATGATCTACCTCTAGGCTAGATACATCGAATTTCTATCCCTTGACACCTTGCATAACCATAAAACATGGAATTTATTACAAAAAGACACCTATCCTACTTAACAGTCCTATTCCAAAAAGGACTCAAACTCCTTATCACTATCTATAACAACCTTATCTATTTAAATTTACATCATTTCCAAGTGTATCATCACATGGTCGAATTTGGATGATGGGCTTCATTTCTTCATGACCATATTGCTGACCTCCACCAAAATAGGAAACAGTACCCTGTTTTTTAGGCATAAGATCTTTTGCATTCTTTGAACATTCTGACCATCATTTACTCTTCATTTCGTGGTCCTTGGCTGTTGGAAGTTGGATTAACACTTCCCATAACTCCTCCCTTGCCTCCAACTGTCTAAAATCACTTTAAACACTGCTCAAAATGCTGTAATGTCTTGTGCTACGAAAACACAACAGTTTCGTAGCGCTTTTTGTAGTGTTTCCATTTCAAGTCTTTATCCTCCAAAAACTCAATTCTTTCCACTATATCATTTTAATTACCCTTTAATACATCTTCCATAGCATATTCAGTTCTTAACTCAGTCTTCAACCCTTTCAAATCTGATCAAAATAAGCAAGAAAAGCAGCTACAACAATTTCGTAGCGCTTTTCTAATTTTTTACACTGAATGCACTACAAAATTGCTGAGTATGTAGATTATTTATAAATTTTCCAAGTAAAAATCAAGTTTACCTAAAAAACTCAAAACATAACCTGTCTTCAGTATTTACAATGATATGAACTATAAACCCACTTCATTCTAGCTTTCTTGAGGCCTTACTTCTTCATTTACACTTGGTTGAGCTATTGGTTCTTCTATGACTGTCATTTTAATGCCTCTGCACTTTAACTCATCATGAATCAACTCCAGCTATTGATCTAAGTCCTTCACCTGTTCTTTAAGTCTTCTATTAGTAGCTCTTAGATGAGGGTTTACTATTCTGACAAATTTAGCTTCTTTTATTGCTGGAACTGTCCACTTGAAAAATTGCTATGTATTACTTAAGTTTTCAGAAGCAGAATCAACTTTTCCTTCCCACATTGCCTTCATCCTTTTAAACTTTACTTTCTTGACACTGTGATTTCTAGCTCTCTTTTTCATGACAACAATTTCCTGGTTTGCCAACCTTAATTTCTCCTCAAGACGCTGAAACTCTGTTTTCTTTGTCATTTCCTCTTTTCCCCTCTTTGTTCTGTTGATTGTATGCTTCACTGTAGGTGATGAAATATCAACAAATTATTTAGGAGATTTAGCTGTCTTAGTGGGTTTTTGAATTTCCTTTCTGACTTCCATCAGTTTCCTAGCATGCCTAGTCATAGGATTTCTTGCTTGAAAGATGAAACCCGCATCTTCCCCCTCAAACTCTAGCTTATTTTCAGACTTGGATTTTCTCAGCTTATGCTCCTTTCCCCAATGAACTCATCTTAGACAATGGGTGTTTCCTCTATGTCAATAGCATGAAGAATATCCTCTAGATTCCCCTTTGTTACTGGGCTGTCCTCTATAGAAACTATCTTTCCTTTTAATGCCACTGCTTATTCTAGTTACTCTTTTGGTTCCCTGTTTGCTAGCAAATTGTTTCTGTTTTGCATCTTTGACAACCTTTTATCTCTATTTTGCAGGTGGGAGAGTTGGTGTATCAAACATTTTCATTTGCTCAGGCCCTTTCTCAATTTGCTTTCTTGGCTTCACTCTTGCAGTTGCTTTTGGTTTTGCAACCATAGATTGGCTTGGTTCTGCTGGTGGTGGTGATGGAACTTCTTTAGTTTTAGGGTTTCTTGCAGGAGTTAGGATTTCCAACTCAAAACCATTTATAAACAAGAATGATGACCAATCTCTGCCTATCTTTTGAAGTTCATATAAAATTAATAATTTCATTAAGGCATGATGAAATAAGGATGTTTCACTCCCTTCAGACTTTGCTTGCACCTTATGAGCCATCTTTACAAGACTCCTATGTAGATAAAAAGGTAAATCAAGTGAAATATTACCAGTGAAGTGCAGAAGCAATTTGAAATGATATGAATAAACCTTATGATATCTGCCTTCACAGGTAAAATATTTCTGAATATTGAGGAGCAATTTTGAGTAGTTATCTTTGATGCAACTTCTAGGGATAAAATTATTAAGGTCCATGTCTTTGTGCTCAGGTTTCATGAACTCTTTACACTGCTCCATATAAAATTTGAACCCTTTGAACCAGGTTTCTTCACCTCTTGGTATCTTTGTAACAACAACAATGACCTCTGGTGTAATAGACACACTTAGCATCTCGACTTTAGTGGTTGTTCCATTGAAATTCATGGAAAATTCCTTGGATACCTATGTGTGACAGCCCTACAACTTCTCACAAAATCGTAGGCAATCTACTTTTCTGAATGCTTCCATTACTGTTGGGTCTTCAATTATTGCCTTCATGTCTTCAAGTTCATGCCTTAAGCATTTTCCTCCTCTGTGAATTTTTCTTTTCTCTGCCATATTCTTCAGAAAATATTTTAGCCTTACTTGATATACATGTATTAGCCTCGCTTGAATATAATGTAATAGCTGCCTCGCTTGAAATGGATATAATAAAACTTGGTAAACACTAGCTACAAGTTTGGCTTGACACTCAGAGCTCAGACTTTACGAATACAGGCAAGAGATAATGAGAATGACTAATTAGGAAGGAATTTGAATTTAAAATGTCCTTTCATAACTGAAAATGATGGCTCTCTCATACCTAAAATGATAATGATGACTGCAAACGTGGGTGTGTACATTGAATTTCATCATTACATAATTTAACATGCCACTATCCTACCCTTTCCCAACGGTTTCTGACATTTTCCAACTCAATTGACAAGACAGTTACAAAACCGTGCTTTCGTAGCACCCACAGTGTAATTTTTCCTGTTTGCACTACGAAACTATCAGCACTTTCGTAGCACAAAATGAATTTTTTCAACGGGTGGTGCTACGAAACTGCGGTTTCTCGGCTAATTGAATAGTTTTGACACAAAAATTTGGGAAATGAAATACAAATGGAAAATGATGAATGTTTGACATGAAAGGGCTTTAAACAAGGCTTAATTTGAACCTTAGGATGAGCTTTAAACTATAAAAAATCTAAAACCTTCCCTTGATCAAACCTAAATTGACTCCTAAAACCCTATTTTGATCCATGAAATTTTGTAACCTTGTCAAAATGATGTTTTAATTTTTTTTGGGTGATAACAGTGGCTCCTCTTGGGATAATGTGCCCCTGTGGTACACTAAGAACCAATAGTTCCAGTGCTGCTATCCATTTTCTTAACCAAAACAGAAAAATTTTGGAATTGCCAAGCTTTATCCTCAAGCTCTAATGGCCTTCACCTCAGGCTCAAGCTTGCTGATTTAGCTTGTCATTATTAGCAGAAAAACTCATAAAATGGAATATATACAATGATATGAATGATCAACAGATTTTAGGAAGAGTATGCTTTAAAAACCTGCCATTGACAGGTCCTCCAGCATATGATTTTCCATCCATCTCTTGCAGTATGTAATTATTGTTTCCATGGAAAGCAGCTGTTTTGAAAGGACCTTTCCACAGGCTCTCGAACTTACCATGTTTTCTTTTCTCTTCAATTCTGGCCTCCCATTTCAGCACTTCATCCTGAATTTGAAAACTTTCTTCCTTGATCTTCTTATCAAATGTCCTCTTCATTTTGTTTTGAAATTTTTGATTGTTGTTATAAAATTCATCCCTCTTCTCTTGCAGAGCTATTAATTTATTAATTATTCTCTGAATTCCATTTGGTTCCTCTTCTAATCCTTGAATCAGCTTCATGAAAGATACCCCTAAAGATGTAGGAAAAATGGATTTAGCTCCATATACCAGTTAATATGGTGAAGTTCCAGTTGACCTTTTTGTACATATCCTATCAACCCATAAGGCATACTTCAGCTTCAAATGCCAAGAATTCTTATTTTCCTGCAACACCTTTTTAATGATCCTCACAATGCTCTTGTTAGAAGATTCAACAAGATCATTCCCTTGCGGATAATATGTAGTGGAATGCCCAAGAGTAATATGATATTGATGACATAAATTTATTAGCTTATTAGACTTAAATGCCTATGCATTTTCAGTTATGATCTTCATGGGGCAACCAAACCTAGACAAAATATTATTTTCCAAAAAAGAAATAATCACAGAATCATTTTCTTGCCTAGTTTGGATTGCTTCAATCCATTTGGTGAAGTAATTAGTCACTGTGAGAATCCAACGATGTTGACCTGATGATGATGGATGAATCTCTCCAATAAAATCTAGCCCCCATTGTTGAAATGGCGCTTCCACATAGATAGGCATTAAAGGTAAAGGTACAAGATTCTTCTTACCATCGAAAATCTGGCATTCATGGCAGGCAACAATCTTTTTGTAGACATACTTAAACATTGTAGGCCAATAATACCCTGCTCTAAAAATCTTGTTCACTGTGGCCTTCCAATAATGATGACCTCCACAATCTCCTTTGTGGAACTCCTCAATCACTGTATCAACCTCCTCTTCCTACAAACGATTCAACAAAATACTGCCAGTATCCTTCCAAAACATATTTTTATAAAAATGCAATACCTCAAGGATTTTAGCTTCAAAAATATTGCCTTACACTTTGTTAGCTCAACAGGTGCTTTATGATGTTGTAGGACAAAAACAATATCCTTGTACCAATCTGAAGTGATGTAATTTTCTTCAATAGGGACTAGTTCTTCTTCCTCATCTGAAATTTCTGATATTTCTGCAATTAAATTTATGTCAAGACAGTCAAAGTTTGACTATGCCATCAGCTTTGCTAAGCCTTGTCCTTTGACCAATTTTGTTGGCTTAATATCTATATCATACTCCAACAAATTAGCAATCCATTTTCCCCTCTTACCATTAGGATCGGCTTGAGTGAGGATGTCTTTCACAACAATATTAGGAAAAAAATCCACAATACGAGAATGCAGAATATACATTTTGAAATATTTGATAGCCTTCACCAAGGCATAAGCTTACTTCTCTAAGATAATATACTTCAGCTCAGAGTTAGCTAATGTCCTACTAAAAAATGAAATGGGCTGCTCAATACCTTGCTGTCCCTTTTACAACAAAACTCCAGCAATAGTATTTTCTGATGCAAAAGTGAAAACCAAAAATTCTTTTGAGAAATTTGGACTAATCAATACCGATGCTTGAGTGAGTGCCTTTTTTATCTCCTCAAATGAGTGCTTTGCTTTTGATGTCCACTTAATGTCAACTCCCTTCTTCAACATCCTTGTTATGTCCTTCACAATCTCAGCAAAATTAGGAATAAATCTCCTTACAAAATTTACCTTTCCAAGGAAAGATTGAATCTCCTTCTCGACTCTAGGTAACTCCACCTTCTGAATTTCATTGACCCTATTTGGATCAATATTAATCCCATCTTTAGAAATGATGTGTCCAAGTAATTTACCTGAAGTTAAAGTAAAAATACTTTTGTGTGATTTAGAGAGATGCCAAACCTTCTACACTTCAACAAAATTCTTTCTAGGTGTTTCAAGTGATCTTCTTCCCTCCTTGAGAAGACTGTTATGTCATCAAGATAAACAACCACGATCTTGTCCTTCTCTTCAGAAAAAGCAACATCCATTGCCCTCTGAAAGGTAGCTCCTGCATTCATGAGGCCAAATGGCATCTTGGCATACATGAAAGTGCCCCATGGTGTAGTAAAGACTATTTTTTCCTGATCATCCGGATGTACAAGGATCTGACTGTAACATGAAAAACCATCAAGCATAGACATCCTTTGAGAACCAACAATATTTTGCAAAATTTGGTCCATCTTTGGGAGAGGATAGTTGTCCTTCAGAGAGGCTTTATTCAAGTTCCTGAAGTCAATACATATTCTGATTTCTCCACTCTTTTTCCTAACTAGAGCCATGTTTGCAAGCCAATTTGAAAATATGATTGGAACAATGATTTTGGCATCAAAGAGTTTCTTGATTTCCTTCTCAATCAATGGCATGAGAAGTGGATTAATCCTCCTCAACTTATGCTTGAAAGGCCTTTCATTTTTTTTTATGGGAATAGTATGCTGAATAATTGTGGGGTCATACTCTTTCAAATCAGTATAATTCCAAGCAAAAACATCTATGAATCTCTTCATCATCTCAATATACTTGTACTTCATATCAACTGAAAGAAACTTTGAAAGTTTAATAATTTTGGGCATAGATATTGTACCAAGGTTACAACTCTCTACCTCTTCATCCTCAGCTTGAATCTTAGGAGATTTGAAGACATCATTCTGATCAAATTTTTTTTCAAGAGGTATGAGACCCTTTGGTATGGAATTATTCTTTAGTTGCAAAACTTCAAAATTTCCTTTAGATTCAGTAAGCATATTTTGCTGATCTACTTGCATGTTTTCAAACTCTTCTTTCAACTTAATAAAGTTCTTCGCTTTTTGATCATCCTCAAAAAATTGCCAATGAGTAATATTATCAGGGATAGCTGGTCTATGGCGAACTTCAACTTCATATTTTTTAGTGGAATGTATGGGAATAATGAAAAGACTTGCAGAGACAGGAAGAGAATCAGCAATGGAGTTTTGGTCTCTAGTTTTGACAATGAATGAATAAGCTTGGAAGTTTTCCAACACATCCAAAAATAAGTTTCTATATGCCCTCATCCTTATATCCTTTGTTTGATAAACACCTTCAACTTGTTTAATGAATAATTCTGAATCTCCAAAAACATAAATTCTTTGAGCTTTCATTTTTTTCAAAATTTCTAAGCCGAAAATCCAGAATTCATACTCAACCATGTTATTTTTGCAATCAAAGTTCAATTTATAGGAAAAGAACTTACTCTCATCACTTGGACTTGTGATACAAATCCCTGCTCCTGCCCCTTCTCTTCCTGCTGATCCATCAAAATGCAATGACCACCAACCTTCCGCCTCTTTATCACTGACTTGCTGATCTTCTGTTTGCTGATTTTCGGACTGCTGAATTTCAGATTGCTGATTTTCTGCTTTCTTCTCATCCTATGCTTCATTAATCAACTCATTGAAAAGAATATCAGATCCAATTTCAGTCAAGAGCATAAATTGGAAAATTTTGAGGTTTGTCTTTACTACTCACCATGTAGGCCATTATTGTCTCTCGATATAATCTCCTTTTCTCTCCAAAAATAGGAATGGTGGCATAAGTAAGGTCCATCTGCATTGTACCTTTGATTTTTTCTGCCCATGACCTTGATAATAGCATACCAAACTTTGGTGGAATGTCTGTTACCACGATGTCCATGACCACTGTCTTGGCAGGGACTTGTGTAAGACCAACAACAACATCCTTAATTAAACCAATGCATTGAATTCTTTTCAAATCAAAAGAAAACAAATCCTTAAATGTTCTAGTTATTTCTAACCCCATCATTTCCATGATTAATTTGGGAATAAGATTGTGTGAGGTCCCTGAATCCAACATAGCATTATGTAATGTCATGTCATGAATGCTAAGGCTCACATAAAAAGGAGGCACCTCCTCATTCTTTCATCTTCTAATCTTGGACCCAAGTAAATTGTTGGATGATCCTCTTGTACATTTAAAATATAAGCAGCTCCTGGTTGTGAATTCAACATTTTAACAATCTTGCTTCTATACTCATTGACTTTGAAAATCTCACCAAAAGGTACTGGTATTTTGATCTTAGAAATTTCATTTTCCAAACTGAAAACAGAAACAGATTTTTCAGCTTCTTTAATAGGAGGAAAAGGTGGTGTATCTTTCTTACCTTCAGCAACCTTAGGAGTATCTTTCTTGCCATCAACAACCTTAGGTATATATTTCTTAGGTTGTGTTTTATTTGCAATGATAGGTACATTTCTATTTCTAAGATTGTATTGTTTTTGCATTTCAAAAATAGCATGTTGATACCCTTTGAGATGATCTGATGGTTCCTCTCCATGATTACCTTGGTTTGATTCATCATGTTCCTCTTTAGTCAAGAAAATTCTAGACATTTATTCATCTAAACAATGAATAGACTCTTCAGGAATTTCAGGTTCATCTTCTTCATCAATCAAGTTCTGCTGGAAAGGAGGTCTCAATGGAGGATCAAGCTGCTGATTTTTGTTTTCTCTTGGTCTTTGTTGATTATGAGGTCTCCTGAACTGAGGGTTTCTAAACTGAGTTTCATGTTGTGCAGGAGGAGCAGAGGTATTCCCAAGGGCCAACCTATCCATAAACTTTTCCATTGTTTTCATCATTGAATCAAATTTATCATCAGAGGTAGAGGAGGAAGGTTTCTCTTCTTCTTTGAACTTAGTGTTACCCATTTTTTACTTTTTGGCTGCTATCATATTAACCTCCACCTTCACTGCATCATTTTTCATTTCAAAAAGTGAAGGGGATTCTCTTTCTCTCAACAGTATAGAAAATTCATAATCAAAAGCTTCGACATATCTCATCTGAGCTAAGGCTTGTGGAGGTTTTAAATGGGCAGGAATAAAGTCATAAACTTTATTAAACCTTTTTGAAAAGTTTTGAATAGTTTCATCAACAACTCTTCTTAAACTGTTATACTTAGTGAGGGCTTGTACTAGATTAGTTTATATATTTCCCTATTTTCTCAAAAAGGTATCTTCAAACTCATTCCAATTATAAATACTTCCAGGAGTAAGGACTTTGAACCACTTCCTAACTTCACCAGTAAAGCTATGGGCAAACAATCTGAACTTGACATATTCATGATCAACCTCCTCCCTATCTATAAAATCATTAAATTGATCCACATGTTCTTCTACTATAATGTCTTCATTAGTTCCCCAAGTTTTGATTCTAATAGCATATTTTCTAGGGAGGTCATGTAAAACAGCTGGAAGAACAAGAGGGGCATATCTAGCAGGTGCAATAGGTGGAGGAGGTATAGTTCCAGCCATGGTGAAAGGGACTGTAGTAGCTTTAGGGATATCAGCAATAGAGGATGAAGAACTGTTATGAGGAGGACTGCTTGGTATTTTTTGTCCATTAACAATTAAACTCCAATCAGGAAGAGGTAAACCAGCTTTAATTTTCAACAAGACTTCAAAAGGGTCAAGCTCTTTCAACTTATCTAAATACTCTTTTTCCAACAACAACTCAGAAGTAACAACTTCCCAAAACTCTTCTTTGTCTTCCTGTTTTACTAAGGCTGAGGTATCATTACCTCTCTTATGCAAGTCTAAGATGATTTCAGTTAATTCTTTTTCAATTTCAGATCTAAACAACACTTCCTGGATTTTATCATCAACTCTTTTATCTTCAGGACTTCTTAATATTTCAGAGGACAAGGATTTCGAATGTGATGGAGTACCTGATATTTCAGAAATTCTTTGACTACCTCTGGAAATGGTGTTTGGATTGTCCACGATGGTAGGTGGATTTGGGTCAGGATTACTCCTTGTGTATCTCCTTCTTGAAGCCACCTTTGATCATATAAATTTAGAATGGAGTCACCAAGGTAGATGCAACCTCGAAAAGCTTCCTGAGCTCCTACTACCTTCAAAAGTTCAGCTTCAAAATTTCGGGAAAGTATAAGCTTTGACTCTCAACAGACGCACCAAAATGTTATCACAAAATTGGATCCAATAGGCTGCTTAATCAATCAACTTCATGTAACTATTTCAAACCTAATCTTTTGACTGAGGCTTAGCCTCCTCAGCCTGAGAGGGCTCTCTCAAGGGTTAATGATTTGGATAAAAATATAGATGGCTAACTCTATTTAGGTAATGAACAAATAAATGATAGATGTAGGTTGAGAATCACATCAAAATGTACACATTGGGCTTATGGAGTTAAAAAAAATCAGTAATCCAGTGAATCTACTTAACATGGAAGTTGAGGCATATCAGAGTTTTAGTCATGAGATACACACACATGAAACTGTAAAAACACAGTCAGTTCACTTATATAGGAAGTCAGAGCATATAAAAGATGAATTCTGAGTAATATAGATGAACACCACTATAATGAGATATATAAGATATGCAAATAGAATAGGAACACACTAAAACTCCTTCTGAATCTCAAGTTGGTCAAGTAGAAGATCTCTGTATTAGCTGAAAACCAGTCAATTCACAACAAGCAAAGTTTTGCCAAAAATGTCCAACCCTTGACAAATTCGACCTCTTGGTCTTTAATAGACCTCTTACAACCTAGGATGATCTACCTCTAGGCTAGATACATCGAATTTCTATCCCTTGACACCTTGCATAACCATAAAACATGGAATTTATTACAAAAGACACCTATCCTACTTAACAGTCCTATTCCAAAAAGGACTCAAACTCCTTATCACTATCTATAACAACCTTATCAATTTAATTTTACATCATCGCCAAGTGTATCATCACATGATCGAATCTGGATGATGGGATTCATTTCTTCATGACCATATTGCTGATCTCCACCAAAATAGGAAACAATACCCTGTTTTTTAGGCATAAGATATTTTGCATTCTTTGAACATTTTGACCATCATGTACTCTTCATTTCGTGGTCCTTGGCTATTGGAAGTTGGCTTAACATGTCCCATAACTCCTCCCTTGACTCTAGCTGTCTAAAATCACTTTAAACATTGCTCAAAATGCTGTATTGTCCTGCGCTATGAAAACACAACAGTTTTGTAGCGCTTTTTGTAGCGCTGCCATTTCAAGTCTTTATCAACTCAATTCTTTCCACTGTATCATTTTAATTACCCTTTAATACATCTTCCATAAAAAATTCAATTCTTAACTCAGTCTTCAACCCTTTCAAATATGATCAAAATAAGCAATAAAAGAAGCTACAATAGTTTCGTAGCGCTTTTTTGCTTTTTTACACTGAATGCGCTACAAAACTGCTGAGTATGCAGATTCTTCATAAATTTTCCAAGTAAAAATTGAGTTTGCCTCAAAAACTCAAAACATAACCTGTCTTCAGTATTTACAAATGATATGAACTGTAAACCCACTTCATTCTAGCTTTCTTGAGGCCTTCCTTCTTCAATAACACTTGGTTGAGCTATTGGTTCTTCTATTACTGTCATTTTAATGCCTCTGCTCTTTAACTCATCATGAATCAACTCCAGCTGCTGCTATAAATCCTTCACCTAGTCTTTAAGTCTTCTGTTAGTAGCTCTCAGATGAGTGTTTACTATTCTGACAAATTTAGCTTCTTTTATTGCTGGAACTGTCCACTTGAAAAATTGCTATGTATTACTTAAGTTTTCAGAAGCAGAATCAACTTTTCCTTCCCACATTGCCTTCATCCTTTTAAACTTTACTTTCTTGACACTGTGATTTCTAGCTCTCTTTTTCATGACAACAATTTCCTGGTTTGCCAACCTTAATTTCTCCTCAAGACGCTGAAACTCTGTTTTCTTTGTCATTTCCTCTTTTCCCCTCTTTGTTCTGTTGATTGTATGCTTCACTGTAGGTGATGAAATATCAACAAATTCTTTAGGAGATTTAGCTCTCTCAGTGGGTTTTTGAATTTCCTTTCTGACTTCCATCGGTTTCCTAGCATGCTTAGTCATAGGATTTCTTGCTTGAAAGATGAAACCCGCATCTTCCCCCTCAAACTCTAGCTTCTTTTCAGACTTGGATTTTCTCAGCTTATGCTCCTTTCCCCAATGAACTCATCTTAGAAAATGGGTGTTTCCTCTATGTCAATAGCATGAAGAATATCCTCTAGATTCCCCTTTTTTACTGGGCTGTCATCTATAGCAACTATCTTTCCTTTTAATGCCACTGCTTTGCTTCTAGTTACTCTTTTGGTTCCCTGTTTGCTAGCAAATTGTTTCTGTTTTGCATCTTTGACAACCTTTTATCTCTATTTTGCAGGTGGGAGAGTTGGTGTATCAAGCATTTTCATTTGCTCAGGCCCTTTCTCAATTTGCTTTCTTGGCTTCACTCTTGCAGTTGCTTTTGGTTTTGCAACCATAGATTGGCTTGGTTCTGCTGGTGGTGGTGATGGAACTTCTTTAGTTTTAGGGTTTCTTGCAGGAGTTAGGGTTTCCAACTCAAAACCATTTATAAATAAGAATGATGACCAATCTCTGCCTATCTTCTGAAGTTCATCTAAAATTAATAATTTCATTAAGCGATGATGAAATAAGGATGTTTCACTCCCTTCAGACTTTTCTTGCACCTTATCAGCCATCTTTGCAAGAATCCTATGCAGATAAAAAGATAAATCAAGTGAAATCTTACCAGTGAAGTGTAGAAGCAATTTGAAATGATATGAATAAACCTCGTGATATCTACCTTCACAGGTAAAATATTTCTGAATGTTGAGCAGCAGTTTTGAGTAGTTATCTTTGATGTAGCTTCTAGGGATAACATTATTAAGGTCCGTTTCTGTGTGTTTAGGTTTCATGAACTCTTTACACTGCTCTATATCAAATTTGAACCCTTTGAACCAGGTTTCTTGACCTCTTGGTATCTCTGTAACAGTAGCAATGACCTTTGGTGTAATAGACACACTTAGCATCCCGACTTTAGTGGCTGTTCCATTGAAGTTCATGGAAATTCATTGGATACCTGTGTGTGACAACCCTGCAACTTCTCACAAAACCGTAGGAAACCTACTTTTCTGAATGCTTCCATTACTGTTGGGTCTTCAATTATTGCCTTCATGTCTTTAGGTTCATGCCTTAAGCAGTTTCCACCTCTGTGAATTTTTATTTCCTCTTCCATATTCTTCAGAAAATCTTTTAGCCTTGCTTGAATATAATGTAACAACTGCCTCGCTTGAAATGGATATAATAAAACTTGGTAAGCACCAGCCACAAGTTTGGCTTGACACTTAGAGCTCAGAATTTACGAATACAGGCAAGAGATAATGAGAATGACTAATTAGGAAGGAATTTAAATTTCAAATGTCCTTTCATAACTGAAAATGATGACTCTCTCATACCTAAAATGACAATGATGACTACAAACGTGGGTGTGTACATCGAATTTCATCATTACATGACTCAACATGCCACTATGCTACCATTTCCCAATGGTTTCTGACATTTGTCAACTCAATTGACAAGACAATGACAAAATCACGCTTTCGCAGCGCCTGCAGTGTAATTTTTCCTGTTTACACTACGAAATTATCAGCGCTTTCGTAGTGCAAAATGACTTTTTTCAACGAGTGGCGCTACGAAATTGCGGTTTTTCGGCTAATTGAACAGTTTTGACACAAAAATTTGGAAATGAAATACAAATGGAAAATGATGAATGTTTGACATGAAAGGGCTTTAAACAAGGCTTAATTTGAACCTTAGGATGAGCTTTAAACTATAAAAAATCTAAAAAATTCCCTTGATCAAACCTAAATTGACTCCTAAAACCCTATTTTGATCCATGAAATTTTGTAACGTTTTCAAAATGATGTTTTGAAATTTTTTGGGTGATAACAAAACCATTGCCAAAAATGGTGAAGGGACCCACTAGGCGAGTAGGAAACTACTCCAAAGCGGCCCATAATTATAGTATCATGGACGATTTAGCACAATCTCCCACTGCTATGTCAGCGTTGGAATTATCACAGTCATGCGCAAAACAATAGAAAGCCCTACTTTCCGTGTTAAGCACTATCGACCCTACCGATACATGCCTAATGGCTTTTGACTTAGACAAAGCCACCCCTAGGCTTCCTTCCATGGTCGCCTTCCATATACCAGTTTCGGTCCAGAATATCACAATTCACCGATGTGTCATAGACAAGGGTGCATCCATGTGCATCATGTCCAAAAATTTTTGGCAGAAGTTAGGTGCTCCCTAACTAAAACCCTTAGTCATCATGCTTATAGCATACCACGGTCATCCATTAACCCCCTTCGGCCTCTACCGAAACGTCCCGGTCTGCTTAGCTGGAAAGACGGTCCACATGGACATTGAAGTCTTGGATGCTCATTTGGACTACAATATATTCCTTGGGTGGAGTTATATGTAAACCATGTCTTCCATAGCCTCTTCTGTCTTTCGGATCATGATGTTCCCCCACAAGGACTGCATCATTAATGTAGACCAATTGACGCATAGCGAGAAACGACCCCTAACAAACAATGATGTAATTATACCCTATGCAGATACATCCTCGGATGCTCTCTCACGATACCAAGAATATGGCCCCGGCCAGTTTGAACCATTGTCCGTTCTAGGGTCATTCCTAGGAGATCCACCCATAATCCCTGAGTCATCACCCGATGTCAAAAGGCCTCCAGTGTGCATGATTTCCACATCAAGCGCCGAATCTAGTAAGGACATGGGCACAATAAATAATGGAACCGAGTCATTGGCCACAATAGCCTCTCTAGCCTACGCCGCCTCCCAAACCCCTTTCCTTTACCCCCTAGCTGGATTTTGGCAACATTGGTATTATCAAACATATCATTGGCAATACCATTTTGGTATCTCATTCCCCTTGCGGGAACAAGAGCCACCCACGTCACTGCCACAGGATAGAAGCCCCTCAGTCCCAAGGAGGCCCCACTCATCCAAGAAACGATCGAAACCATCCCTGCAAAGGAAATCCACATTGCAAAACCGGTGATCACGGCTAAGAAAACCGAGAAAAGAGGAAAGAATATGGTGGCCCCCGCCATACAACGGGAATCACCAGTATGCACCGTATGCGACGTAATAGGTCACCCTACCCATATCTGTCTAGAGTTGGACGAATTAAAACCACTCCTTGGCTCTGAGGCAGACATCGCGACGTCACGTTCCTGTAAAAAGGAACCTACCACCAAAGGTAAAGGCAAAGAATTGTGTACCAATCATGCATGCGCTCTCTACAGCAACTATAGGAACTATACCCATCATTTCCTAGAGATCCCACGATATAGGGACGCCTTACATGCCATCGAGCGATCCTATCAAGAGGATCCCTCCACCCAAGCATCCAGAAATGAAACTAGTACCATCCTGTACCTCCAGGAAGAATGAAGGGCACAAGAAAGACCCCCAGTCATGCTCCCTCTTGTTATACATTCCACACAATGCAATGAACATGGTCACTTCCTTGAAGAATGCGCAACCTTGGAACTCATCCACAAATAGTACCCTATAGAACAGGTTTACTATGTTGGATTGCAGGCAACACAATTCACATGTCCATTATGCGCCGACAATCACCTGCTGGAGAATTGTCACTATATCCCCCGATTCCGTCTAGCCCTCGCTAGTTTACGCTCGGCCATAGTCCGTCTCTCCCAAGAAGATGACATGGATGTGGAGTCCACGGACAGATCCACAACCCAAGAAGATGTGACGAGAAGATCCATCCTATTTTTTTTTGTTGAAAAGTGACCAATCAGGGAACCCATAGTTACCCCTAACCACTCTATACAGAGAAGACCAATGTGCATGTTATGAAAAATGCCCAATCATGCAGTCGCTACTTGTCCTGATTTAGCAGCGTTACGATGCTGGTTCCCCGCCAGACCTCAAACTGAGCACGATGGAACCCCCATATCAAGGATTTTTTGACTTATATGTCAAGGAAATCATTATGAGCGGCACTGTACTTATGCCTCGTAACTTCGTCCCACCATCGATATGATTCATACCATAGAGAAGAAACAGGACGACCTCCATGAATGGTATAAAAATTACACCTTTGGGTCAACAACCCCACTACCACATGGGCTTGGTGGACAAACTAAGATGACACACCAACCAAACATAACCCAGGCTAAGCCGAGGATAACATGCGGACTATGTGACCTAAATTACCACCGAGTCAACTAGTGCAGAGAACTGAAGCCCCTTGCAAGCAATTTTCGCATAGCATCTTCTCTCCCTCAGAAACTTCACTCTAATCAAGAGAAGTTCACGCGCACCTACTGCCAGATTTGTTCACACTTTCACCATACGATTAAATGTGTACACCTCCCCAAGCTGAGAGTGGCAAGAGCAGTGTTGAGTATACACTCCCCCAAAGAGGTAGACACACCTAAGCCAACAACATGGAAATGGAATCAGAAGACAACCTCTTCTACGACATATCGTTTCCAAGCGTCCACATCCGGGACATCGAGTAGCATTGATTCCCATACAATCTACTCTGTTGGCACAATGATACCATGCACTATCTGCACTGGCCAAAATCACACACCAGAGGTATGCCCGCTAATGGGAACATTCAGGCACCTTCATGGTAGGCACATTTTCCACCCACAGGAAATTGACCATCCTAGCAGGGAACCCAACTTCGCGCTTACACGAACTCCCATCACAGAGATTCTTCCCCCACCAAAAGACGATAACACGATCCACCATATACTATTTGTATCATCACATATCGGAAATAGGATTGCGGCTGCCCCCACATCCCAGGATTTCCACCCTATTCCTGTCACAAAATATTAGGGTACCTTACGCTTTTGCATTGATTTCCGTAAGATCCCAAATTTGCATACCACCATCAAATTCCTTGATGATACCTAGCCTCTAGAACATTTCCTAGTACAACTAGAGCTTGTCGAAGAAAGTTGATGGCAGTCGCTACAACACAACGAGGCCCATAAGAAAAGGGTAAAAGCCTCATTCGACTGCCACATCAACCCTCACTCATTCACTGAGGGAGAACTAGTCCTCCGCTATGATGTCTCAAAAGAAGCCCTAGGGCCAGAAAAGTTTGAAACCTTGTGTAAAGGACCCTACATCATCAAAAATTGCCTCCGACAGGGGGCATACATCTTGATGGAACCGTACATAACCTGCCTCAGCAACCTTGTCAATGACCTTTACCACAAGAAATTTTACCCATAAGGGCCAAGACGACCCTTCCCTAGAGTGAACGTACACAAAACCCAACCACTGAAATTTTTTGACCAAAATACTTATTAAGCACGCTCAAAGTGCCACCATGGATCACCAACCTGAACCCTATTTCGAATTTGCTGATGGAACATCAAGATGGTGTCAAAGTTTAACCACAGCTGCCTGGGTCATTTACCACCCTGACCGATCACCACTCTGCTCAAACGGTGTGTGCATCGGTTCAACAAAAAACAATCAGGTATAATATGACGCTGTCATCGAACTTATGTGCGATGCCCTCCATCACATCATATGCCATATGCATGTCTACCTCTATTCCCAGTTAGTATTGTCGCAGTTAAACCAAACATTTGAGACAAGAAATACACATCTGTTTAGAAAATATTTGCGTGCAAAAAGATTAAGCAGACAATTTGACTATATCACATTTACACATGTACCAAGGAGTCAAAACCAAATAGCTGATCGCATAGCTAACAATAATCTAAACTGGAATGCATCTCGGATAAACCATCATACATAAAAAACCAAAAAGTAGATATCCATCAGCATAACATTATCCAAAAACTGAAACAGGTGACACATCATGTAGAGCCGCAAAAAATATCTCTCATATATATATATATATCACAATGTATATGTCTGAGTACAAAAATAGTGTCGCTGACCCAATGGGCAGCCCAAAGATACAAAAAAAAGGTCATCAAAAAATAGGGGAAGAATCCTCATAATGGGTGCTTTCCCTGTGTACAAGTACACTCTAGGGTGGTGCCCCCTCAGGAGGGGCACTTGGACCCACAACCGCTCTCGGTGCCACCACTGGAGCTGTCGTCACCACCGAGACTGCCACCCGTTGTAAAAGAGGCCGATAGTCCCTTTCGCGGGCCATCACAGTCTCCAGCCAGACCTCCTCGAGGTCATCCATAAAACCCCGAGCAGGCATCCCCTGGGTCAAGCGGTCCACTCAACCCTAGGCATCCTCGATAAATGACACCCAAGTAGTCAGTTCCTCAATACGAGCCTCCGTCCTATATGCACGTGTTACCGTTGCATCGGCACGAGCCCGCTCAGCCGTAGCCTCCACAGTGGCCAAGCTGCTGCCCTCTCATGAAGGGCCAGCACCACCACTAGGTCCTCCAGTAGCATCCCCTCCATGTCCTCCAAGACCGCCCCTAGGCCTCCAAAGAGGATCGTGGCCGACCAACCGAGCCACAGGACGACCCACCTCGCCAACATCTGCAAAGAGTAACCAAAAATATGTCAGTGTCACTAGAAAAACACATAAGTACATATATACTAAAATAAATGCATAAAACATAACAAAACGTACATGTTGGCCCCCAAGCATAACCAGGAGGGAGACCCATATCCGGACCCCCTCGAAAGTCCATCCCTGAATATGGGAATGGGAAGAACATCTGCGAGTTCACCTCAAACCAGGCCTCTGTCATGGCGTTCCAGTAATGCCCCACCATGCCCCCACCACCTCGCGGCATCACTAGAGCCCACCTCCTTATATGAGGCTCCCGTGGCCCCCCAGTAAGCACCGCCATCACTGGCCTCAGTAGCACTACCCTCTCATACATAATGCTGCACAAGATGCTAGCGTACACAAACAAATTTGATCTATTATGGACCTTGTTGAGTTGCATCACCATCTCGTGATAACAGAAATGGGAAAATTCATAAAAATTCCTGGACCTCAACTGGCGCAATACTCCAACCTGTGAGCCTGATGCCCGATGTGGAGCCGATGACCCTGCAAGTCGCACAATCACTGCCAGAGTACATCGCTTTAACAAATCTGTCACTGATGCAATGCTGATGCACTCCTCTATAAGAGGCACCTCACCACAGTGATGTCTCTGAAATATTTCTAGATCCACTCTCCCGGAAGGGAGTGGATACATCAGTGCCTCACCATGAGGCAGTAAATCTATCACAAAATACACATCTATCTTAGGAAGGATGACCAGGTTCGTCCCCTGTAGCACGAATATGTTGCGCCTCTTGTGCCAATTTCGTATCAAGTAACGTAGCAATTTGTCCTATGACCGAAGAAGCTCGTTCTCCGCGAACTTCAGGAGCCCCAATTACGCCAGCTGATGGCACGCACCAACATCAACAACCAACACATTCCAAAGATCGAGCCAATCTCGCTCCCTCCACAACAACCTGTCATCAAAACAGGTACCCATAAGTACAGAAAAAACACAAAAAATAGGCAAAATCCCCAAAAATTTCGCCTCGACTTTGCGCGCATGTCCCTTAGACAGGAAAGAAGGGGAACATAATGCTTTTAGCATGTTTATCCTGAAAAATGTGCATAGAGGACACACCTATGCCCTGATCACCCGTGCAACATAGGGAAAAAAAACACAGAATCCATACAAACCAAGTCTGTACGGACCCCAGTACCAAAAAATTAAAGTGCAGGACGTCATGGAGGTTACCTGGGCATGATCTCACTAATCCTTGGTGCTTAGGCTGACTGCAATGGCAATAACTGCTACGCAGAAGCTTCTGACCTCTCAAGAACTCAGCAAGTACAAATGAATTGAATTAGGGCCCTATTCACCTATATATCGCCCTTTTCAAAAACTTGGGAGGACCATAACGAGAGATCAGAAGGTCCGTTATACGAACCGTAAGTTGCACCATAATCAACACTCCATGATGAACAGAGGCAATGCCACACATTTGCACTCCCGAAAAAATAAATTTTCAGCGCCAGCAGGTATGCCCTCTTGCATCTTATTTTTTAAAGCTCATGACTTTCAATAATATTTGATAAAGAAGATGCTTTCACTTGAGGTAGTTGTTTTTGCAGGAAAAGCTTGCAAAACCATTTGCAACTCCGATCACATAAATTTCCAGAGCAGGTATCATCCTACCCCCACCATGATAGAGTCTTTTAAACTCTACATATCCTGATATCATTTCTCCATCAGAAATAAACCATAGGGTCATCATATCCGACCATGTTTATCATCACCTCACCCTGCACATGATAAACATCCTCGTTGGTCGATAGAGCCTCCCCTCCATGGCACTCGTCACCCACAGTAGACCATATATAATAGCAAAAGTGATGCCATGGCCATACCACTTCAGTCCGGGAAGCACCTCATGCCCATCCATCCACCATGCATAAGGTCAAGTTTTACCATACAAACTAAAACCCCTTTCCCGGACGATCAGGTTGTACAAGTAGATCAAAAGTGCACCACCTTGCCTCGCATTTGGCCCACCATACCTCCACTAGCATAATCCCATCTGTGACACTTTTTCATTCGCTTCATCAACCCCACACATGAGACCAACCAATGGCACCCCCACCCTCAAAAAAACACCTTCCTCACAACATAAGTGAGCAAACACTTTCATGTTTTGGGGTACCCGTCTCTATGTTTTGTACAAACCAAAACCCATTATTTTATTCTTTTGGTAAGTGTACAAAGACCATAAATGGTGCACTATGTCTCCTCACCCTCCTATCCATCCTTTTTTCCCATGGCAGCAGTCCCTGAACACCCTTGGTCTGAGTATTACACCCCCACGCACAAGCCACCATGAAATTCATAGCCGGTTTATACCCACCCTAGAAGTCCTACCGACTCCAGGTATTTCCCCATCATAAATAACTATGATTGCCACTAAGCTGCTTAGTATACTCTAACCTTGGGCCACTAAACCCCCATCATCAGTTTTCAGTCACCCCTCGCTAACATACCTATGTTAAACCCATCACATCTAGCTCCCCGACCCCTCATGTTGGCGACCCCTTGGTCGGTTGAGGCTTCCTTTTTGTCGACTTCGACACCTATTTTTAAAAAAGGAAGCGGTACCTTGGACCACCCCTCTCCATAAAAGGTGGCAATATGGGAGACATCATTTCCCATAGATGTCATCGATCCTCCTGAAATTCGACCACAACGAAAGCTTTCATGTCAAGATGGTATCGTACCTTACAACCATTGCACTTTGATCAATTCGTTGAAGACCCGTGCCTCCATAAGTGTCTCTTTCAACAATGCTTACATGGGAAGGTCCCAACCAGTGCCTATGTGTACAATGCGTAGCTATATGCCATACCAAGTGTATGCATATGGGTACCATATTCCACCTATTGTCAAAGAAAAAATGCCCCGGAGGGCGTCAACAGTCATCATCAGCAACCACGAAATCACTACCATATCAGTGATACAGATAGAACATATATCTATCAAATAGTTTTGTTTAACTAAGCACAAAATCACAAGCATGGGATATGCCCACCTCATAGAAAATTTGTATATGTATTGTAAATTATATTTGCTTATAGGGGTCCCTTAGGACATGGTCATTCTTGGAACCGATGTAGGGTGTTTCCAATTCCAAGCTTCATGCAGGTCTCTTTCTCTCTATACGCACGATATACAGAAAAGAGACTATAATGTATTTTGGCTATACATTCCTTCCTAGACCTCACACATTAGGGGGCAACTGTTAACACTGGAAAATCATACAAGCAGAATAAGACATTATTTAATGTTAAGCAGAAGGATTTACAGGGCTGGAAGACACTACAGAATATGGAAAGTATTTAAAAACCTCTAAGTTTTGAGGAAAATAAAATTTGAGCAAGTCATAAATGCTTTTGCTCGCATTATCCTTCGTGAAGAGCGCCTTTGCGCACCTTATGACCCAAATGGCACACAATCCTGGGAGTGGCGAAATGTCACTTTCCAGGACCACACAAAGCATAGGACAAGTGATTTCTCACTTGAAGCCACCTAAGGACAACCACCAACGCCTCCTTAAACATCAAGTGAGCACACAAAGGAATCATACCCCTCTCTTGGGTCACCATCCACATTTGAATTCTCCTATATAAGACCACCATGAGATGAAGAATGGGTGAAAACATTGTTATGCTGGCTAGAATTGCCTAAGAAATACCAACAGTGTGTGATCTGGAGTTGAAGATAGAGGGGACTCAACTGTTGGCCATCCAACAAGTTCAGTCCATCGCAATAGAGAGAGAGGGAGACTTTGCATTGAGGCAAACTTGGGGTAAAAACATCCTTGCATCGGGACTTAGAACCCATCTTCTAGGGGCCCTTTGGCAAGAGGGTAAAGTTTCACTCTTATTTTCATACCAGCGCTCAATAAGAGGGGCCAAGAGCCACCGTTTGCATTATTTTTTTCATTTGAATATTTTCAGAGCTCGTGTTTATTTGTTTTAGTTTTAGTTTAGTTTTAGTTTATATATGCATGCTATTTCTCTATCTAGTATGCTTATGATTCTAGCTTGTTCCACTAACTTGCTTGAATCCACTTCTTTTTCTGCCTGTTACCAATAACTTAAGTGGGTAGACCACACCCCTTAAGTTGGTGTGATTTCGTACATACGTGCACCAAGCACACTCAAACACCCCTGATTAACAAATAGTTAACTTTGTTTACTTTGCTCATTGTACATAACATTGCAAAGCATAGATTGGATTGGATGTTTTTCTTACAAAGTTGAAGCCCGAAGAGAAGGCCCTAAGCTTTGAAAGACAAAATATCATAAGTATGAATAAATCAGAGCTCAAAAAACAGTTCCAAGGCAAGAAAAATCAAAGTTCAAAGGCTACTGATCTTAAAGTTCTTGACATTTCACCAGGAAATGCCATCCTCATGTGGAGCCACGGTTAGGGTCCTATAATAATAGGATTCATAATTTTGAATTGACTATATGTACATACTTTTATTTCTGCAAATTGTTTTCCCATATTTAAAAATGTAAAGATGGTAAGTCCTAAAAGAAAAATCAAAGGACTGAAAGAAAACTATCAAAAAAAAAAAAAAATATGAACCCCACCAAAAAAGAGATAAAAATAGATCATGAAAGTGATGCAAATTCAAATGCCACTACTTTTTACTTTACTTTGCAAAATAAGATTGTATGCAGCTTGTCAAAAATTCCACAATCCATGATACTCAAACAACTTAATCTTTGATTATTCATGCTTTAAATTTCATGCTGATAGATAGAGAATAAATATCTAGCCAAACTGTTTAATCTTGGAAGATTAGTAGTTAGGTAGAAAATAATAATGAGCTCAACAGTTTAATCTGAGCCATTGGAAGTAATAAGGTTAGAATTAGATAGTTTTCTTATAAAAATAAAAATAAAAAGGGTCTGCAAGCTTAAATGCACCCAAATAAATAAATAAAAAATGTTAGGTTAGATGATGGGTAGGCAGAAGCAGTTTTCACAAGGAATAGATAGCATAAAATGGTTATTTCATATTACTAATTTCCTTTTAAATTCATTTCCCTTGTAAAAATACCCCTTCCCCTTCATATTTACCTTTTCCCCCTTTACTACACTCATTTTCCCTACTTAAACACCCCTTTTTCATAGTTAAAAATACATTTTCCCTTTGGAAACGTAAAAATCCCTTTATTCACTTCCCTTTTCATTCAAAATACCCCAAAAACCCCCTTATCCTAAGTCTAAATGGTTACATTTATGTGTCGGGTCCCACTATGAAAAATCATTCCTAATATCATTTTTTACATTGAAACTTAGTGTATTTTATAAACCTGCATCATATTCATTTAACCCCCCCAGTATATTAAATCCCTTGTTTAACTTTATTTTTTTAACTCCCATATATACATTTATCCCGTACTATATTAATTCCCCTTTATATATATTTCCCCAACCCATTATTTTATTTATAACTTATAATTTAATTTTCCCGCATTTGATATAACATCCTGGGCCTGCCTTATAACTCCGCTGTTGTTTCGGGAATTAATACCCTAAAGGTCTTGGGTTGACAACCTTCACAGATCAGGGGCATGCCATTCAAGAAGGACTCACTTTAACCAACTTCTACACTGGAAACTAGATACTACTGGTTGCAAAACTTACCCGAAAGTCCCTCGGTTGATGTAGATCCCACGGGGTGCAAACCCCCTGCAACCATTTGTGCTCCGAAACCTGTAAATCCACAAAGAACAAACACAAAACCTAGTTGTACAACATATATATAGTTCCCAGATGTTAGTGAAAGCCATGTATAATATCATGAAAACAATATGAAATGTTCAAATAATGATTATTACACATGTATAAAGCATCATTAACGCATAAATCTTGGGAACAAGATGGCTCTTCTTATTATGAATGACACGTAAAGTAATCAAAACATGGAGATATGATCTGAAAATGGAAGGTACTTGAAAAGGGTGCAAGGTATCCATTTTCATTTATGTAAATGAGTGCAAATACTTCAAATTTTAAATCTGAAAATGTGAGAACTTCATATTTCTAATACAGAGATAGACTGTAGGGGCATTCACTAGATATTTCACCTTTCAAAGAAAGGATGAATCCAGAGGCTACCTGGCCCTCTTACAGACTCTGCCTAAAGAAATAATAGAAGTAAACACTCAGATTTAATTAAAATGATCTTGCTTTAAACTTGATGTTATGCGGAAATCAACTTGCAAATGGTGTATGTCTTTTCACTGTTTATGTATCTTAAGTGTAATTGTTTTTTCTGAAAATTAACATAGATATCAGCAACAATATTCAGCAATATAATATCAAAACACAATAGCAATATGATATAGGAGTTCACCCCAACTCTTGGGCTACATCTCCTGGATCAAGCCTCCCAAAATGGGCTTGTCCTCTTGTATTAAAAGCTCTCAATACAAGATTATAAGTGTCTCAATAGAAAAATATGAATATATAAACTGATTCATAAGGCAGGAAAAAGATATGAATGCCTTTTCAAATTCACTAAACAGTGAAAGATTACCATCAACAGTGATTTCTTCATCAATGTCCTGCTGGTGCTTTGAACTTCTCTGCAACTTTTCGGGCTGTAGAAGTCCTCAAATGCCTCTAAAACCTCCTCCAATGGCTTTAGAAGGTCAAAATTATCTGAAATAGAGCTTTGGTTCACCTCAAACTGATAACCACAACTCAAAATAGCTTCAAACCCAAAATGGTCCTAGTGGCCCTGAAAACTCCCCAAAAGGTTTTCGGCCTCTGAAAGTCTTCAAACAGAGCTAATACCTATTCTAATGGCTCTGTAATGTAGGAAATAGTCAAAAATGACTTTTGGTTCACCAAAAAAGGTTAATCACAGCTCAACCTAACTCAAAACCCAAAATGGCCCTAGTGGCTCAAAAAGCTTCTCCGAAGCTAAAAATGATTAAAATGAGCTCCAATGGATTTGAAACCTATGCCATTGAGTCCAAAAGGCTAAGAAAATATGAAATCAAAAAAAATTTCGTTCCAAAAGGTTGAGTAATGAGAAAGTTATGACCAAAACAACTTTGCCCCAATTTCCTCCACTAAATGTGGGGCAACTGCTAGTTAACTCCACTAAAAGTGGAAGTCCACCTAAATTTGGGAGCGCCTCTAGAATCTCCGCCATATTAAACTCCACTTAACTGAAGCTTAATTAAATATTAAACTTGAGATTAGGCTCCTTAAGCTCTCTTAATCATTAAGCTCCCACACTGGTCATATGATGAGGTTCCATGGGAGGAGGGTTGGCCCCTCCGTGCTCCGCCGGACCCACTCCACTAAAAGTGCAATAACTTCTTCATACGGTGTCCGTTTTTCGAACCATTTGCAGCGCCGGAATTAGGAAGACGAGACCTATGCAACCATATTGGTTTCAATCAATTTTGAGAACTTTCATTTTTGAGCTTTTTCCCAAGCTCAGATTTGAGCTCCTGATCACACCTCCCAAATGAGAGGCTTTTGGTCCCCAAAAGCTTACTGAAATGAAGAAATGAACTGTAGTACAGCAAATGAGAGAATAAAAATCCTCTTCTCTTCAGCCCTTCAAACACTTTTGCCTTACAAAGCAAGTAAATTTGAACCACAAATGAAAAGAAATCGACATTTCCCTTTCTGAATGCGCATGTCCACAATTGTCTACAACTGACCTTCTTGAACCCACACATAAATTTCTGGTGAGAAATTTACAGAGTGAAACTATACATCGCAGCCTTGATCAATGATCGAAGGTGGCTCAAAACAAAAAAGATATTACAGCATAAAATACATGCATACATCCGAAATTTGCATATGTACAAAATGATTACGTCTTACTGTGTCAAGAAGTCCATCCACTTCTCACCAAGCCACTTCCATGGCGAATTTTGCTGCTGCAACTTTTCCTCATGTGAAACTTCCCTTTCCACATCAATAATGGAATCCATGATTCCACCTTCGCCAATATTTTTTTCCTCTTGCTGCATGTGCGTGGGACGACGAGTTGGATGCAAAGTCCAACAATGAGAGACAACATGTCCCTTCTTTTGGAAAAAAGTGAAAATCATATGCACCTTCTTTGAAGGTAGTCTTTGCTTCATCTGCTTCTTGTGTGCCTTCTTCCTCATCCAGCATCTCGAAACATGATGGTTAAATCGACCACAAAATGTACAAGAAATCCTCTTATGCTGCTTTGCATGCTTGCCATAAGCTGCATGTCTACCATCTTCTTGCTGCAACAAAGGCTTCAAACAATGGTAAGGAAGATTGACATCATGACATTGATGTAATTGAGAACTTGGGAGAAATTTTCTCTTCAAATTTGCATCAAATTTTTGAATGCATGTGCTCAAAGCTTCGCCATTAAGCTGCTCATAGCTAAGACCAATATTCTTGGGACGCTCCACAACACAAATAGGCTCAACAATGCCTTGTGCATGCTTGCCCAAACCTTTGCCTTCTTCATAGCCCATTTTCAACATCAATTTAGACCCAATACCTCTTGTATGCCTTTCAAACGAACCAACACACTTTTCAATAGAGGAAACTGAAGACAAATAAGAATGATTTACCTCATGATTTACATCCTGAAGATGAGGTATTTTCTTGGACAAAGCTTCTTGATCTTGAAGAAGTTGCAACTCCATATCATGCAGTATTTGAAGAATGGCTTCTTTCTCTTCCTGCATAGCTAGCAATTGTGCACGAAGTTGAACACTTTCCCTTTGATCCTCAAGGAGAATCTGCACCATATCCTTCACCTTAAAGAACTCATTCTTCATGTCATCATTGAAGAATCTCGTGAAGGAGGAAACTTCACTTGTACCAAAATTTGACATTATGTAAATGGTAAAAACAACCAAAAGGAACTTCCAAAGAAAAGTTCTCAAAGCTTTCAAACAAACGACAAGCTTTTAACCAAATGTCAGAAAAGACCTCTTCTCATTCAAGCAGCCATTTTGCAACCAATAAAACAATAAATCTCTTACATTGTTTTAAAACCTTTTGCATCATAAGGAATGCTCAACCTGAGCTCTGATACCATCTGATCTGAAAATGGAAGGTACTTGAAAAGGGTGCAAGGTATCCATTTTCATTTATGTAAATGAGTGCAAATACTTCAAAATTTTAAATCTGAAAATGTGAGAACTTCATATTTCTAATACAGAGATAGACTGTAGGGGAATTTACTGGATATTTCACCTTTCAAAGAAAGGATGAATCCAGAGGCTACCTGGCCCTCTTACAGACTCTGCCTAAAGAAATACTAGAAGTAAACACTTAGACTTAATTAAAATGACCTTACTCAAACTTGATGTTATGCGGAAATTTAACTTGCAAATGGTGTATGTCTTTTCACTGTTTATGTATCTTAAGTGTAATTGTTTTTGCTGAAACTTAACATAGATATCAGCAATAGTATTCAGCAATATAATATCAAAACACAATAGCAATATGATATAGGAGTTCACCCCAACTCTTGGGCTACATCTCCTGGATCAAGCCTCCCAAAATGGGCTTGTCCTCTTGTATTAAAAGCTCTCAAATACAATACAAGATTACAAGTGTCTAAATAGACAAATATGAATATATAAACTGATTCAGAAGGCAGGAAAAGCTAATAATGCCTTTTCAAATTCACTAAACAGTGAAAGATTACCATCAACAGTGATTTCTTCATCAATGTCCTGTTGGTGCTTTGAAATTCTTTGCAACTTTTAGGGCTGTAGAAGTCCTAAAATGCCTCTAAAACCTCCTCCAATGGCTTCATAAGGTCGAGATTATCTCAAATAGAGCTTTGGTTCACCTCAAACTGATAACCACAACTCAAAATAGCTTCAAACCCAAAATGGCCCTGGTGGCCCTGAAAACTCCCCAAAAGGTTTTCGGCCTCTGAAAGTCTTCAAACAGAGCTAATACCTATTCCAATGGCTCTGTAATGTAGGAAATAGTCGAAAATGACTTTTGTTTCACCAAAAAATGTTAATCACAGCTCAACCAAACTCAAAACCCAAAATGGCCCTAGTGGCTCAAAAAGCTTCTCCGAAGCTAAACAGGATGAAACTGAGCTCCAATGGATCTGAAACCTGCGCCATTGAGTCCAAAAGGCTGAGAACATATGAAATAAAAAAAAAAAATCGTTCCAAAAGGTTGAGTAATGAGAAATTTATGACCAAAATAACTTTGCCCCAATTTCCTCCACTAAATGTGGGGCAACTGCGAGTTAACTCCACTAAAAGTGGAAGTCCACCTAAACTTGGGAGCGCCTCCAGAATCTCTGCCATATTAAACTCCACTTAACTGAAGCTTAATTAAATATTAAACTTGAGATTAGGCTCCTTAATCTCTCTTAATCATTAAGCTCCCACACTGGTCATATGATGAGGTTCCATGGGAGGAGGGCTGGCCCCTCCGTGCTCTGCCGGACCCACTCCACTAAAAGTGCAATAAATTCTTCATACGGTGTCCGTTTTTCGAACCATTTGCGGAACTAGAATCATGAAGACGAGACCTATGCAACCATCTTGGTTTCAATCAATTTTGAGAACTTTCATTTTGAGCTTTTTCCCAAGCTCAGATTTGAGCTCCTGATCAAGATATCCCCTGAATCCTGCCATGGAATTTGGGCATACCGTCCTCTGGATCTGTCCAGCCCTAGCCTTGCAAGAATTCTTCCAATATGTGTGTACAATAGATGTCATATAGGGTGATGAACATCTCAAGGAAACAAGGGTTTCCTGAATATACGTGGGAAGCGCAGGAGGCACGGGAACATCAGACTTGAATAGGGCTCCAACAGAGTATAATATCTATATATTTTTTCTCTCCCTTAGGCCATACCTTTGAGGGGCTTTTATACTCCCTCAAATTTGTTTCTGCAGTTAAGAGCAGTTGGGCCACGGGCTGGGGTGGTTGAATTACTGGAAGAACCATCAAACCCACTTCAAATATAGGGATTTTATATATTTTTTAATAATTAAAAGGGTATACATGGATATCTATGAATGGACTCGCGTATATACGTAGAAAATTCTGGGCAGAATCGCGTATGGGTTTTAAGATACTGTTTTTTGAGAAAAATATTCAAGTTTGGAGGAAAGCGTGCTCAAGGCCAAAGTGTAAATCATCAAGTATATGAAGGTGAGAAATAATGCTATAACATATACCCCCTAATATATGAGGTCAGAAGGGGTACATGATGGCCAAAATGTATTATATGTGTAGAAAGAACCTTGCAAGGACTATAGAGGACTTCACCAGATTTCAGCCTGCCAAAAAACCAGTGAGAGAAATCAGAGAGATAGCTCATGTATGAGGCGAGCATACCCATGCTCAATGAAATAAAAAAGCATGTCCGCATATGGAATATAGAGTGGATCCAAAATGTATACAAGTATAGCTAAAAGTACATAATGAATCATTTGATCACTGATCACTGCCCGAAAGTACAAGTCAAAATCAGGTCCAAGTATCACATATAGAAGACTGATCAATGGTGCTGCAATAGATATCTGATCAAAAAAGTCACAACTGAATCTCTAGGCACCAAATCATAAGTGGTGGAACAAATGGTACAACACGCAACTCAGGAGCCAACATATAAGATGCTGCTGTGGTGAAACTGCAACATATAATGGTGTACGACATCACTGGCAGAAAACTAAAGAAGATGTCTAAGTGAGCCGAATCATGCTGATGCAAACCTGAGGTCTTCACCGATCACTGTGGCACAATTCTACACAATGGGAATAAATGAGCTGAAGTCGACCATGTGAGAAATCGTTTGATTATCGGTCATTAATGTATACCGTTAACAAACGTGAGATAACCCACCGATAATGATAATGAGCATCAAGGTGCCCCAGTACAATCCAACAAGTGCGAATAAATGAGTTGAAGTCGAACACTTGAAAGAATCCACCAATCAGGAGGCAATGATGTATCCTCACTGTCAATGGCGAAGAATCTGCCACTGATGACTACGAACCCTAAGGTACTGACAAAAGGAATCTAGATCTTATTCCCAGAGCAATGAGTCAGAGTCGATGGGAAAAGATCTTCTGGAAGGAAGGGATTAAGGCATCCCACATCAATCGAGCGCGAGTCCAACCCGCAGACCAAAATTTGGAAGGAATCGGATGAAATAGAGTGAAGTAACCAACCCGAAGTATGTTTCTGACATGCACAAGATGAATCTAGTGCATGGTAGAAACCCTTTGAACCAACCAATAATGAAAGATGACAAAGAGGCGAGATATCCACCGATAGGGTCAAATGGAAATCAAGGTACTGCATGAATCCTAGGTGTGATAATATAAGCTGATGTCGAACATAAGGGACCACTCAGTCAAAGACCCATGATGATGATCAAATGCTGAGCACAAGGTCACCTATCAATGATGTAAATAGGGCCAGGGTTCAACTCTAGGTTTGCTCTCAGAGAAATATGTCGTAGTCGATAAGAGACAAACCCGCCAGCAAGAAGTTAATGGAGACCTTCTCAAACTAGCACGAGCATAGGACCAAATATCTGGTGTGATAGAACAAGATACTAACAAGACCAGGAAGGCCGACTGAAAAATGAGTCAAAAGACACCGCAGATAAGCTGACTCAGGTTAACTTCCCTTGAACAAAAGCACGACTCATATTGACTATGGTAGCAAATGATAACTTGGTATAAGTTTGTCATGTAGGAGGCACGGACAAACCCTCCATATGATTGGAAGAGATAACCAACCAGGGGAGAATTGATGCATGTAACAAGGTTATGGCTTCTCCTAAGTCAAAACTAAAACCATCCCAAATGAAGGAAAGACATAGTTATTTGTGCTTTGTTCAAGGGCAACAAAACTGACACTGTAGCTGCCATCAAAATATGAAGTAATATCCCGTTCCCGCTCTTTTTCACATATTTAATTTTTTATTTTATTTTTCATATTCAAAGCCTGAAAAAGAATAAAAGAATGCTATAGTACAATGGATAGAACGAGTATCATAAAACAGATGCACTAGTTCCGAGGATAGGAACAATCCTATGCTCAATGCAAGGTGGCGGAAACAGGTAAGTGATACTCAGAGGAGTGTTCCATCCATGGGTAACAAGGTGTCAAGTAGAAGAAGTTAAGTGATTGCATGATTAACTTGTACAAAAATTTAAGGTCAAAATATGGCTTAAACATTGAGTCCAAATGAAGCCGACTAAAGGCCAAGATAAACAAGTAGTCAATATGCAATGCATAAATACAAGTCGACAACCAAAAAGGGAGCCTCTAGGGTAATGGCCAAAAAAATGGTAGCGAAGAAGAAGAAGAATGAAGCTTCAATGTATATGTCATGGCGGAACTAAAGAGGACTCTTGAGCCTACATGAATTCCAACATGGGCGACAAATGCTAGCGAGGAACTAACTAGGAAGCCCATGTAAAGGAAGGCTCTACCACCAAGTCATGATTAAAAAATAAGCGAGTGAAATGGGTTAAATACTCATGACAAGATGGTATCGACCCTATGGCAAGTGATCAGAATGGAGGCTAGTATGCATAATGCAACAGAAAGTGGATTCCTTAACCTATATGCTAGTTCAGAATCATATACCTGCCATGACAGGTCAGCGGTCATGGATCTGAAGAAACCAGAAAAAATCTCAACTCTAGTAAAATGTCCCTAAAAAAATACCTTTCCCAACACTGATAAGTAACACGGTTATACAGCTTGAGACAGATTTGAAAAATAAGTATAAAGAAATTTGGAATTTTTTTTTTAAATTCTGGGTATAAATAGTCCATTTACCTCATATTTGGATCATTTTCACATTGCATAAGTGGACGAGAAACTTTTCGAGCAAAAATTTCCCTTCTGAGAACAGGAGTAATCAGCCGTCAAATCGCACCGAATCAGTCATGTAGGCTCTTAATTTATCTTTTCCATCAATTTCGTTCCATTTTAAGAGGAAATTTTAGAAATTTGACCGTAGGAAACATTTTTTTTTATGAAACCTTCTGTGCATACGCGGGTTTGTGTGGACGAACCTGCGTATGATATGCGACTATGTGTAAAGGAAGCCATGTATGCGCAAACCAAAAATTTAAAATATGAACCTAATGAATGAATTGATGAATTTTTGCAGGATGTCCATAAGTTGGAGGGAGCATGAGCATAGTGCCATTGATAATGAAGTGATGGAGATCAAAATTCACTCGATATCCTTCGAAATTGTGGATTGCTCAAATTCTTCAAAATGCCAAATATGAAAAGTAATGTCTGGTTGCTCCAAATGTTGGTAGATCACTGGGAACGGGAGGAAGAATGCTTCATGATAGATCAAATGCCTATATGCATAGAGGTGGAAGACATATACTTCATTACTGGACTCTCATGGAGAGGGGATCCAGTAGATTTTCACGGAAAGCCTTTGGGAGGGCTTATTGTGGAAGACTACGTCCAAGTCTATTGCATAGAGGGGTCTCAAAAAGTAGGGACTTAGATTGCAATCAAAGATTTGAAAGAATTATACATGAAAATTCTCCTTTTTACCATCAGCAGGGTAGCAGGATCTGCTTCCCTACATCAAGCATCCAGGACTCAAATGAGCATTGCAGTAGAATGCTTGATTCACTTCTTTGATTGGTGTACAACCTTGCCGAGTAACATGAAGAGACAATTGAATTCGATCTAGAAGGGTAAAAATAAACATTTTGTATATGGAACCATCTTATTGACATTCTTCTTTGAGAGAATTCCAAGGCTTTGACCCAAAGTGATCTCTACCATCAACAGCCCCAGAGATCCAAGAATAGCCCGGTGGGCTGACCTAATGAAGATATTGGGGGGAAGCGAAGTTCCCCGAACCACATGGGATGATGAGTTCTTCCAATGGTGGGAGGAACAAGTTATCGCTATGGAAGATTATCCCTATGATGGGATGGATTTTTTTGGTGATCCAGATCTAGTCCTTCCACCCGCTGCAGTATGGGGTGAAATTGGTGAGATTACTATTTTTGATTATATGATATTTTTTTTGGATTTTTTCAAAATATGATAATGAAAAAAAAAAGTTTTTTGATTGGACTCAAATGAATTACAAGATTATGATTATCATGATGCAGATATGGGACCAGTCAGACCTAAAGGATACCCAAGGCATAAGCACCGCAGAGGTGAGGCGGATGCTGAAGACCCAGGTAGGACCCTCCATGCCGTTTAGAGAAACTTGGAGAGTTTGACTCGCCAAGTGCCTATGTTTGCAATAAAGGACTTAGCAGAGGCTATCCAGAGATGGGTAGTGGGAGTAACACGAGACTGGGTGTGGTTATTCTGCTGTGTAGCAACTGCTATCGTGTTCTAGAGGAACACGAATGTTGGGCAGGAACCACAGGATTAGATACATAGATTTTAACGGATGACTGTAATATATTTTTGATACTGAACATGATAGGGCTTAAGCCCAAATTTTGTAGGATAGATGGGTCCAAATTTTGTATATTTTTGAACACTCTGATGATATATATATATATATATATATATATATACAATGATTTATGTGATGTGATGACTCAATTGTATGAAAAATAGATGATGTATTTGATATATTGATTAAAATGTTGAATGATGAATATGCCAATCAATTGCTTGATTAGCCAATAAGTCTGCCATCCAATTATTAGCTCGAGGAATATAAATGAATGTTATGAATTGAACTGATCTTTGTAACAAACGAACCCTAAAAAACAATTGGTGAAAAAATGGGTCTCAAACCCGATATGTTTTGTTCAACTGTGAAACAACCAGTTGGGAGTCCAAGAATACTACTAACGAATCAACACTAGAAGATATTGCTTTCGAGAGTAGATAAACCACTGCAGTGTATTCTGCTACGTTGTTCGAAGCAAGACCAATGTAGACACCTCTTGAAACCAACAACTAACTGGATGGATAATGAAGTACCCAAGCCGCGGAAGCCAAGTTTCGGGTATGTCTACTGGCACCATCAGCGAAACCAAAATGAATCATGACATCCAACACAACCTGCCAAAGCAGATCAAATGCATCATAATCACATAAAAAAACCAAAAACTCAGATATGTACAAAAATATATATATATATATATATATACAAAATCAAGATGCTAGGCCAAAGCCTAGGCATAGTACTTTTTCAAATAGAGCCCATTTCTAGGCTTCGCCAACTCATTCCCGTAAAAATCAACCAAGACATAAGCTCCTTTTTTGAGGACCTTTTTAACGATGAAGGGGTCATACCACATAGATTTAAACTTGCCTACTCCTAGGGCATCCTTCTCTTGTGCATAAACCAAGACAAGGTCTCCTTCAGAGAAAACCCTAGGTTTTACCGTTTTATCGTACTAAATCTTTATCCATTTCTTATGCACCTCATTCATCGTGGCGGTATCCCGACGCTACTCATCGAGGTGTTTCAAGTGAAGGAGACGTTCTTCAAGACTGGAGGTGTCAGGAAGAAGCTCTACAACTAACTTAAGAGAAGGAATTTCACATTCAATGGGAAAGATAGATTCCAACCCATAAGCTAGTTGAAATGGAGTAAAACCAGTTGCAGTTTTGACTGACATTCGGTATGCCCAAAGCACAGGATACAACATAATGTGCCAATGGGATCGAGCTTTATCAATTGTTCGTTCAAGAATGGTCTTCAAGGATTTGTTGATGGCTTCTACCTACCCATTGGCTTGAGGATAATATGGAGATGAGTGCCCCTACCAAAAACCTAACTTCAGAGCCAATTCAACCATCATGTTGTTCTGAAAATGAATACCATGATCAGTGACAATCTCTTTGGGAATACCAAAGTGAGAAATGACTTGATTGAAGAGGAAAAGAGTTGTTGTCTCATTATCATTGCCAAAAGTAGGCATAGCCTCGACCCACTTCGTAAAGTAGTCTACGACTACAATAATATACTTGTGACATTTAGCTGAAGGTGGGTTACAAGTAGTATAATCAATACCCCACTTTGTAAAGGGGCTGACAGTGATGACAGGAAAGAGCAGAGCTGGATGAGTGTGCATATTTCGAGTATAAACCTCACATGGATCCCACTTTTTGACTGCTTCCATACAATATTTGAAAATTGAAGGCCAAAAGTATCCTGCACGCAAGATTTTTTGGGCTGTAGCAAGCCCAGATAAATGATCACCACAAGCTCCACTGTGGCAATCATTCAGCACAACCTCAACTTCTTCGAGAGTTAAGCACCGCCTAAGGATTGAATCAACCTTGCGATGATATATAGTGTCACCAATGATTAAGTAACTTTTAGCTAGGTGACGTAACTTACGACACTTGTCTTTCGAAAAAGTCGAGGGAAACTTCGCAATATGGAGATATACTATGAGATCCCCATACCAAGGATCCTGTGAAGAAATGGGAAAAATTTGTTCATCTGGGAAGGATTCATCATAAACCATCTCGTCTCCATAGGGAAACTCAGAAATCAATTATGCAAAAACCAATGGTTTCTTGGACTTGGCAGACATAAACTCAAGATCAAATCCCTGCAAAATCACAATCCATCGATTGTATTTGCCCCCAATCACTCGCCTACTGAGAACAAATTGAAATGGATTGAATGCTTCCAAAACATAGGTTTTTTGAAGAAGAATATAATGTCTGAGCCGCTACACAACATGGACAGCTACTAAAGCAAGCTTTTCTATCAGAGAGTGTCAGAGTTCAGGTCCTACTAGGCCTCAACTAAGGTAGTATATAACATGCTCTGAAAGAGCATCGTCTTCCTAAACCAGAACCATACCAATGGTAGATTCTGTTGCGCGAGATACAAATGGAAATCTCTACTATAATTAGGTGGACTCAGTAGAGGTGCAGAGGTCAATGCTTTTTTCAAAACATCAAATGAGCACTAAGCAAAGTCATCCCAAAAGAATGGAACTCCTTTCTTTAATAATCGCATAAAAACTATAACAACTGTATATAAACCTTTTCCCTTATCATATAACCCTATCACTATAGTTTAAAACCCTGCCCATTACTATATCATATAACTCATCGCATTGACTTAAGACCTGGGCCCCACGCCTATGAAATCCCCAATGGATCCATCTCATTCACCCAGTTGTCAGATCAAGACCCATTAGATCCAACGGCCAATGAGGTCTTTCACATCCCCAATCATCCAAACTTTAGCACGACTGTGACCTTGCGAAAAGAGTTGTTTTCACAACTCTGCTCCCTGGTACATGGCAGCCTTTCATTGCTTCGTATCCCTCCAAAGAATACCGCCCACCCGCTTTAGACCATGTGAAAATGGCCAAATGGTATTCCTGCCCGTTGCAACAAAACCACCCTCCATTTTAATTTGACCCCATGCTTAAAGTTTAACCACTGATTGGTTAAAAACACATAAAGTCACCCTTCCCAGCCTTTTCACCATTTCTGTTCAGATTTGCACGAATACAGCTCTGCCGACTTATTCAGAGCTAAAGAATAGATACCGACCTATTTTTAAGCCCTTTTACACTAGAATTCAAGACTCTTGATGCTAAAACCAGTGTAGAATCAGCCTGAAGCCCTATAAAGACCAGTTTGAATCTTAATTCTTTGACAGAAAGCCTCCACTACTTCTAGAACTCATTCTACAAACCAAAGCCTTCATTCACCAGGTATTCCTAAATACCAAGGCTTGTTCTTAAGCTAAAAGAAAGTAATAAGTAATTGAACCAGTCTAGGAGTTTTGCAGATCATAGAAAGACACTTTTTCTTCCCAAACCCTTTAGCAGATTGTAATAATCTTTTAGAGGTGCTCCTAAAGGCCTGAGACTATCTTTATAAGCCAAAAGAGTAAATCAATTGAATAAAATAAAAAAATAATGGCTTCTTAAGGAATTGTAACAGTTAATCCCCTGCAACCTCCATTTGTGGATGTAGAACACACTCCCTTAGCAGAAAAAGACTTTAAAATTAGTGACCCTGTCACTGAATTTAACCTCCTTGAGCTCCACTACTGGAGCCATGATAAGTCAATTGACCAAGCTGATGATGTTTTCCTTTGGGAGTCCAATTTTCAGGAGTATATTGTCCCACATACCTTCCAGTGTGCAAAGGTCATTAGACTCTGTCAAACCTGTTATTTTCCTGACCAAAGAGCCATTATAACCCCTGGTAAAGAGATTTTATTCACTATCACAACTGAATCAATAAGCCAAATGTTTCAAATTCAACCTAGGCCTGATGAAGCCCCACTATCCATTGAGACCCTTACTCAGTTATATCTAAATATGGATTTCCCCAAAATATTTCGTATATTTCAAACATTCATTCCCTCATCAGTAGAAACTCCCAAGACTAATCCTCCTTATCCATCTACTATATTCTTTGAGAGAACTAGGCATATCATCACAATGATGTCTTGTATTTTTGGATATTTCACTGATGAGCATGTTGATGCTTCAGTTCTAGGTTTTATTTCTATTTTCTCCCCTAGTTAGCCTCCTGCTACCATATTCAATTTTTCCTAGTACCTCTCTGATACAATTCATGAATAACTTATTAAAATGCCTGAAGAAGGTGTCTTCAAGTATTCATCTGTTATGTTCCACATGTTCCTATACTTCCAACCTGAAATATTTGCTATCAACCTTCAAAAAATTGATGTTGAAGGTAACCCACAGTTAGTAATATTTTGGACTTCATTAATCCAGAAATATTCAACAGAGTTCACATACACAGAATTTATTGACTCATTCATTTATCCTATTGTCAACATGCTGAACAACAACATTCAACCAAGAGTCAGTGATGATATTAAAAAGGTCTTACAATTATCAAAACACAGTAGGACAGGAGATTGGTACCTTTATCATAACCACACAGAGATTAGGGTATATGGATCTAATCTCTTTCCATATAAGCTTCCCAAATACCTCCCAATGAGATTATTTTCACTTGAGTATATCAGGTAGATTCTTAACTCTGATGAAGTTAAATTTCTAGCAGCCAAGAAGAAAACATAGTTCAAAATAAAAAATTAGATTGGTCCTTTTATTTGCAACAGTGAAAGTGTCGGTCAACAAGCAGAAAAATATTTGCAGGAATTTAAGTTCAGTCAAAGTTTCCAATGGTATTATGATCCTTTAGGATTTATAAGCAATTTAAAAGTCAAATTTAAATTAAATCCGTATGTACATGAATCCAAGCCAGACATTGAGAAATACTCCAATCAGTCTGAATGGTTGGAGAACATTTTGAAAGAGGCAGAGAAGCAAGGTGATACTAGTTCCATCTTGGAGTCCCTAGCCCACAAGATAGGAACTCTAAAAGAGTAAGAGAAGAAGGATCATACTTAGCTGAAACTACCACTGAAACAAAATTCAAATTGATGTATAGGAAGAAACCCAAATTAAATTCTGTAACTAAATAAGTTGCAACAATTGAGATTATTGACACAGATACAGTGGTAAAAGACAATGCACCTCCAGCATTATCAGAGAAAATTCACCAGCCTTCGACATCTAGCAATCAAATTATTAAGAAGCAACATAGTGTTGAAGTGTCTTCATCCAGTAAAACAACAGAAAAAAAGCAGGATATTATGCAAAATTACAAATAAATCAAGCTTAGAAATGAGGCATTAAAAGAAAATACTTATGCCCAATACTGGAAACAAACACCATGTGACCAAAGAAGGTTACTTTCAACATTTGACTACAATACAAGGAAGATGCAGATGAATTTCTTGCAACAAAAAGTGAAGCATCCTAAGTCATCAACAAATTATAAGAAGACATCATATGAAGTTCAAGCAAAAGATCTTCATCGTATAGACCAAATAGAATTTCACAAGCAAGCTAGTGAAATGTTGTACTCTACTATGGCAAACAAAGCCATGAGTGTATAGAAGCTGCAAAATACTCTTGAAAACATCATAGGTCAGCTAAAGTTAAAAAAATCATCCTCACAGGCTAAATATAACATAATTAAATCTTTGTAAGGTTTGGTTATTGAAGTAGGATATGATCCGAAAAATGTCAAATTTGTAGAAGAACTCATAAAGAAAAATAATGCAGACATTGATGCATTAAATAAACAACTCAAATTTCCTCCTACTGAACATCGAAAGGCCAAAGAAGTATTACAAGATGCAAACCAAAAAGATGAGATGATGAACCTCATTCTTCAGTTAACTGCCCAATTGAAAGAAATGGAAAATGAGATGGATAAGTTAGTACAGGAGAAAAATACCAACTCAGAAGAAATCCCTGTCACTTTTATTCCTATAGTCACTACAGTTGTTCCTTATACCTTAGCAGAATCATTAGCCCCATCATTTCCATTAGCTACAACACTTCCTATTTCATCAACAACTACTTCAGCTACAGAGTCATCTGCAACAACAACACAGGCTAGTAATGAAGTAGATAAACTAGTTAAAGCAATGCAAGAAATGTCCATCCAGACTAATGAAATAAATAGACTTAAAGAAAAACTAAAAATTCTAGAGGATGAGAAGAAACTAGTACAAATCATGCACAAGAATGAAATACAGAAGACAAACAAATTGAATGAGAAATTACGAAATCTAGAGAAAGAGTTGACATTGAAAGAACCACTTACTCAAGCTAAGCAGCAGCTGTGGGCCAATATCATTGAATCTGTCAATGATATTTGGCCATCCATTCTGGTTATTTATAAACAAAAATATATTATCAAAGCAATAAGTGAAGCCATTCAGAAAATCAAGGAAGAACTTGGTAAGAAGCCAGAAGAGGCCAATGAAATCATTAAGTTTCTTAATTCCAAGAATAAGCAAGAATTCGAGGAAATTGGAATTAGTGACAGGACAGAAACAATCCTAGAAGTTGGGAAGGTGATTTCTAAGAGAAACTTGATGGTACAGCTGGAAGAAAAATGTCAGAACATGGAGCTTTCCATAACCAGATTCATGATGAATTTTGATATTTTGAGGCAGAAAGGCCTACCAAATCCAATGGTTATCAATGATAGGTTGATGAAACAAGTATATTATGATAAGAAAAGCAGAGAAGTGGCAAAGGAGCAAGCTAACAATTCAACCATGAAAGGAATTCCAATAGGAAAAGTACTCTATAAGAGTTTTGAGAACCTCTTTTACCTACAACATGAGGTAAAACATTTATTCATTAACAAGTCTACTTTTTCAAAGTATATAGAGGTTGATGAGATATTCAGAAGAATGGTAAAAATCAAGTTACTAGATGCAAAATATTGGGAAAAGTTGACTGATTTACTTTGAAAGTGAAGATAAAGCAACCAGTTTAAAGTTAAATGTTGAGATTCAACAAGATGATGAGCTTAGTGAAAACTAAGCACCTTCACTAAGTGGGGCCCGTAGGCTATATTTAGGTGTATTTCTATTTTTAGACATGGTGAGAATATTCTATAAGTTGTAGGATGCTATTTGTAGATGGTTGGTCAAATGTGAAAAATAGATAAAATTCTATTTTTAGAATATTGGGCGAAGTCTATTTATAGGTCGTCAATCTAAAAATAGATGCATGTCAATTATTATTAGCTCTTAATAATAATCCGACAATAAACATCAACTTATTCTCTTGGAGCACTTTGTTTCAGTGAACAGATTTGGAAAATCAGTGGGTTGAAGGAATTATGCAATTCCTAGGGTTTATGGTGACTCATGCATGGAGGACTCAGTTAGAATTGAAGTGGAAAAGTCATGACAGAGTTGGAAGAGTAGTTACGGGAGTTGTTATTTAGTTTAACTCAGTTAATGGAGTTACATTCAGTTGAGCTAGTTGTATCTAGTATAACTGAAAGATAAACTAGTGAGAGTTAAGTGAATTAATTCACAACTAATAATCCACTAACAACTGAACAAATACAACAGTTAACTATAGTGCATGTCAGTTCTAGTGGAGACCCAGTGGAGAGATAGGTAAAAGGGTGATATGGACTATTCTTTTTTATTATAATGATGCATTCAATGTATCTGACACACATTGGAGTTGCCAATGAGGATTGCGTAGTCAAGGCAAGGCCAATTCGAATTCATTCAGGGGTCTTCTTCAGTAGGGATTGAATAGTGGAGGCAGGCTATCAGGAGGTGAGATTATTACATGATTCCATTGATATAGATAATATATGATAGTTGGGGTTTTTAGCTTTAAGATTTCCCGTTAAACAACTGCGTTATGTGCGATTGAATTTTTTCACGTGTTTGCAATGGAGTTTTAAATTTCTGCAAGTTTAACAGTGGAAGGATTCTGTATTTTTCAAGAAGATAAATATTGTGAGATCAGGAGAGTCTGGTAATACATCAATATTAATAAATTTCTACATGGTATCAGAGCAGTATTTATTACTGGAGATTGCAATTGTAGATAATTGTTGAGTTTGTGCTGGTGGACAAATTCGAATTTGCTGCTGAAATTTCTTGGTGCGACAGTTGAGTATTCATTGAAATGTCTTTCAATGGGTTGCGATTGGAATATGCCCTTGAGGGCAGCTCAAATTACATAGCCTGGAAGGATAGGATGGAGGCGGTGCTTGAAGACAATGGACTGAAGGAGTTCATCGAAAACGATGTTCCTAAGCCTACTTCTAGCGATGCTGCATTACTTGGCGCATGGCAAAAGAAGGTAGAAAAGACAAGAAGAATTCTGTTGGAAGGTGTGAAGGACCATATTGTGTCAAGCCTTCATGGGAAAGCCACTCCATTTGTAATGTAGAAGGCTTTGACAGATCTTTTCCAAAGCAGCAACGACCAGAGGAAGTTGGTGCTGAAAGATAAGCTCAGAAAAATAAAAATGGAGAAGGGCGACAGTATTCCAAAATATCTCACGAAGTTTGTCCACTGTAGGGATGAACTGGGAAGTGTGGGGATTACTGTTGATGATGATGACTTGGTGAGCTTGGCTCTCCTTGGGCTTCCAAAGAGTTGGCATAGCTACGAAGACTCTGTCAATGGACGAGAGAAACTGCTGGGTTGGGAGCGACTTTGGTCGAATCTTGTGCAGGAGGAGATAAGGTGAAGTACCAGGGATGGCTCTTTATCGAAGAATGATGATGAAGAGAATTGTGATTTGGCTGCCAAAGCAAGGAAAGGGAAGGGGAAGAAATTCCACTCAAAATCTAAGGCTAAAGGCAAGAAGCTGGATTTGTCCAAAGTGAAGTGTTTTCACTGTCACGAACATGGGCATCTCGCCACTAACTGCCCACAGAAAAAGAAGAACAAGAATGTTGCTGGAGCTGCAGCTGGAGAGGCCTTAGACTTGCAATTTGAGCTTGATTTCTCTTTGATTGCATGCTTGGTTTCAAGATTAATGGGATCGGTGTGGTATATTGATTGCGGTGCGTCTTTCCATATGACAGGAGACAAGGAGTTGTTTAGTGGCTTGGAGGAGAAGGATCTCCAAATGCATATAGAGCTGGGAAACGATGGTAGATATAGTGCGACTAGCATTGGGACCATTACCTTTGAGAGGGAGTCAGGTAAACCATTTCTATTGAAATATGTTATGCATGTTCCAGGTTTGAAGAAGAACTTGTTCTCGGTTGCAATGCCGGAAGACAGAGGTTATGACGTTATTTTCAACGATGGAAAATCTTTCCTGCGACGTAAAAAAATGGGTCAAACCAAGGGGATAGGGATTCGAGTTAAGAATCTTTACAAGCTGGAGGTAGATGGATGCGCTGCATTGATGGGCAAAGCAGAAGAAGTGGTGAGCTGGGATGAGGGCGAATTATGGCACAGGATATTGGGCCATCTTCACCATGGCGCCTTGAAGATTTTGCAGTAGATTTCTACTCGACTTCACAAGGGTACTCTTGCGCAGTAATATTAGTGCAAGGGATGTACTATGGGTAAGTTTTTGAAGACCACCTTTCATGAGAAGGAGAATCGTGCTTCGATGATCCTGGAGAAAATTCACACAGACGTGTGTGGACCTTTATCGGTTGCTTCAATAGAAAAACACATGTATTATGTTATTTTTGTGATGACTATTCTTGTAGATGCTGGATCTTCTTCATGTAGAAGAAGAGCGAAACATTCTCAAAGTTCTGTGAGTTTAAAGCATTGGTGGAGAAGGAGTTGGGGAAGCAATTGAAGGCTCTACAGAGTGATAATGGTGGTGAATATATCTCGAATGAATTCAAATACTTCTGTAGCAAAGAAGGAATTTGAAGAGAACTCATAGCGCGTCATAACCCACAGCAGAATGGGGTCGCAGAGAGGAAGAGCATAACGATCATGGGTGCTGCACGAGCTATGCTACATGACCAGGGCCTACCGATGCACTTGTGGGTGGAAGCATGCAGCACTACAGTTAATGTGCAAAACCATTTTCCTCATAGAGTACTTGGCATGAGTACACCTGAAGAAGGTTTTACTGGTAAGAAGCCTCATATTTCTCATTTGAAGATTTTTGGCTCATCTGTTTACATTCAAGTGACAAAGGACGCCTGGAAGAAGCTGGAGTCGACTGCAGAAGTTGGGATATTTGTGGGGTACACAGAAACACCCCATAATTACTGTGTGTATTTTCCAGACAATTGAATGACTATGGTGCGATGGGATATAAAATTCAATGAGGTGAAAGCCATGAAGTTGTCGCTTGAGAGGGAGATACACTTGCATTGAGAGGAGGGACTTCTTGTTCCCAAAGATGAGCCTCTAGATGTGGATCAGCCACAGGAGGAGATTCATGGAGTGGAGGAGTCCATTCATGCAGAACCAAAAATCAGAACTGGCAGAAAGCGTACCAGAAAATCTAAGAGGCTGAAGCTTGATGCAGCACAGAATGTAGGAGTCCCTACATCCCAATGTAGACAGAGACAGTCACCTGACTGATTTATTGGATACATGGCTCTTATGAGCAAGTGTGTCGTGACAGAGCCATCTTCTTTTGAAGAAGCAGTGCAGGAGCCCACATGGGTAGATTCCATGGTGGAGGAGTATGACTCCATTGTCAGAAACAGTGCTTGGGAGATTTTTCCAAGGCCGGTGGGAAAATCAGTGGTAGATTCAAAATGGATCTACAAGGTAAAGCAAGTTGTTGATGGGAGCATTGAGAAGTATAAGGCAAGATTTTTTGCACAGGGCTTCTCACAGATCGAGGGGATTGATTATGATGAAACGTTTGCACCTGTCGCATGATATTATTCCATAAGGACCATCCTTGCTCTCTCAGCGCAGATGGGTTGGCACATTCATCATATGGATGTGAGGACTGTGTTCCTTAATGGGATCATTGAGGAAGAGGTGTGCATTGAGTAGCCTGAAGGATTTGAGATCTTCAACAGCGAGTCGCATGTGTGCAGACTCAAAAGAGCACTGTATGGGCTGAAGCAAGCACCACCTGCTTGGTACACATGGATCGACAACTATTTCACTGGACTTGGCTTCACCAAGAGTGAGGCGGATGCAAACCTGTATCAAATTGTGGTGGAGGGTAAGCTTTTAATCATTATTCTTTATGTTTATGATTTAATACTAACGGGTGATGAGCAGTTGATACACTCATGCAAGGAAAATCTTGTAAAGGAGTTCGATATGAAGGATTTGGGCCTCCATTATTTCCTTGGATTGGAAATATGGCAACGAAAAGGTGAACTGTTTGTGTCTCAAGGAAAGTATGCTCAGGAGATACTCGAGAAGTTTCACATGCAGGGTTGCAAGCCCATGGATACTCCTCTTCCAGGAAATTGGAGGAAAGAGGATGCTACATCGGCAGAGGTAGTGGATGCCACTATTTATCGACAGTTGGTGGGTTCGCTCATGTATTCAGTTAATACAAGATCGAACATATGCTATGTGGTGAACCAAATTTCTCAAGCGATGGTTAAGCCTACCAAGCTCTTTTGGAAGGCAGGAAAGAATGTCCTGAGTTTTCTCAAGGGTACATCTGAGTATGGCTTATGGTACAGACAGACGGATGAAGTGAAGTTGCATGGCTTCACGGATGCAGATTGGGTAGGCAGCCCAATGGACAAAAAGTGCACATCAGGAGCGGTTTTTAGTATCGGATCTTCAACAGTTTCTTGGTACAACAGGAAACAAAGATCCATGGCATTCAGTTCAGCAGAAGTAGAATACATGGCATCAAGTCAAGCTGCATGTGAGGCTTTCTGGATGAGGAAGATCCTGGTCGGTTTGTTCGGTTCACATTTAGATCCTACAATGATACATTGTGATAATCGGAGTTGCATTAAACTGTCAATTAATCATGTGTTTCATGATAGATCTAAACATATTTATATCCGGTATCATCATATCATAGATTGTGTGCAGCGGAAGGTCATGTTGCTTCAGCACATTCCTACAGAAGATCAGGATGCAGACATTCTGATGAAGGCGCTCGGCAGGAGAAAATTCGAATACCATAAAGATAGGATTGGGGTGAAGGATAATCCCTATCTTGTTGAGAGGGAGTGTTGAGATTCAACAAGATGATGAGCTTAGTGAAAATTAAGCACCTTCACTAAGTGGGGCCTGCAGGCTCTTTTTAGGTGTATGTCTATTTTTAGACATGGTGAGCATATTCTATAAGTTGCAGGATGCTATTTGTAGATGGTTGGTCAAATGTGAGAAATAGATTAAATTTTATTTTTAGAATATTGGGTGAAGTCTATTATAGATTGTCAATCTAAAAATAGATGCATGTTGATTATTATTAGCTCTTAATAATAATCCGACAATAAACATCAACTTATTCTCTTGGAGCACTTTATTTCAGTGAACAGATTTGGAAATTCAGTGGGCTGAAGGAATTACACAATTCTTAGGGTTTATGGTGACTCATGCATGGAGAACTCAGTTAGAATTGAAGTGGAAAAGTTATGACAGAGTTGGAAGAGTAGTTATGGGAGTTGTTATTTAGTTTAACTCAGTTAATGGAGTTAAACTCAGTTGAGCTAGTTGTATCTAGTCTAATTGAAAGATACACTAGTGAGAGTTAAGTGAATTAATTAGTTAATTAATTCACAACTAATAACTCACTAACAACTGAACAAATACAACAGTTAACTATAGTGCATGTCAGTTCCAGTGGAGACCCAGTGGAGAGATAGGTGAAAGGGTGAGATGGACTATCCGTTGTGACTATAATGATGCATTCAATGTGTCTGAAACACATTAGAGTTGCCAATGAGGATTGCACAGTTAACGCAAGGGAAATTCAAATTCATTTAGGGGTCTTCTTCAGCAGGGATTGCGCAGTGGAGGCAGGCTGTTAGGAGGCGAGAAATTGGTGCATAGAGATGCAAATTTTTTGCATGATAGTGTGTAATGATTGTTGATTGTACAGAGAACTTGATGTACTAAGCTTTGTATGACATTATTACATGATTCCATTGATATACATAATATATGATAGTTGGGGTTTTTAGCTTTAAGATTTCCCATTAAACAACTGCGTTATGTGCGATTGAATTTATTCACATGTCTTTGCAATTGAGTTTTAAATTTCAGCAAGTTTAATAGCGGGAGGATTCTATATTTTGCAGGAAGATAAATATTGTGAGATTAGGAGAGTCCAGAAATACATAAGTATTAATAAATTTCTACATGGTATCAGAGCAGTATTGATTACTGGAGATTGCAATTGTGGATAATTTTTGAGTTTGTGCTGGTGGACAAATTTGAATTTGCTGCTGAAATTTCTTGGTGTGACAGTTGAGTATTCATTGAAATGTCTTTCAATGGGTTGCGATTGGAGTATGCCCTTGAGGGTAGCTCAAATTACATAGCCTGGAAGGATAGGATGGAGGCGATGCTTGAAGACAACAGACTGAAGGAGTTCATCGACATTGATGTTCCTAAGCCTACTTATAGCGATGTCGTATCTAACTGAAAGATACACTAGTGAGAGTTAAGTGAATTAATTAGTTAATTAATTCACAACTAATAACTCACTAACAACTGAACAAATACAACAGTTAACTACAGTGCATGTCAGTTCCAGTGGAGACCCAATGGAGAGATAGGTGAAAGGGTGAGATGGAATATCCATTGTGACTATAGTGATGCATTCAATGCATCTGAAACACATTAGAATTGCAAATGAGGATTGCGTAGTCAAGGCAAGGCCAATTTGAATTCATTCAGGGATCTTCTTCAGCAGGGATTGCGCAGTGGAGGCAGGCTTTCAGGAGGCAAGAAATTCATGCATAAAGATGCAAATTTCTGCATGACAGTGTGTAATGATTGTTGATTGTAATGAGAGCTTGATGTACTAAGATTTTTATGATATTATTACATGATTCCATTGATATACATAATATATGATAGTTGGGGTTTTTAGCTTTAATATTTCCCATTAAACAACTGTGTTATGTGCGATTGAATTTATTCACATGTGTTTGCAATTGAGTTTTAAATTTCCGCAAGTTTAACAGTGGAAGGATTCTGTATTTTGCAAGAAGATAAATATTGTGAGATCAGGAGAGTCAGTTCCAGTGGAGAGATAGGTGAAAGGGTGAGATGGACTATCTGTTGTGACTATAGTGATGCATTCAATGCATCTAACACACGTTGGCATTGCCAATGAGGATTGCACAGTCAAGGCAAGGCCAATTCGAATTCATTTAGGGGTCTTCTTTAGCAGGGATTGCGCAGTGGAGGCAGGTTGTCAGGAGGCAAGAAATTCATGCATAGAGATGCAAATTTATGCATGACAGTGTGTGATGATTGTTGATTGTACTGAGAGCTTGATGTACTAAGCTTTGTATGAGATTATTACATGATTCCATTGATATACATAATATATGATAGTTGGGGTTTTTAGCTTTAAGATTTTCCGTTAAACAACTGTGTTATGTGGGATTGAATTTATTCACATGTGTTTGCAATTGATTTTTAAATTTCCACAAGTTTAACAGTGGAAGGATTTTGTATTTTGCAAGAAGATAAAAATTGTGAGATCAGGAAAGTCTGGTAATACATCAGTATTAATAAATTTCTACTTTAAAAACAGCAGTCAAAGGTCAAAGTGAAAACAGAAACAATTTAAAGAGTATCAGAGCATTTAAAGTGTATCAGATGAAAGTTAGATGGTTAAAGTCAAAATAGAGTGAAATACATCTAGTGTAAAGGACACTCAGCTACCTAAAAGACAACCTTCGTTGAGCAACAGTCAGAGACAAATCAAAAAAAGATCAAACATCAAAGAAAAAAATCAATAAAAGCAGGAACAACTTGCATTAGTTAGATAGTTGTCTCTATCTTCTTTCATGAAGATATTTATTTTTCCTTGAATAATTCCTAATACAGTTTAGGATATTTTGTATTAGTTTTTTGTATAAATACTTCACAATTCGAAGTATTGTGTGTGGATTGTGGATTGCTAAACATTTCTATAGATGTACTAATCTGAAGCAGAGGGTTCTTTGTACCATTTTCAAGTCAGCACAATGGATTGAGAAATAAAGGTATCATATTACAGGATTCATGTGTTTGGCCACTTCAGTGAAGTACTCTCAATTGTTCTTTGTTATTATTTGAAGTTTTCACATACTTGCATGTTTTGTAAATCTAAATGTATAAAAGGAATATTATTTTAGAACTTGTTTAAAAACGCTCTATCTTGAACTGTTATTTCATTTTCATGTTTTCTACTGATATCCAGATTAGGGAATTGTTAATTGATCCCCAGTTTCGATTGACCTCTGTCATTTCCCTCATTATCCGGATCTGAGAATAATTAATTTCTCTCCAATCCCAACTGAAACCATTTCATCTTCCAGCGTAAAGATCTGAATTGACTCAACTATCTTGTCTTATGAACACTTCCCTTTAGAACCTTGATTCTGCTTTGTTGCTTGATACATTGAATCCATTAGCCTAATGGTAAGGAGACCTGCATTTATCCATCTGAATCAGTGATTCCACCACCAAACCAAATCAAAATACAAAACCCAATCAATCTTACATAACTAGCCTAAAATCAACTAAAAACAACAAAGTTAAATCATAAAGAGAGAGCCCTCTCTAAGCATTAGGAAGGCTAGATCCTAAGCTTAAAAGTAGGTTCGTGGTTACCTATAATATTATTTAAACCAAAAATACTAACAACCCTGGGAATTATAGGAGTGTTAACACATCATAGAGCCTGGATATGAAATCCCAACATTATCTGAGCTCCGGAAAGCCTGCTATACACATCCATTTTCATCCAACAATTATATTTCCAACATTTCCAACAGGTACAACACAGTATGGCCTCTAGTAGATCAACAATTACGTAGTGCTTTCAGTGAGAGGACTTGAGGGTCACTCTAGCCATCTCTGTCGGCTTGAGTGCTATTATTTTTTTTATCACTGTTGTACTTGTATTTTCACCTCCTTAATAATAAAATGACTCAGATATTCTGTCTATTTTTATGGTGTATTTAGCCTATTTCCATATTGTTTTAGTTTCCAGCTATTGTGTTTTATATTACTATATTTTAACATTTAGGGATATTACGGTGGTATCATAGCATGATCTTTGGCTCAGCTTGTGGGCATTACATTTCATGACATCAGAAGAAGAAGCAGAAAGTAAATATCTACAATGACAGAGGGATTAATTTTTCCACACTTCTCTTCAGATCTATGTAGAATCTCTCCAAGGAGGTCAAATAAATGAGAAGGGAGAGGCAAATAGGAACCTCAAGAAGGTTTTAGGATGAGGAAGGTCCAAGCATTTCCTATCAGTAGCATTTTCACTTTATTTGTAGAAGAAGGTGAATGGAATGGAGATGGAGGATACTTAGAGCATGAGACTCTAAGTAATTATATTTCAAAATACAAATCTCAATCAAGAGACTTCAAGGAGAATCTAACTCTCCAACAATTTTTCCATATCAAAGAAGACTGGAGACCCCACAACAGCAGTAGAAGAAAAGGGCACATACAGAATAGATTCTTCTTGCGTACATTTGATGGGTCATCCAAAAGCACAACAAAAGCTTGGATGAAGGAGTTAGATTATTTCTTCCAGCTACACCCAATAGTGGAAAGAGAGGCTATTGAGATTGCAGCGCTGCACCTTGAGGGTAAAACAAAGGATTCATGGTTCAGCCATATGAAACATGCAAGAGTGGCTTCTTATGCAAACTTCACTCAAAGGGTGCTAAAGAAGTTTGATAGAAGAAAAATGGAGACACTTTCCATAGTGACATTTCCTGAAATTGAAGAGAAAGCACATGAGGAGCAAAAGGAAGATGTCATCAGTATCACTCCGAAAAGGAAGCAACCACAACCATCACCAACTGCAGAAGTACTTGCATCTAAAGAAGGAGCACTTGAATCTTTGCAAGATGATCCTGAGCACTTGACATTGAGAGTCCCATGCATGATTCATGAGATGCACAAGGAAGAGGAGGTAGATACCAGCGCTAGTGCAGGAGTAGAGGAATATCCATCACCATCACCAGTAGTTGGAGAAGCCATTTCATCGGTTGGAGGAGCTCTTATAGCTTTGCAATATGTTCCCAAGTATCAGTTGATCCAGGGTTTGCAAATATTTCCATCCCATGTTATTTTAGCACTTCAGCTTGAGATTTTTGGGACCATGCCATCAGGGAAATTTCATGACCAGGTATTAGATAACCTTGCTGATTTGGAGCAGCAGACTATCACTGCGCAGAGGACCCTTAACTTGTTCAAGGAGGAGATGTATAACCATCCTAGTTTTACATTGTTGAGCTACACAGAACACCTTGTGTTGGAGTGTGAAGTTTTGGAGGATAGGATGAGAATAGTCCTAATCAGTACAATGCAAGACTATGAGTTCAGCAGTGTGTATGGCCATGAGACAAAAAATACACCATCATGGATATCAGCAATGCTGAGGAGCAATGATGAGTTGGGGGCCCAACTCTTCTTGGAGCATTCCGATGATCGCTTCACTTCTGAAGCATTGGATGGGTAGATGGTAGATGATAGACATCTTGTGATGGATAACCTCTTCCATTATCATGATAGAGCCTTATTGATGAGCATATTACAAGTCAAAGAGAAGCTTCTGCCTACAGCATATTCAGGACCTCATGGGTTCCATCGGGCCATTGGTGAGAGGATCTCATGGAGAGACCTCAAGGAGGATGCACTTCAACATATCATGGGGTGCAAATATTGTCATCAGATTGGGGAGGATGGTATTCTCCATTGGGTGGATACCAAGTTGGAGCATGATAGGATTCATCACCCAAAACTAGATGGATGGGTGAGTTTGAGGAGAAAGTGGTTGAAAGCCTACCTGCAGATCTATGACGTGGGGCAACAAGAAGCATGGTTGCGCTGGTTTCTTTTGGGTGAGTATGGTTACTACCCAACATTACACATTTGTATGATCCATACCTTGCATAGTACTGGTGTGATGCAATAGCAGGAGGCATGGATGCATTAGTTACTGTTGAGAGAGTTTGGCCATCACATGACATATCCTATGTCAATAGGTGAACTATTTTTTGGGACCTTGCATGGCACTCACATGATGTGGAAGTAGGGAGCTTGGTTCTGTTGGTCTGATGTGACATTCTACATGTCAATTAGTATATTGTTGCTCCATGATTTTCATTATGATGCTGTGAGGTGGCAGCAAGAATCCTTGTTGCTTTGGTTACTCCTAGGAGAATATGGGCTGAAATTCTCTCATACCTTGCATGATGATGATGTAGGATGGAAACAGGAGGCCTTACTGCATTAGCTTCTATTAGGAGAGTATGGCCACCATACTTGTATGATGATGAGATGGTGTGGCAGCAAGATGCATTGTTGTGGTGGCTTCTCTTGAGAGAATATGGCTACCATAATTGGTATGATGATGGTGTGATATGGCATCAAGAGGAATTTTTGCGGTGGTTTCTATTGGTAGAATATGATCAAACATCTCACATGTCAACCCATATGTCTCTATTTCATAATTTGCACAGTGTTGAGATGATGCTTGGAGCAAGCAGGGCCAACAGGGCCAAGGATGGGAGCATGGAGAAACACAATGAAGCATGGGTTGGAGAGATAGTTTATGAGTTGGTAATTTCCACTTGGGAAAGGAACCACTTCACTTTATATATCTCATGCAGAGAGGAGGTTTTGGGACAACAGATGGTTTCCACTTGGGGGTTCATTAATGAGGAGCAACATCTAACTACATAGTTGGAGGTTATTCTAGACATTCTAGAGAGGTAGTTATGGAGCTGGACATTCATAACACATTGGAGCAGATGGGGATACCTTCCATATGAGGATGCCACTTGGGAGGGATATGGATTGCTGAAGCATTCAATTTTGCAGTTGCTTGAGGACAAACAATATTTTGGTGGGGAGGATTGTCATATTCCCAATTTTCCATCAGTTAATTGGAATATTAGAGTTCTTAATTTTCCTACATAATTAAGTAAATAAAAGGGTGGAGGGATCCATAAACCCCATAGATGAATAAAATCCACTTTTTTGTGTGAATGTGGGTTATTTATATAGGTAATCAACATTATGGAGTAGTGGAGCAGCATATTAATGAAAGAATAATGGAGATCATAGATCAATAATGAGGAAGATGATGGAGATAGTGGAGGAATAAAAGTAAGATCATATAGCAATAATTATGCAGTGATGGAGGAGGTGGTACATTAAATGCACACACGATGGAGGTAGTGGAGAGTAAATGCAGAGATGATGGAGATCATGGAGAGATAGCGCAATCTTCATGGAGGCTAGTGGCCACATGTGGAGCACAGTAATGAGGTGGGCGAAGGCTAGGGGAGGCTCACAAAGCATAAAAGCAAGGCGAGGGAAACCATAGAAAGCATGATTCTAGATTTAGATCTTGTATTTTCATTTGACATTTATTTGCATGCTTCAGTTGTTTAGTTAAGTCTCCAGTGATGTTTAGCACATGGGTGTTCCTGAGCGGGAATCCCACCCTTATCCATGGGGGAATTCGAGTGCCTACTCCAGAAATTTTTCTTTGAGCAACCATTCATCATCTGGAATTGGTTCCACATTCAGCCCCTCTCTATAGCACATACAGATTTAGGAATTACACATTCCTGCTTGAGGGTTTGAGAGGAGGAAGGTAGTTTATAGCATTTCAGCTAGGAAAACTGTGGAGGGATCAATCCTTCATCTTGTGCTTCCATTCCAGTCTTCCAGGAGCAGCATTGTGACATCCGACATCAGGCCATCATTCTACACCTCCATGCAGTAGCAGTTCCCCCAGGAATTGCGCAGTCCAGCAATGTAGATCCAGTGGAGGAAGGAAGTTCCAAGTATTTCATCTTATAATTATGTGAGGGATCATCCCCTCACTTTGGTGATATTATTTCCATAAGCTATGAGCTATATTGCATCATCCAATAGTAGGATACAGCGTCAATCCTCTTGAAAATGCATTCCATTCTAGCAGATTATCTGAGCTCCGGGAAAGCCTGATCTATGCATCCCTTTTCCAACATTTCCAACAGGGAAAATGCAGTATGGCTTCCAGCAGATCAGAAGTTACACAGTGCTTTTAGTGAGAGGACTTGAGGGTCACTCTAGCCATCTCTGTCGGCTTTAGTACTATTATTTTTTAGCACCGTTGTACTTTAATTTCCACCTCCTTAATAATAAAATGACTCAGTTGTTCTGTCTATTTTTATGGTGTATTTAGTCTATTTCGATATTGCTGTAGTTTCCAGATATTGGGTATTATATTATTGTATTTTCCCATTTAGGGATAACACAATGTGGTTGTTGTATCCTTTGAATGATCCCATCACTGTCAAGGTTGGCGCCCTTAATATGCCTCTAAAATATGGAGAGGATATTGGTTATTGGGAACATTTCACTCTTATAGTGAAAAATTTCACTAGTGAACTATGGAAATTTTATTTCTCATGGCAAAAAAGTGGTAAATGGGTCAATGCCTCAGTTTCGAGCGCATTGAAGGGAATAGGATAACGGTATATGCAACAAAGAGTGAGCATGCAACATTTTCTCATGCAGGGAACTTTCTTGAGGTTGACATGAAGCTTGGTGTTGGTATCCAAAATGATGCCAGTCGAAGCAAATATTTTATGGATACTAGTATAAAATACCAAATTTTTGTGGCAGAGCATTCAGAAGCTCTTGGGTCAAAGGAAAAAAGTAGATCCTCTATGGCTGCACTCCATGAGGGAGTGGGGACCAAAAATTTTCTATAATTTGCGAACAAAGCTTAAAAGGTAATCATATTGCTTCTTTCTCAACTGAGGTCTCCTATAGAGAGTCTCCTAAACAATTTTCCTAAGGAGCTTTCAGGTAAGAAAGGACCCATAGGACCCAAAGCTAAAGACAATTGGTATGGGGATGAAAGAGTTTGATGCTCCACTTTCACTACTAGTAAAATGTAAGTTCAGTTTGTCAATCATAATGATTAGAGTCTCTTCCACTTAGTTGTGAATTCAATCCAATCTAATTTTTTGCAACTGAAACTGCAGTTCAGTGTTTTTGAAACAAAATTGACATTAATGAAGGTTAATACCTTCAACTTTCTCATATATTGCATTACTTTCTTCCCAATTACATTTCATATTGTGTCCTTATTGTTATTATTTTCTATCTATTTTATTAATCCTCGATGTGAATATTAATCATGCAATTTTTACCATTTATTCGCTTACTTGGTTGCTACTTTGTGTTCAAGCACTAACTTGGTACTGGAATATCTCAAATGACCCATGATTTTCTTCCTATTTACATTTCTTTTAGTATCTTTATAGCAATTCTTTTAGTATCTTTATTTGCAATTCTTGATTTAGACTCGACACAGTGGTTTGGGGACATGCTGGAAAGTAGAAGGTCAAACTTGCCAAAACCCGTGCGCGGGTTTGAAACAATTTAAGAATTTGAACCAACGTAACGTGGAAAGAAAGTAAAATTGACGTGATCAAGATCGATGGAAGTTTAAAGATTCCGACCAGTCCATATAACCCATCAGTGTGGTTGCATAGATCAACAATATCAATATATATATATATATATATATATATATATATATATTGAAAGGGTAAAAAAAACCCTAAAACACTATTGGCACGCCCTTGCACCTTCTAGTGCAAATGCTAGTAATAGTTATTGAGAAAACACATTAATTCCTATCAACATGAACATATCCAACATTATCCATATTGACTATAATTTCTATGGTAGTTTCTCTACAGAATTTTGGCATTATTTGATGCAAAACTTGGTGTTGATGGTCGTAAGGACCTTTTTGACTAGTTAGAAAGGAAACTTACCGAAACTGAATGATAAACCAGATATAATGTGACTATTGAAGCCTATGAAATCTGCTCTTCAGGTGTGTATCTTAAGTAAGATGAAAATTTTTCATGTAGTGGTTATAACAATTTTATGTTGTTTATATCTTATTGCATGCAAGATAATTCTGTAGATGTTTGAAAGGTTGCTGAAGCTTCTCTTGTTCAAATCATTTGTGTTTCTAAACATGAAATGGTGTGTATGATACTTTTCTCTCATACATTATATCTGTATTTAGTTTGTGCATGTTGGTTAATCACATTATAATTGTTTCTCTAACCTAGGTAATGAAGGGTTTAAAGGATTTACAAAGGCTTGCTTTGAATGAAATACTTGAACGATAGAGATATGTAGGTGTACCTCAAGGTATGTTAGCATTTTTATACAGGAAATATTTTTAATAAGAGTTTATATTTCTAGTTTTGAATCTCTAATGTTTTTTTACTTATTATCATATATTGATGAAGAAATAAGAATTATTACTTCAAGTATTGGGATAAGGCAATGTAGTAAGAGTGTTAAACCAATTATCCATGCCAGTGGGGATCGAAAATCCTCACGAGCTGGCATAAGAATTATGTGCCGTGTATGTTAATGTTGTAAAGGCTTAGTTCTTATGGAGCATAAAGTATATTTTCTTGGGTGCTTTTTTTAATAGGTTACTTTTCAGGTAGAGATGAAATCAACCAAAAGTTACAAAACAAGAAACTGTTGTAGTTTCTTAGGATCTTGCAGTACAAGGACAATTTTTTTTTAATATGAAGGATTCAAACAAGGTTAAATTTCATAAGATATTGTGTTTTAGTCATTTTCTTGTAAAAATATCAAGGAAATGATCAGATGGATGTTTCATGCAAATGTAATGCTTATAGGAAGACCGAGAAAGACTAGTTCCACATGTTATCACTCAGAAAAAGTGAAACATTATTAGGTATGGTCATAAGGTTCATTTGTCACAAGTTGGTAAGGAAAAATTTAAATTTTTTCATATTAACCTATCCTAAGATCCAAAACCACCCCCATTCAAGTCAGATTATGTCCCATCAGTCATCATATGCTAACATATTTCATTTCCCAATATTTTCAATTCGAAAAGGTCACTTTAGTAAAATGTTATTACAAAATTGTATTTGATTGGCTGCTGATCAGAAAACTCTATGTAAATGTTTCAAACCATATTTTGACTGAAGCTTAGCCTGTTTAGTCTGAGAGGTCAAGGGGTTTTATGATATTTGATAATGATAGTACTAGATGGCTAACTCTATTGGAAATGGAACTTGTTTTTTATGTTTGTAGGTTCAAAAGCATGCAGGCTTGCTACCATTGGGCTTATGGAGTCAACAATCAGTAGTTTCAGTGGCAAGGCTTCTTGACATGGAAGATGAGGTAGATAGGAGTATTTAACGAAGGAAATTCACTCATAAAACATAGGAAAACACAATCATTTCATTACTAAAGGAAGTTAGAGCATAGAGTTTTGAATCCCGAGTAATAGAATGAAATCTACTGCAAGTGGTAAAAACATAATATGTAGATCAATAAAACATTAAAAACCCCATGAGAATCTCACGTCTTTCAAGAATAAAGTCCCTCTGTATTACTGATATAAGTAAAAATACATAAAGCAGCAATTTGGTGCAAAAAATCTCCAACCCCTCACTACTTTGATGCCTTTCCTTTTAATAGACGATATTATAACAAGGATGATCTTCCTGATGGATAGATTCATTAAATTCTCCTATGACACATCACATAACTGCAAAACATGACTTCTAACAAGAAAATGACAGCTACACCTTAAAAAAGACATTTCCTAATAGGACTCAAACTCCTATTTATTACATATTCTACCTTATCTTTGTGAAATAGTTACATGTCAGTTAAAAATAAGCATCACATGCTCGAATGATAGATGATAGGTTCATTACCACCTTTACATATTAAAAACCCTCCTAGACATGTGGAACACAAACCTATTTTCTAGGAATGCATAATCCTTATCTTCAATGAGAGATTTAGCTGATGACCTGTCTCCACAATATTTCCTTCGATTCATAAATGTTTGATGTTAAGGTCCCTTGACATGTTAGAGGAGTCCAACTGTCCAAAACTTCCATTAAGTTGCTCCAAAATCTTCAAAAACAGCTCGCTACTAAAACAGGACAGTTTCATAGCGAGATTTAGTAGCGTCTAAAAAGTAGCTTTCGTACCCAAAAACTCTGCTCCTTTGTTGTTCCACGTTGTCAACCTAGTCATGACACATCACCACCATCATTCTTCCACCTTGAAAACTGAAAAAAGTGAATTTAGAGGCAAAACGGCTGCTACAATTTTTTTCATAGCATTTTCCTGGCTTTAAGCCTAGGAAACGCTACGGAACTGTGAAAAAGTGCAGAATTTCCATATTTCAAGACTATCTCCAAAAAGTGACTCCAACTGTAAAAACTTGATCTTTAGCATGCCATGAACCTTCTTAAACACATTCAATCTCAGCTTGAGGCCCCTGTGGTGTTTCCTCTACATTAATGATCAGTTGAGCTATGGGCTCCTCAACCACATTCATCTTCAAACCCTTCTTCTCCAGCTCCTCATGAATCAATTCTAATTGCTCTTGGAGGTCTTTGACTTGGTCCTTCAGTGTCCTATTCTTAGATTTCAAATACAAGTTCATTTTTTGGATATGTTTCACCTCTCCTCTCAATGGTTAAGTCCATTTGATCAATTGTTGGTTGTTGTCCAAGCTCTTTGACACATTTATGACATGCTCTTCCAAAATTTCTTTCATTTTCTCAAAATGTACCTTCTGAACCTTGTGCTTCCTTGCCTCTTTCTTCAAGACTGATATTTCATCATTTTCCAGCTTCAACTGTTCCTTAAGGACTTCAATCTCTATTTTTTCAATGATTTTCTCTTTACCTTTCCTCTGTTTAATGACTAATTCTTTTTTTGCATGTGAGGATAGGTCTATGATGCTTGGTGATGGCTGAACAGTTTTAATGACCTTATGAGCTTCTTTAATGCTTTCCAAGACCCTTCTAGCATGTTTTTTCATTGGTTTCCTAGCTTGAAACATGAATCCTGCATATTCACCTGCAAACTCTAACTTATTAGCTGTTTTGACTTTCTTGAGCTTCCTTCCTCCCTCATCTATGTCTTCAGCTTGGACTATGGGAGTTTCTTCAATATCAATAGCATGCAAAATGTCCTCTAAGTTACCCTTAGCCATTGTTTGGCTTCTTGTAACCCTCTTGCTGCCATGTTTTCTCACTATTGGCTTTTGTTTTGCAGGTGTAACTTTGGGTGTGTCAGCCTTCTGCAATGGCTCTGTCTCCACGATCATTGGCTCAACTTGCTCTGCCACTGAAGGTGATGGGATATCTCTAGGTTTGGGAGTTATTTTAGGAGTGATAACATCTACTTCAAAACCACTAATGAACATAAAATGTGACCAGTCTCTATCTAATCTCTTTAACTCCTCTAATACCAGCAACTTGATCAAACCATGATGAAAAAGAGAGGTTTCATTTCCTTCAGATTTAACTTGAACTTTGTCTGACATTTTAGCTAAGCTTCTGTATAATTAAAAAGGTAAATAAAGAGACCTCTTACCCACAAAATGCAGCAGAAGCCTAAGGTGGTAGGAATAAACCATGTGGTACCTCCCTTCATAGGCGAAGTACTTCTGAATAATTAGCAGCAGTTTTGATAAGTTATCTTTCATGTGGCTCCTTGGGATGGAATTTGTGAGATCAATTTCACTATGCTTTGCCTTGATAAATTCTTTACAGTCCTGCATGGTGAACTTGATACCTTTGAAGCATTTCTCTCCTCCTCTAGGGATTTCCGTTGCTACTGCAATAGTCTTTGGTGTTACTGTAATGTTTAACATTCCCACCTTTGAAGCTGTCCCATTGAAACTAATAGCAAACTCCTTAGAAACCTACACATGGCACCCTTGCAATTTTTGGTAGAATTGTAAACACCCCGTTCTTCTAAAAAATTCTAATGCATTTGGGTCTTCATTTAACAAATTCATGTATGATGGCTCATATTTGAGATAGTGGCCACCTTTTTTGGTCTTCCTCTTTGCAGCCATAGTGATTTTATACCTTCTCTGCCTCGCTTGATTAGTGACACCTGCAACTTTTGAAAATGCTAGCAACCAACTTAGCTTGATGAAACAACTCTCCAGAACTCAAGAGCATGCAAAGATGAAGCGGAGAATGACAAAAGACTCAATTGGGTAATGTTTTAAAGTTTCAATGACAGTTCATGGCTTAATCATGACTCATGCAAGCTAAAAACAGTAATAATGACCTCAGCCATGAACTTCTTATCTTGGAAATGACCCTAACTGATTTGAATGACATCCACCCTAACAGTTCTAATCATGGACTGACACCTTGCACCAGATTTGACGAGGCAGACATAAATACCCTTTTTTGTAGTGTGGTCAGTTCATTTCCTAGAAGTTTCTCTACAAAACTATTAGGTAGTTTTGTAGTGAAAACTGCCTTTTTACAGTGTAATACACTACGAAAACAGGAAAAACTGACTAAAGTGACCTTTTTGAATTCAAAAACTTGGGAAATAAAATATGTCAGCATATGATGACTGATGGGACATAATATGACTTGAATGGGGGTGGGTTTGGACCTTAGGATAGGTTAATATGAAAAATTTTAAAATTTTCCTTTACCAACTTGTGACAAATGAACCTTATGACCATACCTAATAATGTTTCACTTTTTCTGAGTGATAACAGTGGCTCCACTTGGGATGCAGTGCGGCTATGGTACACCAAAGAACCTATAGTTCCAGTGCTATCCATCTTCTTGGAAATAAAAAATTTGAATTTTGCCAAGCTTTCCTTCAAACTCTAATGGCCTTCAGCTCGGGCTCAAGCTTGATGATCAGCTTGTCTTTATTAGCAGAAAAAACATATAAAAATGGAATATATACAATGGAATTAAAGATTAGTAGAACTTAAGAGGAATAGTGCTTCAAAAACCTGCCACCTAACAGTCCCTCTTCCTCTACCACTGCTGTCCCTAAAACTACCATAGTTCTAGTCATCATGGTAGGAAATGTGCCACCTCCACCTGTTGCTGCACTTGCTAGGTATGCCCCTCTTTTTCTTCAAGCTGTCCTTAATGCCCTTCCTAGAAAATATTCTACTAGAATAAAAAATTGGGGAAGTGATGAAGAGATTACAGCTGAAGAGCATGTAGACCAGTTTAATGACTTCATAGATAGGGAGGAGGTTGACCATGTAATGTTCCAAAATTTGCACATAGCAATTTGGAACATTAGATTTTGCTACTTTCACTTAGAAGAGGAATAAATGGGTAAGGAGGCCCATGAATAATAAAATTATGAATAAATTCCACCTTAGTAAGGAAGGAAATCATCTTAGGACCTGGTTTTACACTTCCTAGTGTGAACAAGGACAAATTGGATGAGGACCTAACCAAGTTTGACTAAGTCAACATGCATTCTTGAGGAGGAAGAAAACACTCAAGTAAACTAGCTTAATGTGAACAAGGTTCAGCCTAAACACATATGTGAGAACTAGATTTAAGATACTTAGTGTGAAAGAGGCATTGGAGGTGGATTAGTTGAACAAGTCAACAGCACAACCACGAGAGGAGGGAAGCAAGCTAGGGCAGTGCAGTTTTGAAAAAGGAAGCTTCATGAAGAAGTCACCTCAACTTTGTGTGGGGTCCGGGGTGAAGAGGCTCACCAAAGATAAAAGGAGGGCATAGCATCAAAGGATAATTCATTCATGTATTCATATTTCTTGGTCTAGAGACCCATTTCATACTTCAACTATTTAGCCAGAGTTACTGCACTACTTAGTGCAAAGAATTCCCGTGCGGGAATTCCATCCTCTCTTTGGATCAGCTTGCTTAAGGGATCAAGAGAGAAGGATTTGAACTTCATTTCAGTACTTGGCTTTGGGCCACTCTTCCATTTTCAGCCACAACGCAGTCTCCTTCAGAAAACTACGTCCTTTATGCAGCAGCAGCAGCAACACAGCTGCACCCTTTGATTTAATGCAAATCCTTGAGGAGGAGGTGCTCATTTCCCTCTGGGAGTTCTAATAAGAGGCCTAGGGACATTTATTTGTATTATTATGTTATTAAATGTCATTTAAAGCCATTTTTAATACATATATGTAGTAACTATGTTATTTTCTGCAGTACTATTTGTTATTCATGTATTTGGCCAGAAACCTTTGCTGGGTGTCTTTCTTTTTGTGTATAAGTGCTTAAATATCCATTTATTTGCTGTATGACTCATGTAAACTCTATATCAGACTTATCTCATCATTTATTGCTGAAAATCTTCATAAAATACGCTCCCTTTGCTTCAGTAAATTTCTGCATACTCCAAGTCATGGGAAATCAACAATTTTAAGCCTAGTCGGGAATGGAGGATCTGTTTAACATAGAAAAACGCATTTTTTTTGGCTGAAATTCGGCATGTGAATCTATATTGACCTAATATAATATATCCCAGAGCCATGACCCTTTTTTTTACGCATATTTCTGAATATAGTCAATTTAGGGCATGAAAAGCTGCTTTTCCTCACCTTTTTTAGAACAAAAGCTTAGTAAAGGTTGCTGCAGTACTTGGAATTGATTGATGAGTGTTTTTAAACACATTTAATGTTATTTTAAGCACACATCCTTGAAAAATTCATTTTTCAGGCATGCCTTGCTGAGTAATCCATTTTGGGAACATTACAGTGGTATCAAAGCATGATCTTTGGCTCAGCCTGTGGCTTCAAGAAAAAGTGCTGACTCCCTAAGGGAGGGATATTTAAAACTCTATAGATAGAGTGTTTATATGGCCAGGTAGCCTCTGGATCTCATCCTTTTTTCAAAGGTGACATATCCAGTAAATGCCCCTGTAGTCAATCTCTGGAATAAAATTTTGATATTCCTGAGAAGGGAAATTTATAGTGCTAAGCTTGTGAGTTTTATTTTAGAAGGAGAAGATGAAGAGGATGAGATTACTCTCATCCATTTTCAGATCCAAGAATAAAGAAGAAGAGAAATGCACTGAAACTCTAAAAGGGTTTCGAGGAGGAGAGATTTGTAGAGAAACCCCTAGAGGATTTCAAGAAGTAGAAACAGATGCATGCACTTCCTGTTCTTGTAGAGGGAGTGAAGAACAAGGATACCAATTATAGCATGAAATTCTGAGTGGGTATTTGGTAGAATACAAGTGCCAATGTAGGGTTTTCAAAGAAACCCTAGATTTCCCTCGGTTTATTCAACTGAGAGAAGAAAGAAGACCTTGCAGCAAAGATGAGATCAGAGGCAATAGATTCCTATTGTATAAATTTGATGGGTCAATTACAACAAGATCTTGGGCAAGGAAGCTTGAGGCATTTTTCATGCTTCACCCAATGGTCGAAGAGGAGGCAGTAAAATTTGCAGCGCTGCACCTGGAGGGTGAATCCAATGCTTGGTGGCTCAGTGACTCAAGCCATACAAGAGTGATTTATTTTCTTGAGTTTACTCAATGGTTGATTAGAACCTTTTATGGAGAAGGATCAGAAGAGACAAGTATTAGCACTGTCACAGCCTTGGGAGAACATCTTCCTACATCAGCAGTTGGATCAGCCAACACATTGAAGAGAGGAACTCTTGCAGCCATACAAGATGTTTCGGAGGATCACAAAGGTATGCATAAATTTCCATGTCTTGACATTTCAGAAAATTTTATGGAAGACTTTGGAGATTTGTTTGCATATGACCCAGGATCAAATATTGTTGCCAAGGAAGAGCAGCAAGATTGCACTGCACTGTGCAAGTGTTGAAAATGCAACAAGATGATGGAGCTTAGTGAAAAGAAGTCGTCTTCACTGAGTGGGCCCGCAGGCTATTTTTGGCGCAAAGTCTATTTTTAGACTATGTCTATTTTTAGACATATGGATCATGGTCTATGAGTTTCAGGATGCTATTTATGGATGATTGGTCAAGTTGGTAAAAATATATGGACCTCTATTTTTATACATTGGGCAGAATCTATTTTTAGACTGCCAGGCTAAAAATAGAACAGTCGAATATAATTAACCCTTAATAATATTTGGACTATAAACATTATCTTATCCTCTTGGAGCACTTCAGTTTGATGCTTGGATGTGGCACATGCAGCTGAAAAAAGGAAATACGCTTTTCCTAAGGGTTAGTTGAGCTATTGCATGGTTGACTTCAGTTAGAACTCATGTGGTAGAGTTTGGTGGAGTTGATGAGACAGTTGGTGGAGTTGTGTTCTGTTTAACTTAGTTGAACTAGTTGTATTTAGTCTAACTGATAAATACACTAGTGATGAGTGGTGTGAATTAATTATTAACTCATAAATCAACTAAAGAACACATCAGTTAACTGCAATGCATGGACAGTTCAGTGGAGACCAGTGTTAGAGGTGGGTGAAAGGGTGAGTCTACTATCAGTTGTGACTATAGCTGTGCATGAGATTTGCACACACATTGATTGAGATTGCCAATGAGGATTGCGCAGTACAAGCCAGTGGGATTCGAACTTGAATCTCATCATTATTCATCTTGGATTGCGCAGTAGAGGCAGGCAGACTTGTGGAGGAGATTTGAACCTGTGACTTGTTCAGATCTGAGCTAGTTTGTGTGTAACTATTGGAGATAGTGCTGAGAGCTGTGAGGAGCTTTGTGCTATGTATTGTTACATGTTCTATATCATTATAATATACAAATATTTGGGGGTTTTCAGCTGTAAGCTTTCCCCATTACATACTGTGTTCTATGTGTGCTTAATTATGTTTTAATGTGCGAATGTGACTGCTTCTGTTTCCGCAAATTGATGATAAATTGTATAAGAGGTTATGTATTATGCATGAAGATTAAATAGTGTGTAATCAGGATAATCTTGGTGAATAATTCAGCTATTATTCAAATTTCTACATGGTATCAAAGCGAAATTGATCATCAGATCTATTACACTGATTACAATTTATTTTGGTGGACAGAGTCTGTAAGCGGGCCAGGTAGCCTCTGGATCCATCCTTTCCTCGAAAGGTGATATATCCAGTAAATGCCCCTATAGTCGATCTCTGTGCTAGAAATAATTTTTTCTCACAGATCAGAAGCGGTTGAGTTTTGAGCTGGTGGAATTCGAATTTGCAGCAGTGTTTTCTTGGTGTCGAAAGTCGAGATGTCTTTCAACGGATTGCGATTGGAGTATGCCCTTGAGGGCAGCTCGAATTATGTTGCATGGAAGGACAGGATGGAGGCGGTATTAGATGATAACGGGCTGAACGAGTTCATAGATGCTGAGGTCCCAAAGCCTACTGATGCTGCTCAAGTTGAGGCTTGGCAAAAGAAGACAGAAAAATGTCGAAGGATTCTGTTGGAGGGCGTGAAGGATCACATTGTATCCAGCCTGCATGGAAAAAATTCTCCATACTTGATGTGGAAAGCGTTGACAGATTTATTCCAAAGCAAGAGAGACCAGAGGAAGTTGGCGCTCAAGGATAAACTCAGAAACATAAAGATGGAGAAAGGCGACAGTATACCCAAGTACCTCACAAAGTTCACCCAATGCAGGGATGAGCTGGGAAGTGTGGGGGTGACTGTAGATGAGGAGGACTTGGTGGACTTGGCTCTCCTTGGTCTTCCGAAGAGTTGGCATTCCTATCAGGACTCTGTCAATGGTCGGGAGAAATTGCCAGGATGGGAGCGACTTTGGTCGGATCTCATGCAAGAGGAGATAAGGCGGAGTACCAGGGACGGACCTTCATCAAAGGCATCTGATGAAGAAAATTGTGCTTTGGCTGCCAAAGCAAAGAAGGGGAAGAGCAAGAAAGCTTCTCATTCCGGTGCGAAAGGCAAGAAGCAGGACATGTCCAAGGTGAAGTGCTTTCACTGTCACCAGCATAGACATTATGCCACAAATTGTCCGCAGAAGAAGAAAAATAAGCATGCTGCTGGATCTGCAGCGGGAGAGGCCTTAGCCTCACAGTTTGAGCTGGATTTTTCACTGATCGCATGCTTGGTCTCAAGTGTGATGGGATCAACATGGTTCTTGGACAGTGGTGCGTCTTTTCACATGACTGGAGATCGAGATTTGTTTTCAGATCTGGATGAGAAAGATCTTGGAGTGCACATCGAGATGGGCGATGATGGTAGATACAGTGCGACCGGTATCGGTATCATTTCCTTTGAGAGGGAGTCTGGTAAACCCTTCGTATTGAAGGAAGTATTGCATGTTCCAGGATTGATGAAGAATCTAATCTCTGTGGCGATGTTGGAAGACAAGGGGTATGATGTGGTCTTCAGCGAAGGAAAAGCTTTCCTGCGCAGTAAGACAACTGGAGAGACCCGAAAGATAGGGGTTCGAGTCAAGAACCTTTATCAGTTGCAAGTAGATGGTTGCGCAGCAATGGCATGCAAGGCGGGAGAAGTGGTGAGCCGGGATGATGAGGGTGAACTGTGGCACAGGATATTGGGCCACCTTCACCATGGAGCTTTGAAGATCCTGCAGCAGATTTCTACTGGGCTTCCTAAGGGCACTCTTGCGCAGTCAGATCAGTGCAAGGGGTGTACCTTGGGGAAGTATGTGAAAGCCACCTTTCACAAGAAGGATAGTCGCGCCACGACAATCCTTGAGAGAGTTCACACAGACGTGTGTGGTCCTTTCTCTGTAGCTTCGACAACAAAGCACAAGTACTATGTGATCTTTGTTGATGATTTCTCTCGGAAGTGCTAGATCTTCTTCATGCAGAAGAAGAGCGAGACATATTCAAAGTTCTGTGAATTCAAGGCGCTGGTTGAGAAGGAATCGGGAAAGCATGTGAAGGCTCTTAGGAGCGACAATGGTGGTGAATTCATCTCTACTGAATTCAAGGACTTTTGCAGCGTAGAAGGGATTCAGAGAGAGCTCATCGCACCCCATAACCCACAGCAGAACGGGGTTGCTGAGCGGAAGAACAGAACGATCGTGGGTGCTGCACGGGCGATGTTGCATGATCAGGGCCTACCCCTTCACTTGTGGGCGGAGGCATGCAATACTGCAGTATATGTGCATAACCGTTGTCCTCACAAGATACTTGGCATGAGTACACCGGAGGAGGCGTTTTCTGGCAAGAGGCCTGATATTTCCCATTTGAGGATTTTTGGTTCACCTGTCTACATGCATGTGACGAAGGATGCCAGGAAGAAGCTAGAGCCGACCGCAGAGGTTGGGATATTTGTGGGGTACACTGATACGCCCCACAACTATCGTGTGTATTTGCCAGACAGTCGCAAGACTGTTGTGCGACGGGATATCAAATTTCAGGAGGAGAAAGCCATGAAGTGTTCACTTGAGAGGGAGCCACACTTGCATGCAGATGAGGAGCTATTAGCTCCTAAGGATGAGCTTCAGGATGTGGATCAGCCACAAGAGGAAGTTCATGGAGTGGAAGAGACCACTCATGCAGCGCCAACCATCAGAGGGCGGAAGCGCACTACAGAAGCTGAGCGACTGGCTCAAGATGCAGAGAAGGTTGTAGGACCACCTACAACACAACGCAGACAGAGACAGTCACCGGACCAGTACACTGGATACATGGCTCTTGTGAGCAAATGTGTCGTGACAGAGCCATCCTCTTTCGAGGAAGCTGTGGAGGACCCCGCATGGGTAGATGCCATGGTGGAGGAGTATGATTCGATTGTCAGAAACAGTGCATGGGAGATTGTCCCAAGACCGGAGGGAAAATCAGTGGTGGGTTCGCGATGGATCTACAAAGTGAAGCAGGCGGCTGACGGGAGTGTGGAGAAGTACAAGGCAAGATTTGTTGCCCGAGGCTTCTCACAGATAGAGGGGATCGATTATGAGGAGACCTTTGCACCTGTCGCAAGGTATTCTTCCATACAGAAGATTCTAGCTCTCTCAGCGTAGATGGGGTGGCACATTCATCAGATGGATGTGAAGACTGCGTTCCTCAATGGAGTCATTGAGGAGGAGGTGTACATAGAGTAGCTCGAAGGTTTCGAGATCTTCAGCAGTGAGTCGCATGTGTGCAGACTCAAGAGAGCACTATATGGGTTGAAACAAGCACCTCGTGCTTGGTACACACGGATTGACAGTTATTTCACCGGACTTGGATTCTCCAAGAGTGAGGCGGATCCTAACCTGTACCAGATTGTGGTGGAGGGTAAGTTGCTGATCATTGTACTTTATGTAGATGATTTGATTTTGATGGGAGATGAGCTGTTGATACTTTCATGCAAGGAGGATTTTGCTAGAGAGTTTGAGATGAAGGACTCGAGCCTCCTTCATTATTTCCTGGGATTGGAAATTTGGCAGCGCAGTGATGGACTATTTGTTTCTCAGGGTAAGTATGCCCAGGAGATACTGGAGAAGTTCAACATGCATGGCTGCAAGCCTGTTGATACTCCTCTTCCTGGAGGTTGGAGGAAGGAGGATGCTACTTCGCGGAGGTAGTGGATGCCACTGTTTATCGACAGTTGGTGGGGTTGCTTATATATCTGGTCAATACACGACCCGATATATGCTATACTGTTAACCAACTTTCACAAGATATGGTTAAGCCAACCAAGCTCTTCTAGAAGGCAGGCAAGCATGTATTTCGTTATATTAGAGGCACATCGGGATATGGATTGTGGTACAGACAGGAGGATGAGGTGAAGTTGTGTGGCTTCACGGATGCAGATTGGGCAGGGAGCCCAACGGACAGAAAGAGCACATCTAGAGGGATCTTCAGTATTGGGTCAATAGAAGTTTCTTTGTACAGCAAGAAGCAGAGATCCGTGGCACCCGGGGCCTGTGCGTAGGCTACATATGGCAAGAAGCTTTCCGTCGTATGCGAGGCCATATGGATGAGGAAGATCCTGGTCGGATTGTTCAGGTCACACTTGGAGCCTACCGTGATTTATTGTGATAACTAGAGTTGCATTAAACTCTCGGCTAATCCAGTATTTCATGATAGATCCAAACACATCGACATCAGGTACCATCATATCAGAGATTGTGTGCAGCGGAGAATCATGTTACTTTCATACATTCCCACGGAGGGTCAGGATGCTGATATCTTGACGAAGGCGCTCACCAGGAGAAAATTCGAATACCAAAGAGGCAGGATAGGGGTTGCAGATAATCCATATCTTGTTGAGAGGGAGTGTTTAAAATGCAACAAGATGATGGAGCTTAGTGAAATGAAGTCGCCTTCACTAAGTGGGCCCGCAGGCTATTTTTGGCGCAAAGTCTATTTTTAGACTATGTCTATTTTTAGACATATGGATCATGGTCTATGAGTTGCAAGATTCTATTTATGGATGATTGGTCGAGTTGGTAAAAATAGATGGACCTCTATTTTTAGACATTGGGCGGTTTCTATTTTTAGACTGCCGGGCTAAAAATAGAACAGTCAAATATTATTAACCCTTAATAATATTTAGACTATAAACATTATCTTATCTTCTTGGAGCACTTCAGTTTGATGCTTGGATGTGGCACATGCAGCTGACAGAAGGAAATACGCTTTTCCTAAGGGTTAGTTGAGCTATTGCATGGTTGAATTCAATTAGAACTCATGTGGCAGAGTTTGGTGGAGTTGATGAGACAGTTGGTGGAGTTGTGTTCGGTTTAACTTAGTTGAACTAGTTGTATTTAGTCTAAATGATAAATACACTAGTGATGAGTGGTGTGAATTAATTATTAATTAATTCACTAATTATTAACTCATAAATCAACTAAAGAATATATCAGTTAACTGCAATGCATGGACAGTTTAGTGGAGACCAGTGTTAGAGGTGGGTGAAAGGGTGAGTCTACTATCAGTTGTGACTATAGCTGTGCATGAGATTTGCACACACATTGATTGAGATTGCCAATGAGGATTGCGCAGTACAAGCCAGTGGGATTAGAACTTGGCTCTCATCATTATTCACCTTGGATTGCACAGTAGAGGCAGGCAGACTTGTGGAGGAGATTTGAACCTGTGACTTGTTCAGATTTGAGCTAGTTTGTGTGTAACTATTGGAGATAGTACTGAGTACTTGTGAGGAGTATTGTACTATGATTGTTACATGTTCTCTATCATTATAATATACAGATAGTTGGGGGTTTTCAGCTATTAGCTTTACCCATTACATATTGTGTTATATGTGTGCTTGATTATGTTTTAATGTGCGCATGCGACTGCTTCTATTTCCTCAAATTGATGATCAATGGTAGAAGAGGTTATGTATTATGCATGAGGCTTAAATAGTGTGTAATTAGGATAATCTCGGTGAATAATTCAGCTATTATTCAAATTTATATAACAAGCTTGATAGGTTCAAGGGAGATTTGAACCATCAACCTCATGCAACACTGATGAGTTGCACTCAATTCTTGGATGGAGTGAACTTTTCTCCAAACACATCCATGCAACAAAAGATGTTCATCTGGGAATTGACACATGAGATAGCCAAAATACCCTGGAGGAGGATTATAGCGCCGTCAAGAGGTAGCAGCAAGGAGGCTTTGCTTTCAACCCCTTTAGATCCTTATGGTCTTAAGATGGTTGTTGACATGAGATCTTCTCTTAGAGATCTCCAAGGAGATGCCTTTCAGCACTTCATAAGAGGCAAAGAAAAGAAACTTGTTGTGGAGGATGGTAGATCTCATTGGAGAAATACCAAGATGCAGAATGATGAGAAGTATCCACAAGGAGTTGAGTGGATGTGGATGGGAGGCAAGAGGCTTGTAAACCACTTGCAAGTCTATGACACTGGGCAGCAAGAGGCAATGCTGTGTTGGCTACTCTTGAGAGAGTTTGGTCAACCTATGACATGTCCTTTTCCATGGGGTGAGAAGTGGAAGGGAGATTGGCAAGATACTTTCATCATGGGGCAGTAGGGAGTGTGGATGCATTATGATGGTATGGTCGTTTTTCTTTCACTGCATCAGTTGTATGATGGAGGTATGATGAGGCAACAAGGACATTTGTTGCTTTGGAGGATTGAGAGAGAGCAAGGGAAGAGTTTCTCTCACATTTTGCATAATGTTGCAATGGGAGGAAATGGCAACATTATGGGGGAAGTCTTTGAAATTGGGCATGTCAGAGAATGGATTTATGAGTTGGCAGGAGCCTATTTGCATAGGCCAACAACGCTGTCACTTTGGAGAATGAGCTTATTGGTGGAGTGTTCCCAGGATCACTTCATATTTGATGCACTTGATGAGCATAGAGGAGGTAAGATTGATAGAGTGGTGGATGGACTCATTGGTTATTGTGATATGTTCTCCTTGACCTGGATTTCCAAGCATGGGAAGAATAATTTTTATGTAGCATGTGGTTCATTCTTCTCCATATGGGTATGTCATGCCGCTATGGAGGATTCATCTATGGATATTGTCACCATATTTTCTTCCTTACATTGTAAGATTTCTGTTTTGGCATTAATTGATTGTTCAACACAATATTGGTATACTCTTACCATTTCCTTGCAGTGCATTGCTCTACAAAGGGGCAAGTTTTTCTTTGGGCTCCATGGTCCATCTTTGGCCAGCTATTATGATGGAGACAACCATCCAATGTATGATCCGGGGCAAGTATATGGTTGCTTCTTGTGTGCTCAATTGACATATTCAACCATATACTATTTTCTAGTAGGTGAGATGACCTATACAGCAAGCCATTTGTCAAGAGATAACTTTCCATACCATTGTCTGAAGCTGCAGTGGGGACGACTGTGATGTGACCACTTGAGAGAATGTTGGTACCTTCGAGCACCACATAGAACCTTCAGTCTTTCTTTCATCATGCTGTTGATCATGATCCTATGTGTTGATATTATTATTGCCTATATGAGGAGCATGATTGGAGGAGGGACACATGGAGTGGGTGTGTTCTTGGGGGAGGAGCATCCCCACACTTTCTGCAGTACATGCTCTAAGGGGAGCATGGGAAGAGACATGGCCTCCATAGCAAAATATTTTTCTCTTTATGAAGAGGACCATGAGATGGATGGAGTTCCATATGGTGATGGTTTCTTATCCATAATGTATGAGATGGTTTGGGCCAGCTTGATGCACAACGCTGGGAGAGGGACCTTTGGAGGTCTAGCTTCCTTCTTTCCATTTGAGGGCAACATGATGGCAGCCCAAGATCAACAAATCCTCTATACTTATCTTAAGTGGAGAGGACGATAATGTGGGATAGGCTACTATGTCTACCATGTCCAAAATTTCATCCCACCTACCTTGCCGGAGCTTCAGGTGGAGGATGGTTTGCATGAGTTACCATTTTGGAGGCTGGCTAATTTTTCTTGGTTGATAGCTTGGGGAGGAGAGGTTCAAATGGGGATAATGAGTCCCAACCTATATCAACCCTCATGCTTCAAGAGGATCTTCAAACAGTCCATTGTTGCTTCCATGGATGTTCTACTATCACATAATGCCAGCTATTTACATAGCTTACACACTTGGGAGAGGCAACTTGGAGATATATGGATGATGCAACACCTTGATCCTTGGAGGATTTCATATTATGAGGTTTCTTTAGGGGAGAAGAGGGTGCTCTTTAGTCCTATCCTTGCATTTGCTTGAGGACAAGCAACATTTGGGAGGGAGGACTGTAATGTTCCAAAATTTGCACATAGAAATTTGGAACATTAGATTTTGCTACTTTCACTTAGAAGAGGAATAAATGGGTAAGGAGGTCCGTGAATTAATTTTTTTTAATAAATTCCACCTTAGTAAGGAAGGAAATCATCTTAGGAGCTAGTTTTACACTTCCTAGTGTGAAAAAGGACAAATTGGATGAGGACCTAGCCAAGTTTGACTAAGTCAACATGCATTCTTGAGGAGGAAGAAAACACTCAAGTAAACTAGCTTAATGTGAACAAGGTTCAGCCTAAACACATATATAAGAACTAGATTTAAGATCCTTAGTGTGAAAGAGGCATTGGAGGTGGATTAGTTGACCAATTCAATAGCGCAGCCACAAGAGGAGGGAAGCAAGCTAGGGCTGCACAATTTTGAAAAAGGAAGCTTCATGAAGAAGTCACCTCAACTTTGTGTGGCATCCGGGGTGAAGAGGCTCACCAAAGATAAAAGGAGGGAATAGCATCAAAGGATAATTCATTCATGTATTCAGATTTCTTGGTCTAGAGACCCATTGCATACTTCAGCTGTTTAGCCAGAGTTGCTGCACTGCTTAGTGCAAAGAATTCTCGTGCGGGAATTCCATCCTCTCTTTGGATCAACTTGCTTAAGGGATCAAGAGAGAAGTATTTGAGCTTCATTTCAGTACTTGGATTTGGGCCACTCTTCCATATTCAGCCACAATTCATTATCCTTTAGAAAACTGCATCCTTTATGCAGTAGCAGCAGCAACACAGCTGCACCCTTTGATTTAATGCAAATCCTTGAGGAGGAGGTGCTCATTTCCCTCCAGGAGTTCTAATAAGAGGCCTAGGGCCATTATTTGTATTATTATGTTATTACATGTAATTTACAGCCATGTTTAATACATAGATGTAGTAACTGCATTATTTTCTGCAGTAATGTTTTTTATTCATGTATTTTGCCAGAAACCTTTGCTGGGTGTCTTTCTCCTTGTGTATAAGTGCTTAAATCTCCATTTATTTGCTTTAAACTCTATATCAGACTTCTATCATCGTTTATTGCAGAAAAAATTCAGAAAATACGCTCCCTATGCTTCAGTAAATTTCTGCATACTCCAAGTCATGGGAAATGAACAATTTTAAGCCTAGTCGGGAATGGAGTATCTTTTTAACATAGAAAAACACATTTTTTTTTGTTGAAATTCGGCATGTGAATCCATCTTGACCTAATATAACATATCACAGAGCCATGACCCCTTTTTTTTATGCAAATTTCTGAATAAAATAATTTTAGGGCATGAAAAGCTGCTTTTCCTCACCTTTTTTAGAACAAAATCTGAGTAAAGGTTGTTGCAGTACTTGAAATTGATTGATGAGTGTTTTTAAACACATTTTATGATTTTTTAAGCACACATCCCTAAAAAATTCGTTTTTTAGGCATGTCTTGCTGAGTAATCCATTTTGGGAACATTACAGAGCATGAGGATGTCAAGCTGAGATTATTTTCTTAGAGCTTTAATGGTGAGGTAAGAAAGTGGTTCAAAGCCCTTTCTCTAGGAAGCCTACAAAATTGGAATTAATTTGAATATAGATTTTTGAGAAAGTGGGGAATAGAACCAACCCTGTGTAAGCCCTCATCGAGTACAATAGTTTGAAAAGAGCTGTTGATGAAAATGTCCAAAATTTCTCCAAGATATTTAACAAATTTTATGACTCTATCCCTGCCCATATTAAGCCTCCTCTAGGAGCATCTCAACTGAGATATGCTGAGGCCTTTGATTATGACTTTTCTATCCTGCTAAGAGAAAGAGAATCCCCTTCACTAGCTGAAATGCAAAATGATGCTGTGAAGGTAGAGGTCAATATGATAGTAGCTAAAAATTCCAAGATGGGAAAGAAAAAATTTAAAGAAGAAGATAAGCCTTCCACCTCAGATGATAAATTTTATTCTATGATGAAGACAATGGAAAAATTGATGGATAGGCTTGCCCTTGGGAATGCCTCTGCTCGTCCTGCACAACATGAACCCCAGTTTAGAAATCCTCAGTTTAGAAGACCTCAAAACTAGCATAGACCAAGGGAAAAAATAAATCATCCTAACCCTCAAGTAAGGCCTCCTTTTCAACAAAATTTAGTTGATGAAGAAGATCAGCCTGAAATACTAGAAGACTCTATTCATTGCTTGGATGAAAACATGTCAGGACTGTTTTTGACTAAGGAAGAACATGATGAGTCAGATCATGATGTAAAAAAGGGTGAGGAACCATCTAATTACCTTAAAGGATATCAACATGAAACATTTGAGATGCAGAAAAAATACAACCTCGGAAACAGACATGTTCCAATTACTGCAAATAAAACACAACCCAAGAAAGATGCTCCCAAAGCTACTGAGGTTAGAAAAGATCCACCACTTCCTCCTCCTATCAAAGAGACTGAAAAATCTGCTTCTGTTTTTAGTTTGGAGAATGAGATCTCCAAGATCAAAATCCCAGTTCCTTTAGAGAAATTATTAAGGTGAATGAATACCGAAGTAAAATTGTAAAAATGTTGAATTCCCAACCAGGAGCTGTTCACATCCTTAATGTTCAAGAGGATCATCCAACCATATAATTGGGACCAAGAATAGAAGATGAGCAGAATGAAGAGGTGCCTCCTTTCTATGTCAGCCTTAGTATTCATGACATGACATTACACAATGCCATGTTGGATTCAGGGGCCTCTCATAACCTCATGCCTAAAGTAATCATGGAAAGGATGGGATTGGAAATTACTAGGCCATATAAGGACTTGTTTTCTTTTGATTCAAAAAGAGTTTAGTGCATTGATTTAATAAAAGATATTGTTGTTGGTCTTACACAAGTCTCTGCCAAGATAGTGGTAATGGACATTGTGGTAGCAGACATTCCACCTAAGTTTGGCATGCTGCTATCTAGATCATGGGAAAATAATATCAAAGGCACCATGCAGATGGACCCAACTTATGCCACCATTCCTATTTTTGGTGAGCAAAGAAGATTATACAGAGAAACAAGGATGGCCTATATGGTAAGTAGCAAGGAAAAACCTCAAAATTTCCCAATATATGTTGTTGATACTGAATTAGGATCTGCCATACTTTTCAATGAATTGACTGATGAAGCAGAAGATGAGAAGAAAGAAGAAATTTAGGAAGCAGAAAATCGACAGGCAGAAAATCAGCAAATCAGTGAAAAGAAGGCACAAGGTTGGTGGTTGTTACACTTTGATGGATCAATAGGAAGAGAGGGGACTAGAGCAGGATTTTGGATCACAACTCCAAAGGATGAAAGTAAGTTATTTTCTTTCAAATTGAACGTTGATTGCACAAATAACATGGCTGAATATGAATCTCTATTTTTGGGTTTAGAAATTTTGAAAAGAATGGGTGCCCAAAAGATTTCTGTTTGTGGAGATTCCGAATTAGTTATTAAACAAGTTGAGGGTGTATATCAAACCAAGGATGTGAGAATGAGAGCATACAAAAATTTGATCATGGAGATGTTAGAGAATTTTCAAGAATATTCATTTATTGTGAAGACTAGGGACCAAAACTCAGTAGCTGACTCCCTAACTATCTCTGCAAGTCTGTTTATTATTCCTGCACATTCCACTGAAAGATAGGAAGTTGAAGTTCGTCATAGGCCTGCTATCCCTGACAATATAATTCATTGGCAAGTTTTTGAGGATGACCAACAAATCAAAAACTTCATAGAGTTGAAAGCACACAAGTAGATCATAAAAACGTGCTTGTTGAAATCAAAGGTAGTTCTGAAGTGTTGCAACTGAAGAATAATTCCATACCCAGAGGTCTCATCCCACTTAAAAAGTTTTTTGACCAAAATGATGTGTTCAAATATCCTAGGATACAAGCTGATGATGAGGAGGTAGAGAGTTGTAACCTTGGTACAATAGCAATGCCAAAAATGATTAAGCTTTCAAAATTTATTTCAGTTGACATGAAATAGAAATATATTGAGATGATGAAAAGGTTCGTAGATGTTTTTTCATGGAGTTATGCTGATTTAAAGAAATATGATCCTACTATTATTCAGCATACCATTCCTATTAAAGAAAATGAAAAGCCTTTCAAATAGAAGTTGAGGAGGATTAATCCACTTTGATGCCAAAAAGCTCTTTGATGCCAAAATTATTGTCCCAATCAGATTTTCAAAGTGGCTTGCAAACTTGGTTCCAGTTAGGAAAAAGAGTGGAGAAATCAGAATCTGCATTGACTTCAGAAACTTGAACAAAGCTTCTCTGAAGGACAATTACTCTCTCCCAAATATGGACCAAATTGTAGAGAACATTGTTGGTTCCCAAAGGATGTCTATGCTGGATGGTTTTTCAGGGTACAATCAGATACTTGTGCATCCAAAAGATCAGGAAAAAACTGCCTTTACCACACCATGGGGCACATTCATGTATGCCAGGATGCCCTTTGGTCTAATGAATGCATGAGCGACCTTTCAAAGAGCAATGGACATTGCCTTTGCTGAGGAGAAGGATAAGTTGGTGGTTGTTTTTCTCAATGACATAAAAATTTTCTCAAGGAGAGAGGAAGACCATTTGAATCATCTAGAAAATATTCTGCTGAAGTGTAGAGGGTTTGGAATTTCTTTTAATCCCACTAAAATAATATTTTCTTTGACTCCCAAGAAGTTATTTGGGCATATTATATCTAAATATGGGATTAAGATTGATCCAAACAGGGTCAATGCCATTCAGAAAGTGGATCTTCCTAGAAGCAGGAAGGAAATTCAGTCTTTCCTTGGAAGGTTGAATTTATTGAGGATGTTTATCCCAATTTTGTTGAGATTTTCAAAGACATAACTAAGATGCTGAAGAAAGGAGCTGAAATCAAATGGACAGTGGAAGCAAAACACTTGTTTGAGGAGATCAAGAAGGCACTTACTCAAGCACCAGTGTTGATTAGCCTAGATTTTTCAAAGGAATTTATGGTTTTTACATTTGCATTAGAAAATACAATTGCTGGAGTTTTGCTGTAGAAAGAGTAGCCCATTTCATTTTTTAGCAGAACCTTAGCTAATTCAGAGCTGAAGTACAACATCCTAGAGAAACAGGCCTATTCTTTGGTCAAAGCTATCAAATATTTCAAAATTTACATTCTGCATTCTCATGTCGTAGCATTTGTTCCTAATGCTGTTGTGAAGGACATCTTAACTCAAGCTGATCCTGATGGTAAGAGAGGGAAGTGGATTGCTAACTTGCTGGAATATGATATAGAAATAAGACCTACAAAATTGGTGAAGGGTCAGGGGCTAGCAAAGCTGATTGCACAGTCCAATTTTGACTGTCTTGATATGAATTTAATTGCGGAAATTTCACAGATATCAAATGAAGATAAAGAGGTGATTCCCATTGAAGAGGAGTACATCATTTTTGACTAGTACAGAGACATTTTCTTTGTCTTACATCATCATAGGTCTCCCGTTGAATTAACAAAGTCTAAAGCAAGGTTTGTGAAGTTAAAATCCTTGAGGTACTGCATCATTGATAAAAATATGTATTGGAAGGATACTGGTGGTATTATTTTGAGTTGTGTGCTGGAAGAGGAGGAAGAAAAAGTTACTGAGGAGTTTCACAAAGGAGATTGTGGAGGTCATCATTATTGGAAGGCCACAACAAATAAGATTATCAGAGCAGGGTACTACTGGTCTACTATGTTCAAAGATTTCTATAAAAATATTGTTGCCTGCCATGAATCCCAGATTTTTTATGGTAAGAAAAGATTTTCCCTTTACCCTTGATGCCTATATATGTTGAGGCGTCATTCCAGTAGTGGGGGCTAGATTTTATTGGTGAGATTCATCCATCATCTTCAGGTCAGCGTCGCTGGATACTGACAACAACTGATTATTTCACCAAGTGGATTGAAGAAATAATATATTGTTTAGGTTTGGCTGCCCTATGAAGATCATCACTGACAATGCACAGGAATTCAAATCCAAAAGGCTGATCAGTTTATTTCATCAATATCACATTACACTTGGGTATTCTACTGCATATTATCCACAAGTCAATGGTCTTTCTGAATCTTCTAACAAAAGCATTATGAGGATTATTAAGAAGGTTATGCAGGAAAATAAAAATTCATGGCATTTGAAGTTGAAGTATGAGGTCAATTGGAACTTCACCTTATGAGTTGGTATATGGGGCTGAAGCTATTTTTCCTACATCCTTGGGAGTGCCTGTCATGAAGCTGCTGCAAGGATTAGAGGAGGATCCAAATGAAATTCAGAGGAGAATAAATGAGTTGATAGCCTTGCAAGAAAAAGGGGAGGAAGTCTATAACAATAATCAACAATCTCAAAATAGAATTAAGAAGACATTTGACAAGAAGGTCAAAGAGGAAAACTTTCAGATTCAATATGTGGTTTTGAAGTGGGAGGCCAGGATTGAAGAAAAGGGAAAGCATGGTAAGTTTGAGAATATTTGAAAAGGTCCATTCATAGTGGCTGCATTTCATGGAAACAACACTTACATATTGCAGGAGATGGATGGAAAACCTTGTGCTGGAGGGCCTGTCAATGGAAGGTTTTTGAAGCACTATTCCTCTTAAGTTCTACTAATCTTTCATTCCATTGTATATATTCCATTTTTTATATTTTTTTTTCTGCTAATAAAGACAAGATGATCATCAAGCTTTAGCTCGAGGTGAAGACTATTATAGTTTGAAGGAAAACTTGGCAAAATTCAGAGTTTTTATTTCCAAGAATATGGATAACACTGGAAATACAAGTTCTTTGGTGTACCACAAGGGCACACCATCCCAAGTGGAGCCACTGTTATCACTCAGAAAAAGTGAAACATTACTAGGTATGGTCATAAGGTTCATTTGTCACAAGTTGGTAAAGGAAAAATTTAAAATTTTTCATATTAACCTATCCTAAGGTCCAAACCCACCCCTATTCAAGTCATATTATGTCCCATCAGTCATCATATGCTGAAATACTTCATTTACCAAGCTTTTGAATTCAAAAATTTCACTTTAGTCAATTTTTCCTGTTTTCGTAGTGTATTACACTGTAAAAGGCAGTTTTCGCTATGAAACTGCCTAATAGTTTCGTAGCGAAACTGCTAGGAAATGAACTAACCACGCTACGAAAAAGGGTATTATGTCTATCTTGTCAAATCTGGTGCAAGGTGTCAGTCCATGATTAGAACTGTTAGGGTGGATGTCATTCAAATCAGTTAGGGTCATTTCCAAGGTACGAAGGTCATGGCTGAGGTCATTATTACTATTTTTAGCTTGCATGAGTCATGATTAAGCCATGAGCTGTCATCAAAACTTTAAAACATTACCCAATTGAGTCTTTTTCATTCTCCACTTCATCTATTCATGCTCTTGAGTTCTGGAGAGCTGTTTCATCAAGCCAAGCTGGTTGTTGGCATTTTCAAAAGTTGCAGGAGTCACTAATCAAGCGAGGCAGGGAAGGTATAAAATCACTATGGATGCAATGAGGAAGACCAAGAAAGGTGGCCACTATCTCAGATATGAGCCATCAAACATGAATTTTTTAAATGAATACCCAACTACATTAGAAGTTTTCAGAAGAATAGGGTGTTTACAGTTCTGCCAAAAACTGCAAGGGTGCCATGTGCAGGTTTCTAAGGAGTTTTCTATTAGTTTCAATGGGACAACTTTAAAGGTGGGAATGTTAAACATTACAGTAACACCAGAGACTATTGCAACAACAACAGAAATCCATAGAGGAGGAGAGAAATGGTTCAAAGGTATCAAGTTCACCATGCAGGACTGTAAAGAATTTATCAAGCCAGAGCATAGTGAAATTGATCTCACAAATGCCATCCCAAGGAGCTACATGAAAGTTAACTTCTCAAATTTGCTGCTAATTATTCAGAAGTACTTCACCTATGAAGGGAGGTATCACATGGCTTATTCCTACCGCCTTAGGCTTTTGCTGCATTTTGCGGGCAAGAGGTCTCTTGATTTACCTTTTTAATTATACAGAATCTTAGCTAAAATGTCAAACAAAGTTCAAGTTAAATCTGAAGGAAATTAAACCTCTCTTTTTCATCATGGTTTGATCAAGTTGCTAGTATTAGAGGAGTTAAAGAGATTAGGTAGAGACTAGTCATCTTTTCTGTTCATAGTAGTTTTGAAGTAGATGTTATCACTCCTAAAAGAACTCCCAAACCTAGAGATATCCCATCACCTTCAGTGGCAGACCAAGTTGAGCCAATGGTCATGGAGATAGAGCCATTGCAGAAGCTGGCACACCCAAAGTTACACCTGTAAAACAAAATCCAACAGTGAGCAAACATGGCAGCAAGAGGGTTACAAGAAGCCAAACAGTGGCTAAGGGTAACTTAGAGGACATTTTGCATGCTATTGATATTGAAGAAACTCCCACAGTCCAAGCTAAAGACATAGATGAGGGAGGAAGGAAACTAAAAAAAGCCAAAACAACTAAGAAGTTAGAGTTTGCAGGTGAAGAAGCAGGATTCATGTTTCAAGCTAGGAAACCAATGACAAGACATGCCAGAAAGGTCTTGGAAAGTAGTAAAGAAACTCAGAAGGTCACTGAAACTGTTTAGCCATCACCAAGCATCATAGACCTATCCTCACCTGCAAAAGAAGAATTAGTCATGAAACAAAGGAAAGGTAAAGGGAAAATCATTGAAAAAACAAAGATTGAAGTCCTTAAGGAATAGTTGAAGCTGGAAAATGATGAAATATCAGTCTTGAAGAAAGAGGCAAGGAAGCACAAGGTTCAGAAGGTACAGTTTGAGAAAATGAAAGAAATTTGGGAAGAGTAGGTCCTAAATGTGTCAAAGACCTTGGAAAACACAGAGCAATTGATCAAATGGACTTAGCCATTCAGAGGAGAGGTGAACCATATCAGAAAAATGAACTTGCATTTTCAATCTAAGAATAGGACACTGAAGGACCAAGTCAAAGACCTTAAAGAGAAATTATAATTGATTCATGAAGAGCTAGAGAAGAAGGGTTTAAAGATGACTATGGTTGAGGAGCCCATAGCTCAACTGATCATTAATGAAGAGGAAACACCACAGGGGCCTTAAGATGAAGATCAAATTTTTACAGCTGAAGGTCACTTTTTGGAAAAAATCTTGAAATGTAGAAATTATGCACTTTTTCACAGTTTCATAGCATTTCCTAAGCTTAAAGCCAAGAAAATGCTATGAAAAAACCTGTATCAGCCTTTTTGCCTCTAAATTCACTTTTTGTAGTTTTCAAGGTGGGAGAATTATGGTGGTGATGTGTCATGACTAGGTTGACACCATGGAATAGCAAAGGAGAAGAGTTTTTGGGTACATAAGCTACTTTTTAGATGCTACTAAAGCTCGCTACGAAACTGTCCTGTTTTCGTAGTGAGCTATTTTTGAATATTTTGGAGTAGCTTAATGGTATTTTTGGATAGCTGGACCCCTCCAACATGTCAAGGGACCTTAACATAAAACATTTATGACTCGAAGGAAGTGTTGTGGAGACAGGTCATTAGCTAAAGCTCTCGTTGAAGATAAGGATTATGCATTCCTAAAAATAGGGTTTTGTTCCACATGTCTAGGAGGGCTTTTAATATGTAAAGGTGGTAATGAACCTGTCATATATCATTCGAGCATGTGATGCTTATTTGTAACTGACATGTAACTGTTTCATAAAGATAAGGTAGAATATGTAATAAATAGGAGTTTGAGTCCTATTAGGAAATGTCTTTTTTAAGGTGTAGCTGTCATTTTCTTGTTAGAAGTCATGTTTTGTAGTTATGTGATGTGTCATAGGATAATTCGATGAATCTAGCCATCAGGCAGATCATCCTTGTTGTAAGATTGTATATTAAAAGGCAAGGCATCGAAGTAGTGAGGGGTTGGATATTTTTTGCACCAAACTGCTGCTTTATGTATTTTGACTTATATCAGTAACAAAGGGACTTCCTTCTTAACAGACCTAATATTTTCGTGGGGTTTTTAATGTTTTATTTATCTACATCTTATGTTTTTACCACTTGCATTAGATTTCATTTCTATTACTCAAAATTCATAACTCTATATATGCTCTAACTCCCTTTAGTAATGAAATGACTGTGTTTTCCTATGTTTTGAGTGAATTGCCTTTGTTAAAGACCCCTATTTGCCTCAGCTTCCATGTCAAGAAGCCTTGCCACTAAAACTACTGATTGTTGACTCCATAAGTCCAATGGTAGCAAGCTTGCATTATTTTCAACCTGTAAACATAAAAAACAAGTTCCATTTCCAATAGAGTTAGCCATATAGTACTATCATTATCAAATATCATAAAACCCCTTAAGAGAGCCCTCTCAGACTGAAGAGGCTAAGATTCAGTCAAAAGATGGTTTGAAACAGTTACATAGAGTTGTCTGATTATCAGCCAATCAAGTACAGTTTTGTGATAACACCACATAAGCAAAAATTTGAAGAGCCGCATCTAGAAAAAAATCAAGAAATTGAGGTTTGTATGTTCAAATTTTGGTCCATTAGTTGATATGGTTTCTTATATTTTTTTTTGTGGCATCTGATGGTGTTATTGCATTGCAAAATGATATTATGAGGTATTTTAGAGAGGATTTGCATCAAAGAATTTTAAGTTCAAACTTCAAGAAACAAGTACATGATTTGGAAATGTTGCAAAAGGTAGCATTAATGTAAACATCACTTTGCGAAATTAATTTAATAATTACTGGAGTGGTTTCCTCTGATATTTATTTAGAGTTAATTTTCTAGGTAAGATGACACATTATAAGATATCCATTTCTTCAAATTTATACATTTAGAAACTATACTTTCTCATGGTAAATAGATAGTTGAAATTTGTTGATATCCTTATGCAATTGATTGTTTTACATTTTTGTGAGTCATACACAACATGTTTACTTAAGGCATGGCTTATTTTGTCTTAGTTTAAAAATGTTTTGGGTTAATTTGAAGCAGGCTTCCCCTTATGTTTGTGGCTTTTTGGGGTCAAGTTCTTGAATTTCTTCATGAACTCCTTGAGGCTCTAAAGAATTAGGGGTATACTATAACTGAATGCGAAGCTAAAATCTTTCTTCCTTGATTAATTGAGAAGATGCATCTTTGATGAATTTTATTTTATTTTTCATAATAATTTATTTAATTCTAAATGATGAAAAAATTGAACATTCATGATGGGAACTTCATTGTATCGATAGTTGGGGCACAATATTGATAAGGTATGGGAAAATATATGTGAATTAACAAAAATTACAACATGCATATATCCTACATAAAATATTTTAGTTCTATATTAGAAGAGATACAGTCAAAGAACAATAAAAGTAGAATTGAATATGGAGATCTTCTTGGATTTATGTCGATAGATCACTATGGGATCGATTTATGTTATTAATTTTTTTTTTTTGATGCTACTCAATTTTTGTTTTTTATCAATAGATATCTAGACCAACAAAATCCTTACAGGTTGTTGCTGCACTGACAACATAACGTGATGGTTAAATACAAGGTTATTAGTATTTTTTTTGGACACTATATTTTTTTTAATGGTCTAACAATATATACTTAGAATATATTTCAACATAGATTCATCACTTATATTCTACATAAGCCACATATTATTTGAAAAATTAATTTGCATGGCAGAAATTGTCAGAATACATTTCAAGTTATGAGCCAATGTATTCGTTTAAATTTATAATTGGGCACTACTTATTTGGTGTTTGTTTGTTTCTTTTGTACTTATTCTCATTTTATCTTTCGTGGCTTTGAGAAACAATGAAGGTGTTACACTTGATTTTATATCGTTGAAATTCATAGTAATTCAACTTGCAAAAGAAAGATTTGCAAATCTCAAACTTACAAATTAGAATATTTTTATCACCTTTTTAAATAAATCAACAATAAGATCAACATGGCATAGTCTTATTCTATCACCTTTTCATAGTGGAACAATGGCCCTTTGTATTTTATGTTGGAAATATTGAGAGGGGGGGTGAATCAGTATTTATTTCAATTAGAGAATCAGTTAATCTTCAATTATTATCAGTGTTTGTACAATGATAGCAACAAACAAGAGGATCACAAATGCACACAATTTTTAAGGTGGAAACCCACTCCGGGACAAAAACCACCTAATCCTTTTCTAATAATTCTTTTCAACTCCAATTGAAAATAAAGCTCCAAATTCCTAGAATCTAGAAAAGCATTCTTCTCCAGCTCCCATTGGATGGACGTTCCAACGCCCGAGATTCTTCAGTAGTCACTGAACGAATGCACCAACACCCAATGAGCTACAACTCACCCTAGCACCACCCTACCACCCTATAGAATAATAAAAGAAGAATGGACTCTCGTACCAGAGAAAATGGTCCACTTTACAATGATATAGAATGATGTAGAAGAAGAAGATATACTAGACCATAACCCCAACTTTGACACAACCACTGCCTCTTTAACCCTTGGCAGATAGACACTAGTACAATTTGTACAATAATGTATTTACAATGACTAAGCACAATGATAACTTTACAATGATTGTATGCAGTGCTGCCCACTTGAAGACTTCATATGATGAACTTCTTGCTACTGTTATGCACCTTGGTTGCTACTCTTGTCATGCTACTCTCTGTTGCACCTTTCTTTGCTTTGCTTCTGTAGAAATTCTGGTCCTTTGCAACCCTTGACAACACATGATCTAGCTTTTTCTTGCCTTCTATGAGCTCAATATTGAATTTGGTGTATCTCTGTTATTTCAGATCCTCAATATCTGATTTTCAGTCCTATAGTAGTCCTCTAAGTCTTATTTCCAATGCCATAGTTCTGACCCAATTTGAATTCTCCAAGAGAGAGTTATACCCAATTTCTCACACTGCCCTAATTATGGACTGTTTCAGTAGAGCACACTTGTACGACATGCCACGTGTCACAGTTTCTTCATTTGTCTTTGAAATTGATAGAGCACAAATCGAAGACTGTGAAATATCCGTCACTTTTTACGGAATTCCAATCCGATACTCAGAGAGGGAGTTATGAAGAATTTACCAAGGTCACTTCTTTGATATGAATTTCAGGAGCCTGCAAAAAACCCTTACTTCCACAGACCATATCTCAACAAATATTGCACAACTTGATCTGAAATTTTTACTGCAGATTCCTCAAGATTTTGGCTTCGCTCATAAAAATTTCAGCTCTTGAGCCTTCGTATAAAAAAAGTTAGAGCGAAAATTCCACGATGACCTGTTTCAGATGGCCGAATCCCTTGCCTAAGGAGGAAATGAAGATCACAATATATATGAATGCTTAAGTTGAGAGGGGCTTCAACAAGTGAACGTGGGAGGGATTTTAGGAGCTTAAAAATATTAATTATGACTTTTCAATGACCCATGCCCCAACCCCATGGGGTTTTAGCCCACTAACTGGGGGTACAAACTTCAAACATGAATATCTCTCAAACCGTGAAGAATTACATGGTGTGCCATATATCAACGGAAACATCTCGACAAGTAAAAACCATAAAAATAATTATTGACCCAGAATATATTAATTTGGTAGGTCAAAATTCCCATGCAATATTGGGTTAGCCCCTGGTGCTGCTTGGGTTGACATCAATGACAACCGCTAATCAACAATCTCCCCCTTTGGCATTGATGGCAACACAAGTACTCCCCCTGCGATCATGACACCTCTTCCTACAACATTCTCTCCCCCTTTGACATCAATGGCAAAGGGTAACTCCCCTTGAAACACAACCATCCTGTGGACCTATACACACTTCCACTCGCGCTGACACACAACCATCCTGCAGACCTGCACACACTTCCACTCCCCCTTTATATTTTGAAAAATGAAAATCTAATGAGAACTTGGGAGAATCCCAAGCTTCTGGTGAAGATATTCCAATGCTGGTGAATATTTAATATGTGATTCTTTTGGTGCTACTTGGAATCTTGCTACTTGTCCAACTGCTTGCATAACATCTAGTCTGGAGGCTATTACATATAGAAGACTACTAATCATAGATCTATACAACCTTTTATCCACATCCTTAGATGAGTCTTCTATGCTCAATTTGCAACCAAGTAAAGACATCTCAAAATCACTTTGCACCTTTGTAGCAAAATTCTTACTTAGTCGATCATCATTGCTACCAATTATTGTATCATCCTCTTTAGCTATTAGACATGCTTTAGTTGCTTCATCCAGAACATATATGTCGTTTGGAGCTCGACTTGCTGTAGCCACAATTTCACCATACACGCCTTTCTTGATTTCACATTTCGTGGAGTTGAATAGTATTGTGTGTCCTTGATCACACATTTGTCCAACACTGAGCAGATTTTGATTCATGTTTTCAACCAATAGAACATTCTTGGCTAGAGCATCTTTGCTTCCGAGAGTGACAGTACCTGATCCTATAACATTTGAAGATCCATCATTTCCAAAGGACACAGTTCCATCCTTCTTCTCTTTCAGAGATACAAATTTATTTCTATCTCCGGTCATATGCGTTGAGCAACCGCTATCAACATACCACACATCTTTGTTCTTTTGAGCCTTGAAAGCGAGAGCACAATTATCATTCTTCTTCTTCTTCCATGTTCGTTCGTTCTGTGGCTTCGAAGATTCTTTTGGAGGATTTTCAAGTCTGCAGTCTTTGGCTATGTGTCCAAAGTTTCGACATTTGTAACATTCAATATTATTTCTTAAATGTTCAAATCTATTGATATTTCGCTGAGCCCTGGGAGGTTCATATTTGATAGATCTCCTGGAATTATATTCGTTCCTAGGGTACGTGCGACATTCTACAGCTTTATGACCAAATTTTCCACATGAATAACAGTAGCCATAAAAAATATGTTGGTACCTGGATGGAAATTTTCGTCGAGGAATTGTCTTCCAAGGTTGTTCTTGAGAATCTTGTCCAATGAAGTCTTCATGCATGTCAAATCTCATAGGTTCATTGTATTTTTTTGTAGAAGGTCCTGCTTCTTCTTCTTTGTAACCGATGCCAGTTTTGTCATTGTAAGATCGTTGATTGTTGATGAGTTATTCCAATGCCCTTGAGCTGTTGGCATAGTTTTGGATAGTTTTTCCTTTCTTCACTTCCTCACGCAGTGAGACTACTTGGGCTTCTAATTCTTCCCTTTCTTGGTTACTTTCTTCCAACTTCTTTTGAAGTGACTCTTCAATGCATTTGTGTTCTTCAACTTCAATTTTGAGACCTTGAACTTGTTCTTCAAGAATTTTGGAACGGATCTTCTCTGCCTTGAGATCTTTTATAAGCTTGATTGCTTCCTCATAAAATTCGTCTATGGTCCATCCTTCTTCTTCGTTGTTTGATACCTATTGCTTATTGTGCTCGGGTTTATTGTGCTTGGCCATAAACAATACTCTCTCATTGGATTCTTCTTCACTATCATTGTCTTCATCGAATGATGAGCTATCTTCTTTAGAGAGAAAGTTCCTTTTGGATTCTTGCTTGTTGAATTTCTTAAAGCCTTTCTTTCTCTTTGAGTTGCCATTACTTTTGTTTGGACATTTTGCTGAAAAATTCCCAACCTCATTACAGCTAAAACATATCAATGGAAGTTTACCTTTGAATTGTCCCTTACCAATTTGTAGTTTTCTCATGAAGTAAGCATATTCTTCATTTGAAAGACCTTCTTCATCTTCTCCCTTTTCTTCACACTTGCAGGTGCATGTCTTTTCAATTGAAGGTTGTTTATCCTTGTTGGTTTTCTTAGATGCAACGAATGCAATTTCTAGATGCGAAGTACCCTCTTCTTCATCAAGTCTCATTTCATATGCTATGAGAACTCCATGTAATTCCTCTTTGCTGAGTTTGTCAAAATTTGCACTGTATTCTAAGATCGATACCTTTGGGTTGAATCTCCCTGGTAATGTTCTAAGAATATTCCCTATAATAGTCTTCTCGTCAACTGGCTCTCCCAATCCTTCCAGAGTATTGGTTATTTCATCAACGTATTGAAAATATGTAGCAATGTTTCAATCTTCTTTCATTCTGAGTTGCTCAAATTTTGCTCTATAGATTTGAAGCTTTGCTTCTTTGACATTTGAGTCACCTGCATATATATTCTCAAGCTTGTCCCATACATTTTTGGCGGTTTTGCAACCCAACACCTTATGATAAGCAGATTCAATAAGTCCACTGATAATAATATTCTTTGCTTTTGCATCATTTACCAAATTCTTCTTACCTTGTTCATCCATGGTTGATGTAAATCCATTTTGAACAGTGTCCCATACTTCGTAACCTTGTGCCAAGAGATAGACCTCCATTATTCCTTTCCAAAGTGCATAATTATTTTCATTGAATAGAGGTACACCATTCTTGGTATGCTCCATGACCTCCTTCCAGCTGTTAAACTGCTATTGAAGGAACCAAGCTCTGATACCAATTGTTGGAAATACTGAGAGGGGGGGTGAATCAGTATTTATTTCAATTAGAGAATTAGTTAATCTTCAATTATTATCAGTGTTTGTACAATGATAGCAGCAAACAAGAGGAATACAAATGCACACAGTTTTTAAGGTGGAAACCCACTCCGGGACAAAAACCACCTAATGCTTTTCTAATAATTCTTTTCAACTCCAATTGAAAATAAAGCCCCAACTTCCTAGAATCTAGAAAAGCATTCTTCTCCAGCTCCCACTGGATGGACGCTCCAACGCTCGAGATTCTTCAGTAGTCACTGAACGGATGCACCAACACCCAATGAGCTACAACTCACCCTAGCACCACCCTACCACCCTATAGAAGAATAAAAGAAGAATGGACTCTCGTACCAGAGAAAATGGTCCACTTTACAATGATATAGAATGATGTAGAAGAAGAATATATAATAGACCATAACCCCAACTTTGACACAACCACTGCCTCTTCAACCCTTGGCAGATAGACACTAGTACAATTTTTACAATAATGTATTTACAATGACTAAGCACAATGATACCTTTACAATGATTGTATGCAGTGTTGCCCACTTGAAGACTTCATATGATGAAATTCTTGTTGTTGTTATGCACCTTGGTTGCTACTATTGTCATGCTACTCTCTGCTGCACCTTTATTTTCTTTGCTGCCGTAGAAATTCTGGTCCTTTGCAACCCTTGACAACACATGATCTAGCTTTTTCTTGCCTTCTAGGAGCTCGATATTTAATCTGGTGTATCTCTGTTATTTCATATCCTCAATATCTGATTTTAGGTCCTATAGTATTCCTCTGAGTCTTCTTTCCAATACCATAGGTCTGACCCAATTTGGATTCTCCAAGAGAGAATTATACCCAATTTCTCACACTGCCCTAATTATGGACTGTTTCAGTAGAGCGCACTTGTACGACATGAAACGTGTCACTGTTTCTTCATTTGTCTCTGAAATTGATAGAGCACAAATTAAAGACTGTGAAATATCCGTCAATTTTTACGGAATTCCAATCCGATACTCAAAGAGGGAGTTATGACGAATTTACCAAGGTCACTTCTTTGATATGAATTTCAGGAGCCTGCAAAAAACCCTTAATTCCACAGATCATATCTCCAAAAATATTGCACAACTTGATCTGAAATTTTTACTGCAGATTCCTCAAGATTTTGGCTTCGTCTCATAAAAATTTCAGCTCTTGAGCCTTCGTAGAAAAAACGTTAGAGCGAAAATTCCACGATGACCTGTTTCAAATGGCCGAATCCCTTGCCTAAGGAGGAAATGAAGATCACAATATATATGAATGCTTAAGTTGAGAGGGGCTTCAACAAGTGAACGTGGGAGGGATTTTAGGAGCATCAAAAATATTAATTATTAATTTTCAATGACCCATGCCCCAACCCCATGGGGTTTTAGCCCACTAACTGGGGTACAAACTTCAAACATGAATATCTCTCAAACCGTGAAGAATTACATGGCGTGCCATATATAAACGGAAACATATTGACAAGTAGAAACCATTGAAAGAATTGTTGACCCAGAATATATTAATTTGGTAGGCCAAAATTCACATTCAATTTTGGGTTAGCCCCTGGCACTGCTTGGGTTGACATCAATGACAACCGATGATTAACATTTTACATGTTCTTTACCTCCAAGTGATTTTCATCCACGTGTTATTTACCTCCAACTGTTTTTCGTACACCATATAAATGTTTTAATATTATGATTATTTGTCAAATTTATTGAAGACTTGCACCTTGATTCATATTTTTGAAACTCTATTTTCACATCGTGCTCCTTGTGAAAATATCTCAGAAACTCTATTTGTTATTTGACTCTAGTGTGGGCAAGTTATAGGAAATCTGATTGGAAAAGGATGGGTAGACAATGCAGAGCATGTCTTGGATATGATTCATTCGTTGTTGGAAATCCTTCAGGCACCTAATCCATCGACTTTGGAAATTTTTCTAGTAGGTATTCCCATCATTTTTAATGTTGTGATTCTTTTACCTCATGGTTATTTTGGGCAAGCAAATGTTATAGGAATGCTAGAAAAGACATCAGTGGACAGGTAAATAATTTTTTTATAATTGCAATGTCCATTCCATGATATCCTCTCTTTATTTTTTTATTATATTTTGAACATTTCTTTTGATTTGTTTTGTCTTTTAACTATGAATTTGAAAATACTTGGTATCATGTCCATTTAAACAACAACCAAAGCCTGAAGATGAAATTAGTTTTGCACGATATTGATTGGAATTTTTTTATTTGTTTTGTGTTAAAATGTTTTCATGACTATTAGAAAAGTTTACTTTCATGTTGTTATTTCAGCACATGTTGTTTATATAATTGACCAAGTTCATGCGTTAGCGAATGAGATGTTGTTGTGAATAAAACGACAAGGATTAGACATCACACCTTAGATTATTTGTTTTCACAAGTTATGTACAACTTGAGATTTTTAGCATATTGTAACTTAGTTCACATGATTGTGCCTAAGATTTCATTAAGGTTGAATATTAAGTTACTAAGATGTTATTTTATATGGTGACATTTTATTTTCTTTATTTATATAGGTCATATGGCCACAGAGTGGCCACTATTGCTGAACTAAAGAAAACTTGTTCGAGTTTCTTGCTTTTATGGGGAAAAATGGCTTTGACATTGTTGATGTTGAGGTATATATCATATAAATCCTTTATATTCTACTTCAGTTTATATTCTAGTGTTCATCATCTTTAATGTCTTACACTATGCATTGTATCTTCTTTTGATTTCAGAAAAGGAACTCAATATTGATGGTAAGAAGTAGGAATTGAAGAAAGAGGAGAACAATAACACTGGAGCAATAAATGAAAAAAGAGAGAGAGAAGAGAATGTTCTAGTGATACCCGTAGAGCCAATATCCCGCATAAGACACACACATAAACACTGTTGGTCAAGTCTTCAGAGTCGGTGAATTCACTTGCAATGCCTTTGAAACACAATGATAATGTTTTGAATGATGAAACAATATAATTTTATGTGTAAATTGTAGTCCAACCAATATTAATTGTTGGAAACTCATATTGTAATACTTGACATTTCATATAATATAATTTATGTAGTTGAAACTATTTATAGTTTCACTTGATATTGTTTAGTATTTTAATTAACATATGTAACTTTGTGTTTTTATATTAGATGAATATGCGACTAAATTAGTCGTTTATAATGATTATTAATGAAAGCAAATGAAATGAATATAAACTACTAAATCATTCATTTATATAATGAATATGAAACTACAAAAAAAAAATGGCTACTGCAAATGATAAATTTGTGATTTCAAATGATGACTAAATTTTGCATATATACAACTATTAGTAGCTAATTTACAGTATCTTATAAATGACCAAAATTTAATCATATTTCTTTGCTCATTAATTGGTTTCTAACGATGACTAAGATTTGCATATATATGACTATTAGTAGCTAATTTATAGTATCTTATAACATGACCAACATTTTGGTCATATTTCTTTGGTCATTAAATGGTTTTTTAGGTGATCATATAGTAATATTTTTTTTGTATATTTGGTCATTAATTGCGGAAATTAATGACTAAATAATAACCAAATTTATGACTAAATATACTACTATATGATAAAATTAAGACAACCAGTTAACGACTAAGCTAAAAATGACTAAAATTTGGTTGCGATATAGGATACTGTAAATTAGATACTACTGGCCACCAACTGAAAAAATGGTCGTTTATATGCAAATTTAGTCGTTTTTTTAGTAACTAATTAACCATTTTGTATTAGAGGAAGTATGGCTTGTAGCCTGTGGGTTGCTACAATGCAAAAATCCTCTTTGTGTGCTCTACCCCCTATGCATCTTGGATATTTTTGCTCAGTTATGGAACAAATGCACTCGAAAGAATGGAATGCCTCTTCCTCCTAGTGCCTTAGTTATAACACAACTTGATAGCCTACTAGTGGTTAAGTTTGAATACCTCAACTCTTAACCATAGTTACAATATATAATTTTCTAGAGTCTTTTACATCACATTCACATGGTTAGCCCATTTTCCATGAATAGTTGGGGTTGACATGGCATCCTCTCGAACCATGGTGGTGAAAATAGGAAGGTCAACTTCTGAGTGTAACACCCTCCTCCCACATTTACCTAAGATAACCATTACACTGGGGTAAACATGTGATGAGAGGCTACTATGATGTGTTTAAACTCCCCATGTACAATTAAGGAAGTGGAACCGACAAAATAAAACCAATCCGACCTTCCTCAGGAGCTATAGACACTTCAGGAGGTGACCAACCCTTCCAGGTTCTTAACTCCTAAGAAAACTTGTAATTTTTCTTATCTGGATCCTCAATTTCTCCCATGAAAAACCCTACATATGAATAATGACTTCTAGTCTCTCGCACATTAAGGCATGCCAATGACTATGGAAATTTTCAGGAAGTTCTGAGCCAGCAACCCTAGATTTTGTGCCACTTTTTCAGGGCTAGGTCTCAGGCCACTACCCAGAACTTGATGAAACTTTCCAAGACAATAAAAGACACCAATACAAAGCATATAACACAAAACTTGATCGAATCCCTACTATCCATGACATCAATTTCGTTAGACATATCACAAATATGAAATCTACAGGTCATAACAACATATCTAAGCATAGTGGTCTCATACTTATCTGAGATTCGTAAAGAAGCATTGACGCATTATTAAAATAATTGCATTATCATATGTTAGGTCATATCATCACTCATATTTCATATTCTAATCACCATGATGAGAGCCATACATCAAGTTTGTCACCAAACATTCTTATAACCAACAAATAACCAGAGATATATCAATGATGAAACAACCATTAAAGCCATATAATGACAAGCATATTTACTCATAAAATACCAAAGGAAAATGAGTTCTTATTAACATATGAAAATCCAGTCAAATTAGGGACTTCAATGTACCACACTACCATAGATTGGGCTTAACCAAATATCTCTTTCAACTAATCACCCCCACACCATATTCCAAGCATGAATGTGGGATCTCATGAAACAAATCAAACAAAACCAAACCAGGGTTTCTAGAGGAAAAACCACCTCAACCCTCAATCATTGATTCCACCTCATAGTCGGACGTCACTAACCATTACTAGATCGGTCTCTACCCAAGTTTTCCAAGGCTCCAGAGCGTTTATTCCAACCAAGGCTTCCATGACTAGTAGCTCAACCCATATATGTCGTCGGGCTTCCATAAAATTTGTCCAACCAGGGCTCTAGGATTAGTAAATCAACCCACCAAGGGCTGCAGAGAATTTTTCCAACCAAGGCTTCCAGGACTAATAACTAAACCCAAGCTGTTATATGGATTCCAATGCGTTTGTCCAACAAAGGCTCCAGGAACTAGTAACTCAACCCACAACCATAAGGAACATGAGCACCAATAAAAAAACTAAAGGGAAACCCACAATACCATGGCTATCCAGGAAATAGAAAGGATAGGCAAAACCACTTCCAATCTAGGCTATCCTCCATGCCAATGAAAACTCATGATTTGAAATTGGAGGAGATCTCATCCTTAATAAAAACTCACCATCCTTTGATGCTTTGCAAGTCAAAAGAATGGGTCTTAATGTAAACAGTTTTTATGACCTCTTCAACACATTCACATGTAATTCAAAATATAAATCATGAAGAGAGGAAAAATAGAATTTGATGATGAAGTTCACCCCTCCTAGTCTACATCTTTGGGCTTTCTAACACAGCTAGATCGCTTCATTGATTTTAGTGGTAAAAGAGTAAATGAAATTTGTTGACAACTGAGTCACTAGTTTCCCATACAAGGAAACATTCTCCTGCAAAGAAATATCACTCCAAAAGTATGACCACCTACAGTCAGTAATAAAAAGGTCAACAAGAAAAGGGATCTCACATCAATTCCTTGTAATCCACCAAAAATTGAGCATAAAACTTACAACAACTCCACATTGAAGTACTAAAAAAAGCTTCTCTCAAAACACATAAAGAGAAAATATAAAGAAGAGCTTCACCATAGAAGTCACAACTATTACAGATAAAACAAGAAGGTTGGAAAAACCCTACAAGGTTCTCTCCATGCTCAAAATTCCTTCAAAACTGCTTCAAAGATCTTATTGTCTCTGGCACTAAAAGACCAAATCCTTCAAAATTTCCTTCCAGAAGTGTTCCAATCAGTAAACTGAGGCTTCCAATGGACTATGTATGCCCAAAATCCCATATATAGGCTCTTCTTAGGCTCAAAAAGACCAAAAATTGATCAATTTATGCCTCCTTGAACAACTTCTACTAACTATCCCTCAATTTGACAAAACTTGCTAACTGTGCGACATTTTTTCTCTTTAAATAGTTCACGAGATGACAATTCCGCTTGTAAACAATGCATTTTGTCACTTCATTAATTTTCCCAATAACCCCTTAAGAGAAAAAACATGGTCACGTGGGCACCCATAAGGCCGGGGTCTGGTGCCAACTGTCATGCAGTCGATCCCCACCAAGTTTTTTGGGCTTCATACAAAATTTTTGACTAGTGTGGAGGCGCCATGTGGCAGCCTCAGGTTGGGCCACATGGCAACTTCTTTTTGGGCCACCAAAAACACAACAACCAATCAATCTATGCCTACACATTTGTACGAACTTGAAACTTGGTGATCTTCGATTAATCCACCGTATGCCCAGTTGTCATGGTGACATAATTGTGACATCAACATTACGGTATGCCTAGTTAGCATCCTAATCAGCCTTCTTGAAATTTTTTTTGTTGTTGGTCAAAAAATTCAGAACATCATAACTTTATCATACGACGTCAGATTGAGGATATTCAAGTGTCATTAGAATCAGATGGATGAACACTACAACTTGACGATGGTTTTGAAATATTCTAGGCAATTTCATTTTTGAGCTTAATTTTGATCTTTGAATCATACCTCCCCACGAGGAACTTTTGGACCCCAAAATTTGATCTTCTCCTAGCGAAAAAAAATGAGGAAAAATATCATAAACTTTCCCGATCTCAATCCTTTATGTTTTGTTTAAATTGGTGCCTTCAAGCTCCAATCAAGGTACTCCACCTACCCTCTGTGTGAATTTCTTACCTTCCTGTCAAGAATCGAGCCACAATTCTTATAACCATGTAGGAAAAAAAAACTTCAATGGCTGGAATATTAATATTCTCTCCAAAACCATCTTTCTTGGCTCAAACAAACTTCATATTGAAGTCCCTCTTTGCTGAAGACAAACTTGATTTTCCATCTTGTAAATAAGAAGCAACTCAATGATTTCCATGCACTGATTCATACTTTGCTTTACTGTCCTCAAATTCCACTTGTACTCTAAGGTACTATGATTGCATTTATTCAATGAAACATTTGGCTTTGTCCACATAAACAGAGTATTCTTAAGTACAATATTTATTAAAGATTTCATTCACTAGTACATTCATTGAGTACATGACGCAAATATAGACATATTGGGCAACATACAAATTTTCATCCAAAAAATCCACAATTGGACTCATTGACAAGCCAACACAATATGAATGTAAAAGAAAATATACTTGTTTTAAATAAGTGATTATTCTTTTATTCACTTTAAAAAGTATCCAAAATGACAATGTACAAGTATTTACAATTTTACAAAGCAAGAAAACTATACAAAATATTCTACCTAATCTTTTCCTCTCCTAGGCTTATGGGTTCTCTTTATGCATCCACTATGCTTTGAAGGTTGCATTAGGAAATACACTAGTTTCCTCTTTGCAACTTGTCACTTTACTTACAATGGATTTCATTACCTCTTTTCTCTTCTTGGGAAAAAGTTTTAGATGAAGTTTCCAACACCTTTCATTCCCATGCCCATTAATTTTACAATGGATACAAAAATACTTTCGCTTGCCCATCGACAAGGAATTTTTCAAACTTGAAGGATGTTATTCATGCTTTATTCCAAGAATTTGGTCCATTATCTTGACCATCACTTTTCGTTTCTCATAATCAACCACACAATGGTTAGCTGCATCACAAAATGTGCAAGGATACATGTCCCATAAATAATCAAAATTACCAGTATTTTAAAAATTCCCATGAAACTTATACCTGTACCTTGGGCTATAACTTTGACGATGGGGACTGGAAATCGCATGTCATTTTAAATATTCATCTCTCTTGGGAGAAAAATTTCCATTATCACTACCATATCGATGTGACATATCATCATTTTACGACTTATTTGCCTCAAAAAGTTTAGAACACTCTCTAAACTCTCCATGACCATGACCTAATCCTTCATATCTTGGTCACTCCTTCACCTTGATACGATTAGTGATACCTTGGCCATTGATTCTGAAGCCTCCTCCTTCATAACCCCTTCAAGCTAAAATATTCATACCAATTCCTTTAGTATGCTTTTCAAAGGCTGGAAAAGATGTGTTATCAACATAAACTGAAGGATTAGAACTAGAGATGTTGATTACCTCCTTGGATTTTCTACCCATATTTTCTGTTTCATATGCTGAAGAAGCATTTGAATATGATTCAAGCCACACACATTTACCAATAGGAACATAAGAAGAATCTTTTAGATGCTCACAAAACCCACAAGCATCATTCTCAACATAGGGTCCATATCCCGTGTTTGGACCATGCCCACAAATTAGCTTCATCTTGGAAGAATTCTTTGCTACTTAGGGACTGGAACTTTCACCAACTTGTTCCTCCCAAACATGTTGCAACTAAGGGCACATATGCCTCTTCTCCCCCTCAGCAACTTCAAGTAATCTCCTCAATTCGACATTCTCAATTCGAAGAGACAAGTTAATCTTCTCTAACTCTTAGAGTCTTTCCCTCTTTAGCTTCTTACCCATGCCTGCAACTTTTTAAGAACCAAATCTGATACCAATTGATATGAAATCAGAGGAAAACTTCTCCTTAATAAAAATTGACCTTCCTCTCATGCTTTGCAAGTAAACAAAATGGGTCTTAATGTAAACAATTTTTATGATCTCTTCAAGGATGTCGAGTTAGATCTCATATGGACTTTAAACAGGAAACACATTCACATGTAACTCAAAATAGCAATCATGAAGAGAGGAAAAACATAATTTGATGATGGATTTCACCCCTCCTGGGCTACATCTCCGGGCCTGCTAACACAGGTAGACCGCTCCATTGATTTCAGTGGTAAAAGAGTACATGAGATTTGTTGACAAATGAGTGGTTAGTTTCCCCTACAAGGAAACATTCTCTTGAAAATAAATCTAACTCCAAAAGTATGACCACCTACAGTCATCCATAAAAAGGTCAACATGAAAAGGGCCCTCACATCAAGTCTCTGTACTCCACCTAAAAATTGAGAATAAAAAGTACAACAACTCCACATTGAAGTACTGAAAAGAGCTTCTCTCAAAACAAATAAAGAGAAAAGATAAAGAAGAGTTGCACCACAGAAGTCAAAATTGTTGCAGATAAAACAAGAAGGTTGGAAAACCACTACAAGGTTCTCTCCATCCTCAAAATTTCTTCAAAACTGCTTCAAACCTCTGATTGTGTCTAGAACTGAAAGACCCAATCCTGAAAAAATTATTTCCAGAAGTTCTGCAATAAGTAAAATAAGACTCCTAATGGATTTAGAATAACCAAAAACCATATATAGGCTATTCTTGGGCTCAAAAAGACCCAAAACTGATCAAGTTATGCCTCCTTGAATTAATTATGCTATTTGTCCCTCAATTTGGCAGAACTTGCTAACCATGCGACATTTTCACCCTTTAAACAGTTTGAGAGGTGAAAAATTTTCCTGCAAAGGGTGCATTTGGTTGCTTCATTAATTTTCCTAATAACCCCTTGAGCATAAAAATAGGGTCACGTTGGGGCCAACTGTCCGCCAGTGCTTGCTCCTTTCTCATTGGGCAAGTGGTCACGTGGAGTGCGATGTGGCTAGGGGCTGGGCCAACTACCCACCCCCATCAGGCTTGCTCCTTAACTCCTCACAAGTGGTTACATGCCTAGCCATGTGACTAGGGGTCGACCTTAACTACCGCCCCCATCAGACTCGGCTCCACGTCGATCCCATGACACACCATAACATCGCGGGTTGGGGTTGAATCCCCACCCCCACTTTGATAACTCCCTCCTAATCCTCACAGAGTCTCATGGAGTGATGTGTGACAAGGGGTTGGGGCTGGTCCCTTCCCCTCTCTGATACACCTTCCTCCAGGCTCATATGGTGGTGGTAATGACTGGGGGTCGAGGCTCACCGCCCGACCCCTCTCCCCCAACACACAAAACATATGAATTGAAATATATGTGGCAACCATAATGGGTTAAGAAAAAACCTGGTAGTGTACTAGTAAAGCTATAGGCTGTGTTGCAGCAGGTCGTGCAATCGATACCTGCTGAGGCCTTCGGTATTCATACCAAAATTTTGACAAGTGTGGAGGTGCCACGCGGTGGCCTTCGGTTGGGCCATGTGGCATCTTCCTATTGGGCCACCAAAAACAAATCGACCAATCAAACTATTGCAATACACCTGTATGAAATTGACAATTGGCGATCTAATATTGGTCCAACGTATTCCTAGTTGGCATGCTGACGTTATCATGACATCAGCAGTATGGTTTGCCTAGTCAGCAACCCAGCCAGCCTACCTACAATACTTTTTTTTGGTAAAAAACTTCATAACATCATAAATTTTTCATACGATATTGGATTGAGTCAATTCAAGTGTCGTTGGAATTAGAAAGATGAACAATACGACTTGACTCCAGTTTCAAAATATTTTGGGAACTTTCATTTTTTAGCCTAATTTTGATCTCTAGATCAACTCATAACCAAGAAAGCACATGCATGCCAAAAATAGTAAGGAAACCATACATGCAACTCGATACCTATAAAGAAATAAAGATGAAACCGTTGATCCTGCTATCCCCTTGCACCTTCCTGGTTTCCATTGTGTTCTTTGTCCGAATCTAATGCATGCCAAAGTGCTCAAAGAATACTCTAAGTGTGCAAGAGTATGAGAGAGAGATCCAAGCTAACATTGAAAAAATACCAGGAACTGATCCTCAAAAGCCTTGTTATCATTGAGGCCTCTATTTTCTTCATTTCCCTCTATTTTTCCTTCAATTTCCTTCTCATGAAAATTTGTGACCTTTCATCACCCTTTTCTCCTATTTTCCATTATTTTCATAAATAAATGCCAAATAATGCCTCTTTTCCTTTTCAAATGCCTATACCTTTGCTAATTTCCTTATCCATTTATTAGTCATAAGTGATCCACATCACTATGATTTTCCCAACATTCAGCTTGGAATACGTGTCTGGTGACCTTGGTCTTATATTTCTTTTACATGGATATTCAACTACGATTATTACACTAAGTGGCATAACTTTCACATTCAGAATATTATTGACGTGCTTCTTGTGTGGTTGGAAATATATATGTGTGTAGATTAGCATGAAAAGGTGTCATGTTTAAGCGAATTTTTTTTGCCCCAAACAATTTCATTTGATCCCTTAAAACGCTCCCGGAAGGTTTGAGACCCCATTTATCCAAATTGCGTCCCATTGGTAAAAATAGTCTCGTGAGTTTATTCCTCCACTTTTTCCACTCAGAATTCCTCGAGATGGATTAAAAAAAAAAAATATAATGAGCCAATATGAATCACACCTACCCATTTTGGGAGGCTTTTGGTCCCCAAAATATTCTACTAAATGAGGTGAGGAAATTTTTCCTCCACCTTCTCTCTAGTGTACCATTTAGGTTTCCTAAAGGTTGTCCCTTCAACCCAATCTGTGAAAGGTCATGCTACACTTGTCTTTTTGTTGTGGACCTAATCTACAAAACTGTATCTTCTATCAACTTTTTTTGAGCAACTGGTGCCAAATCCTCTACAAAAGGTAGGATCTATTCCTCTTCATGATCTAGCATGGAAGGATCATAGAGTTTCAAATTCTCTACATTCACAACTGAGTAAATGCACATATATGGTGGTTAACAGAGTTTATAGGTATTATCACCTAACTTGATCTAGGTGGATATTGGTTGCCACCCACCTATTCCACTTGGACTCCCACCATTGTTTCTTTCATTTTTTAATTTTCTTTAATTGTAGCACCATTTACTATTTTTAGCAATTTTTCAGGTCCTAAACTTCCGGAGCTGTTTTGAGGCCTTAAAAGACGTTTTTTGGGAAAACTGAGAGCAACACGGGATTTCAATAGATGTTTGTCACTCAAAATATGTATTTCTCGGATAGATATTTCTAATGAGGTATTGTAAGTGTCAAACAAAGATCGTATGCCAAATTTACGTCCCTGGGAAGTTGATGTACCAATTACCCAAACGGGACCCATAGTTTTGGCGCTTCATCTCCTAGGGTTATGTTTTGGATGTTTAGGGTTTTATATTGTTTCTTAATAATAAATAGGCCTTCGAGCCTCGTCGTAACACAGTTCAAAGGCCTATAACTGCCACATCTCTTCTCAGAGATAAGCTACCAACGCCCTAGCTAGTTTATTTCCATTCTGTCTGTCAGCATATTTAAGTTATGTGATATTAATGAAATGAAGTCTTATTTCCACTACATCTATGATCTTATGTGTATTTATGTATTTTATTGCATTCTTACATAATTCTAGGACAGTGGTATCAGAGCGGTTTTATTTTTCTCAGTCCTTCTTTGCATGTCGCCAAAGAGGTCAGGGTATAAGGAGTTAGGGCTCGATCTGGTTGAACCTTTGCAAGATCAGCTTCGCAAACCCCGACGACCACCCATGTGGGATGAAAATAAATATGAGATAGCAGGAGATCCTATCAAAATATTTCTTGAGGAGGCCCTTGAGAAACAAAGGAACATGATGATGGATAACTTTGCCCAGATTCTTCAATGACTGCCCACCGACAACGCATCTGCATCCATTAGCCACTCTCAAGGCACAAATGATTTTAAGGTACAAGTAAAATTTTACATTCCCATATTTGAGGGCCAAATAGATGCATATTTCATAGATAGATGGTTGAATCTATTAGAAGGGTATTTTTCGGTTCATGACTTTTCCAGCCGGGAAAACATTACTTTTATAATCCTAAAATCTGCCCCCCATCTCAAGGACTAGTGGGAAACCTACTGTGAGAAAAATAATGGGAGGGAACCCTCTCTGTTTCTGGCCATACCCACTTGGAATTATTTCTGAGATGCCATCAAGGAAAAATATTATCCCATGGGGACCTATGAGGACAAGTACATACAATGGACAACGTTGTGGTACCAAAGGGATCAAGATGTTCATGAGATGAAAAATCTATTCCATACCCTATGCACAAAATTGGGTATCAAAGATTTAGAGAAACATTTGGTGTTGAAGTATCACAATTGTCTACACAAATACATTCAAGAGGAAATGGAGTTCCTTGACATCTCCTCGCTTAGCGCAACATATCAGTATGCTGCCAAGATTGAGCAGAAGTTCAAACAAAAGAAGCGAGACTTTGGATCTGCAAATCAGAAGCAAGGGAAAGGTGCCCCCAAACCGCAAAATAAAGGACAAAGCCAAGGTGGATAACATGCCAAATCCAAAACAAAATAAAAACACTGTGAAGCCAAAGAAGGACACAGGAAAGTGGTGTGAGTTCCATAAGAGCTCCACTCACAACACAAGTGACTGTCGGGCCAATTAGTCACTAGTGGTCGAGCTGAAGGCTTCTGAATCAGATGTATGCTCTAAATCTGAATCAGAACCCGACAAGGGGAATAATAAAGGGAAGCATATTATTGATGTGGAGCCCAATGCCACTCTTGCCACCATGAAGATTCAGAAGGAGGAACTAGAAGATCTAGAGGAGGGGGAGCGCCTCTTCCATTCCTAGATGTTGGTAAAGGGTTCCTCAATGCAGTTCATCTCCGACTACAGGAGCCAAAACAACCTTATTTCAGCAAAGGTCATGAAGCGGTTGGGCTTGCGGACCACAACACACCCACATCCGTACACCATCAGGTGGCTTCACCAAGGACAGGATCTTTGTGTCAGGCAATAATGTCGCCTTCCCTACAACATCAAGCCCTTCATGGATTAGGTATTATGTGACATTTCTCCTCTTGATGTTTCTTATGTATTATTAGGCCAACCATACTTGTGGAAGTGACATGTTTTTAATGAGTTCCGGCCTCATGTTGTTATTGTTACTTTGGTAAATAAGTTGTAAAAGATACCAGAGGTAGCACTGCGTGCCACCATCTCTTTGGTTACTATAAAACAATGTAGTAAGCTCATTTCCAAAACTGGGAATATTTTTTTTTTTGATAATCTGCCCTCGGGGAAAGAAGAATATTGTGGCCACGACCTCCAGACATAGCTCCTCCACATGAAAACAATAGATGGACAAGGTTGTGGAGGAGTACGAGGACATCTTCACCTCACCCAAAAGGGTGTCGCTCCACTTTCAAGTCAAGCACCCCATCGATCTGACCCTAGGTGCGTCGTTTCCCAATGGACCATTCTATCGGTGCTTCATTCTAAGAATGACGAAATCAAGAGGCAGATTCAGGGGTTGCTACAGAAAGGTCACATCCAGCCAATTTCATCACCTTATGGGAGCTCGATCATGTTGGTGCAGAAGAAGGATGGGACTTGGAGACTCTGTATTGACGATCGGGCGCTGAACAAGATCATTGTCTAGAATAGGTACCTGATCCCATGGATTGATGAATTTCTGGACCAAGTCAAGTGGGCAAAATATTTCCTCAAGATCGGCTTGAAGTCTAGGTATCACCAGGTACCAATAGAACCCTCTGATGTATGGAAGACTACCTTCAAAGCCAAGGAGGGTCTTTTAGAATGAATAGTCATGCCTTTTGGGTTTCCGAATGCTCCTGTAACCTTCATGAGGCTAATGGACGACATCTGTGTGGTCATTCACCAACTCATTTGTAGTAATGTACTTAGATGACATCTTGATCTTCAGCCAAACTTGGGAAGAGCACCTCCACCACATCTGATAGGTCCTCCAAACATTGCGACAACACAAGTGTGCCAATTTGGAGAAGTGCACTTTTGGCATGAACCAAGTTTAGTATCTGGGATACATTATTGATGAGCGGGGGGTGCATGTGGATCTTTCCAAGATCCAAGTCATTTATGATTTTCTAGCCCCAACCACTCTAACAAAGCTCCACAAATTTCTCGATCTTTCTTATTTCTACCACAGGTTCATGTTGGGATTCTCTCATTCACTTGGCCCATGAGCCAAGTCACCAAGGGAGGAGAGAAAGAAAAAATATTTTGGTTTGAATCTCAACAAAAAGGGCTCGTAGAGTTGAAACATCGCCTTTTCTTTGCCCCAATGCTCACATTACTAGACTTGCAACAACCATTTGATATCGAGACAGATGCCTCAAAATATGCTATTGGGGAAATTATTACTCAACAGGGGCATCCAGTGGCGTATCACAGTGATACATTGTCCGACATAGTCTGGAAGTATCTCACTTATGAAAAAGAGATGTATTCCACTATGCAAGCTTTCCGAAAATGGAACCATTAAATTTTGGGGGAAGGAAACAATCATCCACACAGACCACCGACCCCTGAAGTTCATACAAACACAAGGTAAGTTGTAGAACAATCGCCATTAGAAGTGGTCCACATATCTGTAGCAGTTTCATTTTAACATCAACTATAAGAAGGGAAGCACCAATAATGTTGCAGAATGCCTCAGATGACCGCCGATTGTAGCGCTAACCATTGTGCTCAACTCTTGTGGGCACGAGACTTCTGATTGGATACTTCTCTACAAGAGCGATCCAGAATTCGGCCACACATAAAAGACACTCTTGGAGGGTAAGTAAGCTCCAAAATTTCACCTCCAGGATGCACTGCTATGTCACCTGGGACACCTTTGTGTTCCTTCAAGCAAGCGTGCCAAGATGATTTTGGAAGCGCACTAAAGACAAGTCGATGGGAATTTCGGGGTCGAGAAAATAGTGGCAGTACTACATAAGTATTTCTATTGGTCGAACCTTCGACAGGATGTCAATAAGTACACTAGGTCCTGCACTACCTACGTCATTGCCAAACTGACCATCAAGAAGCAAGGCCTCTATACTCCGCTGCCTACCCCTATTCGACCTTGGGAATCCATCTCCATGGATTACATGTTGGTCCCTACTTATACTAAGCATGGAAATGATTGTGTTTTTGTGGTCGTCAATAGATTCTCGAAGATGGCCATTATGACAGCTTGCAAGAAGAATATCACAATAGAAGCCACTGCTAAACTCTTCTTTGAATGAGTGTGGGTACATTGTGGGATCCCATAGTCTATCATCTCAGAACGGGACAGTAGGTTCCTCAGTACATTCTGGTCCAGCCTTTGGTCGATGCTGGACACTAAGCTCACCAAGTCCACAACTTTCCATCCCCAAACTAATGGCTAGATAGAGGTCGCCAACAAGATGATCGTACACATTATGAGCATGTAAAACTCAAAGCATCCACGAACATGGGATGATATCCTCCCCTATGTACATCACAACTATAACCGAGCTCTCCACAGCTCAAATAGCCATAACCCCTGTCAGGTGGGCTTGGGATTCCAGCCACCGTGTCCCATTGACGTATCCATGCCCTTTGCGGCCACTCAGGCAGATAGGGGTCATGTCCATTCTGAAGCTAACAAAGAGAACAAATTCATTGAACACATTCAGCACATCCACCAATAGTTTCATGACATATTGGACAAAGCCAATGCTAAGTACAAGAAATGACATGATCAACATCAAGTGCCACACAACTTCCAGGTGGGCGACAAAGTGTGGCTATATTTGCAGAAGGAGCGCCTCACTGGACCCCACTGCAAACTTCGCCCGCTTCGATATGGGCCATACACCATCACCAAGGCTATAGGGGAAAATGCCTTTGAGCTCAGTATTCCACCATTCCTTGGTCTACATCTAGTGTTCAATGTGGACTGGCTTTGGCCCTACTTTACACTTCTACTGGACACATCCAACATGGTAGAAAAACTCACACCAATAGAGTTAAACTCAAACTGCATGGAACAAGCTACCACTGATAAGATCATGGATACGCAGATCAAAAATACCTAACAAAAAAGGATCCAACTATATCGAGTTGTCAAAGCAGGACAACTCCTTCACCTAGGCAAGTGGCTCCCTAAGGACCAAGTTCAATAGAAGTTTCCTCATCTCATGGAGGAACTCAACGCAATGGGGACCATTACTTCCTAAGGGGGGAGGAATGATCTAGGTGGATATTGGTGGCCACCCACCTATTTCACTTGAACCCCCACCATTTTTTCTTTCATTTTTTCAGTTTCCTTAATTGTAGCACCCATTTACTATTTGTAGCATTTTTTTGGGTCTTGTACTTCCGAAGCCGTTTTGAGGCCCTAAACAACATTTTTTGGGAAAACCAGGAGAAATTTGGGTATTCAACCGATGTTTCTCAATAAAAATTTTTATTCCTCGTATATATATTTCTAACGATCCATTGTGCATGTCAAACTAATATCATATGCCAAAATTACTTCCCTGGGAAGTTGATGTACAATTTACCCAAACAGGCCCATAGTTTTGGCACTTCATCTCCTAGGGTTAGGTTTTTGGATGTTTAGGGTTTTCCATTGGTTCTCAATAATAAATAGGTCTTTGAGCCTAATTATAACACAATTTAGAGGCCTGTAGCTGCCACATCTCTTCTCATAGATAAGCTACCAACACCCTAGCTAGTTTATTTCCATTTTGTCTGTAAGCATATTTCAGTTATGTGATATTAATGAAATGAAGTCTTATTTCCACTACATCTCTGTGTTTATGTGTACTTCTATATTTTATTGCATTCCTACATAAGTATGGATCATACCTTTTCTAGTATCTCAAAGGGACCATACCTCAAAGCCTTTATTTTCTTACTAGGGATCTGTACTAGCCTCTCCTTATTTAATTGTAGCCATACTTTGTCTCCCACCTTGAATGATTTATCTGTTATGTGTTGATCATGCATGGCCTTATACTTCTCCTACAACTTATGCAATATTTCTTGTATGAAGGTGGAAAATATCTAAAACAATTTGCAAATGGGGACTTTCCTCTAGAAGTGTGGACTGCTCCATTTTAAGAATGTTTTATATATACCAGATTTTCATCCTAGGTATTTAAAATCTTCTGGTTGTATCCCCTCATAAGTTGCACCAAAATATTGTTGAATACTTCTGTTTTCCCATATGTATGTTTTAGATCTCTTCAACTTTGTGTCCATCTTCTCCCATAATGCATTCCAAAATGCACTTAGAAATATTGTATCCCTCTCTGAAATGATGCTCCTGGGTGTTCGAAAGTGCACCTAGACCTGCCCAAAGAACAAGTTTGTTGCTTCTTTCCCACTAATGGTATTTTTACAATGAATCAAAACATGCATCTTGTTGAACTTTTCAACTACCACAATAGGTAGTTATGTTCCTTCTTGGTTGTTGGTAAAACCTCTACAAATTCCATGGAAATTCTTCCCCAAGGAGGAGTAAGCACATGAAAGAGTTGATAGAGACCATGTTTCCTATTGTTAGTCTTGTTTGTACAACAAAGAATGCATTCCTCTTATGAACCTAGTTACCTGCTCTTGCATCGTGGGCCAATACACATACCTCTGCAAGTTATCCATGATCTTCGCAACATCAAAGTTCCGTGAAACCTTGGAGGTGTGAGCCTCTCTAATCACTGCAATATCTCACCTTTAGAAACACATAGCTTATCTTTTATGCAACCAGCTCACAAAATAGAAGAAAATATAGATCAATGACTTAGAAATTTGACTCTTCGAGGGGGAAACCTCCTTTACATTAAATAAATGAAAAATTCTTGGATGATACAAATGAAAAAACCTACCTTCTATATATAGGAGCCTAAGGGGTCACAATATAACAATATGGGGACCACATGGGAAAAACAATAACAATAATGGGGCTACACCTATGGGGCACAATAATAACAATATGGGAACCACATGTAGAAATTTATATAACTGATATGTTATACATTCGAGATTATCCTAATCACACACTATTTGACTTCATGCACAATACAGAATCTCTTCTACCATTGATCATTAATTGCAGAAATAAAATCAATTGCATGCACACATTAAAACCATAAAAATTCACACATATGAACATAGTAATTTATGGGAAAGCTTAAAGCTGAAAATTCCCAACTATCTGTATATTATATGTCATAGAGATCATGTAAAAATCATTATATAAATCTCCTCACAAGTTCTCAGTACAATCTTCAATTGCTACACACTAATCAGCCCCTGATCTTTCAAATCCATGCACCGATCTTTGCCAGCCTTTAGCTTGCCTCTACTGCAAAATCCCTGTTGAAGAATGGCTCTGGATGAGTTCGAATTTCCCCAGCCTTGCTCACGCAATCTTCATAGGCATCTCCAACCACTGTGTGTTGCAAATCATGCAACAGTATAGTCTATTGATAGTAAAACCTTCGCTCTTTCCTACTCCTTCATGGTCTCCATATTGTCCATGCATTGTAGTTCACTGATGTGTTATTTAGTTGATTTATGAGTTAATAATTAGTGAATTAATTAATAATTAATTCACACCACTCATCACTAGTGTATTTGTCAGTTAGACTAAATACAACTAGTTCAACTAAGTTAAATAGAACACAACTCCACCAACTGTCTCATCAACTCCACCAAACTCTGCCACATGAGTTCTAACTGAAGTCAACCATGCAATAGCTCAACTAACCCTTAGGAAAAGCGTATTTCCTTCTGTCAGCTGCATGTGCCACATCCAAGCATCAAACTGAAGTGCTCCAAGAGCATAAGATAATGTTTATAGTCTAAATATTATTAAGGGTTAATAATATTTGACTGTTCTATTTTTAGACTAGCAAACCAAAATAGATTCAAGCTGATATGTGCAAAAATGAGAAATCTATCTATTTTTGCCAACTTGATAACCATCCACAAATAGCAATGCGCAACTCATAGAATATGATGACATGTCTAAAAATAGACAGTCTAAAAATAGACTTTGCGACAAAAATCACCTGTGTGGGCCCCACCTAGTTTAGGTGATCACTTTCCAACTAGGATCAGGAATGATGTTTCAGGATGCCTCCTTCACTGTTTCTTGTTGCAATATTCAACACTCCCTCTCAACAATAAAGGACTATCTTTGCATGCGACATGCAACTCCATGCATTTGCCCTGGAACCTTTTTCAAGCGCCATGCAACTCCATGCATCTGCTTTGCAACTCTTCTGAAACTGAATAGGCTCCAAAAAACTCAATCAGTATAATGCATCTATCAAAGTCTTTGACCTCTGCTGGTACCAACTGCACATGTCTTCAGGAACCACTGCACTGTTGAACTATGCACCCATGCACTCTGCACTTGCTGTCAACTCTGAATCGCACTCCAGTATCCGACACTGTCACTTTGATCTGCCTGCATAAATCCAACTGATCATGTGAAAGGAAGCACCACTATCAAAATACCACCCCGATCCCAATGCACTAGACACCATGCATGCGATCAATGAGAAGTCCAGCTCAAATTGCGAGGCAAGGGCCTCACCAGCTGCAGCTCCAGCAGCCTGCTTGTTCTTCTTCTTCTGTGGAAAATGCGTGGCGAAATGCCCATGCTCGTGACAGTGAAAACACTTCACTTTGGACATGTCATGCTCTTTTCCATCCGCACCGGATTGAGAAGGATTTTTATTCCCCTTCCCTTTCCTTGCTTTGGCAGCCAAAGCACAATCCTCTTCATCATCATTCTTTGATGAAGATCCATCCCTGGTATCCCGCCTTATCTCCTCCTGCACAAGATCCGACCAAAGTCAATCCCATCCTGCCAGTTTCTCTCAACCATTGATAGAGTCCTGATAGGAATGCCAAATCTTCGAAAGCCCAAGGAGAGCCAAGCTCACCAAGTCCTCATCATCCACACTAACTACTACACTCCCAAGCTCATCCCTATAGTGGACAAACTTTGTCAAGTATATCGGAATAGTGTCATTTTTCTCCATTTTTATTTTCCTGAGTTTATCCTTGAGTGCTAACTTCCTCTGGTCACTCTTTCTTTGGAAAAAATATGTCAAAGCTTTCCACATCAATAATGGAGAAGCTTTACCATGAAGGCTAGACACTATGTGATCCTTCACACCTTCCAACAGAATCCTTTGACACCTTGCTACCTTCTTTTTCCATGCGTCAAGTGCGGTTGCATCGCTAGAACCCGGTTTAGGAATATCAGCATCTATGAACTCCTTCAACCCATTATCCTCCAGCACCCCCTCCATCCTGTCCTTCCATGCAATACAATTCGAGCTGCCCTCAAGGGCATACTCCAATCGCAATCCGCTGAAAGACATTTCAATGAATGCTCAACTTCGACACCAAGAAAACACTGCAGCAATTTCGAATTCCACTAGCACAAAACTCAACCGCTTCAATGCTTTGCAATTGTTCCAATGATCAATATCGCTCTGATACCATGTAGAAATTTATATAACTGATATGTTATACATACGAGATTATTCTGATCACACACTATTTGACTTCATGCACAATATAGAATCTCTTCTACCATTGATCATTAATTGCAGAAATAAAATCAATTGCATGCACACGTTAAAACCATAAAAATTCACACATATGAACACAATAATTTATGGGAAAGCTTAAAGCTGAAAACCCCCAACTATCTGTATATTATATATCATAGAGATCATTTAACAATCAGTATACAAAGCTCCTCACAAGCGCTCAGTAAATTCTCCAATTGCTACACACTAATCAGCCCCTGATCTTGCAAATCCATGCACCGATCTTTGCCAGTCTTTAACCTACCTCTACTACACAATTCCTGCTGAAGAATGGCTCTAGATGAGTTTGAATTACCCCAGCCTTGCTCATGCAATCTTCATAGGCATCTCCAACCACTGTGTGTTGCAAATCATGCAACACTATAGTCACAACTGATAGTCACACTGCTCTTTCACCTACCTCTTCACTGGTCTCCACTGAAACTGTCCATGCACTGTAGTTAACTGATGTATTATTTAGCTGATTAATGAGTTAATAATTAGTGAATTAATTAATAATTAATTCACACCACTCTCACTAGTGTATCAATCAGTTAGAATAGATACAACTATCTCAACTATGTTTAACTCAGTTAAACTGAACACAACTCCACCAACTACCTCAATAACTCCACCAAAATCTATCACATGAGTTCTAACTGAAGTCTTCATGCAATAGCTCCACTTAACCCTCAGGAATAGCGTAATTCCTTCTGTCATCTCTTGTGCCACATCTGTGCACTTAACTGAAGTGCTCCAAGAGAATAAGATAATGTTTATAGTCCAAATATTATTAAGAGCTAATAATATTCGACATATCTATTTTTAGACTGGAAATCTAAAAATAGATTCCGCCCAATATGTATAAAAATAGAAATCCATCTATTTTTCCAACTTGACCAACCATCCACAAATAGCATCCTGCAACTCATAGAATATGATCGACATGTCTAAAAATAGACATAGTCTAAAAATAGACTTTGCGACAAAAATCACCTGTGTGGGCCCCACCTAGTTTAGGTGATCACTTTCCAAATAGGATCAGGAATGATGTTTCAAGATGCCTCCTTCACTGTTTCTTGTTGTAATCTTCAACACCACATGGGCTCAAGATTAACAATAATGGGGCTACAATAACAATAAAAATAAGGGGATACACTGGTATTATAGGTACCTAGCATGCCCCTCTCCTTCAAACAAGTGTTATCCTCAACGCTTGAGTAGTTCTGGATTCTTGTATATAAAATTATCATCCTCCCATGTGGAATATTCAATGGGTAAGTTCTTCCGATTCTTCCACTTGATGAGATACTCTAGAATTGATCGATTTTGTAGCTTTCAAGTTCTTCTTTCTGTGACTACTTTTAAACAATCTATGTTATCTTTGGTTGCTCTTTGTGAGATCAAAATTTGTTGCACTTGGTCTCGTAATTTTGATATATCATGCAGCAGTTATTCCTCTTCATGCATCATAGTAGAGTTTTATGAGGGATTGATGGGTGTAGAATTATTTGTTGGATGCACTCTAGAACCCAATACAAATATCTATGCTTCAATATGCCCTTGGAATCACTTCAAACTATTTTTTCAAACAAAGGTTATGCATTTTTTTATAAATACACACATTTTTCTTGCTTTTAGGAGCTCAATATTGAAATGGTTGTAACTCTGTAACTTCATATCTCCAAGATCTAAAATTCATTCTTGTGGTATCCGTTTGAGTCTTCTTTCCAATGCAATAGGTTAGACCTAATTTGGATTCTTCAAGATAAAGTTATGCCCAATATACCACAATGACGTAATTATGGACTTGTTCAATATAACAAACTTGTACGACGTTCCACGTGTCACTGTTTTGAACTTCAGTCATGAAATGGATATGTTATCACCTAATTTGAACCTCAGGCTGAAAAAGGAAAATCAGGGTAACCTCAAACCATGCTCAGCCTTGTAGCTAGCCCTACAAGGTCAGGAGAGGGTTCTCTCCGAGAAAAGATATTTCAATAAGGTATAAGAATAAACTGATTTTAGGCTAGGTATAATGATGGGAAATATTTTAATGAATTTCAAGGTTGTATGGAAAAGATGGGATAGTTTGAAACTGGGGAGTTAAATCAAGGATACAGGATATTTCATGGGGCAATGTATGCGGGAAATTTTAGCAATTAAATTGAAATAATGATGGGATGGTAAGACTGATGAGGAGCTAAAAAGGGCACAAGAGATGGATCCTTTTCAAACAGAATAAAACATAGAATATTTAATGATTTCCCAAGGTAGAGCATAAAAATGGATTCTACCTATCCATATTTGAAAGCATTCAACCAGGGATGTTTATGAATGAATGGTACACATAACAATTTTACATATGAACACAAAGGAGAGAACAAAACTAAAACTCATACCACATGGATCCCACAAATCAAACCTGCATATCTTTATTAATTCCCTGTCAAACTGTTACAACGGAGCGCAGAGCGTCCTCTTTAATTTTCCACACTATTCCCCTACTTACTGACTCACAGACTGGTTTACAAATGATTCAAAATTACATTATATAGACCAGAATTGTGGGAAGTAGATCCATAGAAAAAGGAGCTGAAATCCGAACATAGGAAAGAGAACCAACAATATGCCCCTGAAAAGAAGGAACATCAATGCATTTTGACCACTTTGGCAGATTCACTGATACGCTGAATGAATGAAAAAAAGGCAATCTGAAGAGTAGATCCCTATTTTTCTGCCGCTGTAGAAGTTTCTGTTTCATAATTAGCTCTCGACCCTTTGGCTGTTGCTTTTCTTTATTGAAAATCTCATATATGTCGAGAAAACCTTTTTGAAAACATCAAAACTGAATTTTATGCCTTCAATGAAGAAAAAGACTCATTTTGAGTGAAAGGAGCGAAGGGAAAAGAGGTGGTCCCGAATCACAATCGCAATCACAATCGAAGGGGAGGAAGGGGTGTGTTGACATATAATGGAGCGATTTGAAAATATACGATGCGATAGTGTAATCGAAATCGGGGATCGGAGCGGGAAAGGGAGTAGATGTATTAGAATGAGGCAAAAACTCCGATGCAATTGGCATAGGTCCTTATAAAATGAAATAAAATGTGAATGCTGAGATTTACAAAGGTAAAAGGCCCTTTTATTATGAATGGGCGGAAAAGGTTTTAAGGTGGGACTAGGCCAAATCGAAATCAGAAATCGGAGAAATTCAAAGGAGTGAGAGTTGTGGGCATATGCGAATTCCTGATGCGATGGAACACTTAACAAATAAAACAAATGAATTTCTCCACTTTACCAAAGGAAAAACCCTTTTTTTTTATGAAGTGGGGCGGAAGGTTCAATGGTGGGGCTTGACCAATTGGAATCGGATTCGAGAGAGGGAGCGGAGGCAAAGCACATATGGAAAATGTCGATTGTGATGGCGCGATGGCTTGTGAGCTATCCGATCGGAAGGACATATCGACGACAAAGATGTAATCGGGCAGGGTGGATTACATCGGCGATTCGTAGCAGGAGCGGGTGTAACACTTTATGAAATCGCTAATTGCGATGGAGCGATGGAGTATGGGCCGTACGATCGTTGATCGGACCAACGGTCAGGATGTAATCGGGCGGGGTCCATCGGGGGTTTGCAATCGCATCGGATTTTTTTGTAGTTACAAGGGTCCATTTAAATGTTGCGATTGCGATCAAAGAGAATTTATAATAAAGACTTTAAAACTTTATTATAAAGTTTTAAGGGAACATGGGGGGAGTGGTTTTATTTAATCGCATCGGGGATTTATTAAGTCAAAAGAACTTTACGAATGCGATTAAGTCGTTGGGTAAGGGAAAAAGGGAGTTTATAAAAGAAAACATTAAAATTTAGTGAAATAAAGTGTAAGGAAGAAATGGGAAAAGGGGAAGGGTTAGGTTATAGGGGACCTTCTTTCACTTAGGCATAAATTTCAATCCAGGAGTTAGTTTTGAGAGTATAATATACCTTTGGAAAACCCTTTCTGGGCTCTTTCTAATGGACATACTTAGAACATGATTTGACACTGAAAATTCTATGAAATAATTCTTTAAAGGGCAGGGTAGTGACTTTGTGGAGATAGCAGCTTCTGAAGTGTGATTTATTACATATGATGGCGTGAAATTACATAAAAGACAATAATAAAGGCAAAGTATCATGTTTTCACCTCAAAACATGGTTTTGAGGCGAAAATTACATCAATCTGAATAAAACATTTCTTTGATCTTCCCAGATGCTATGACTTTGAGTTTATTAGACTTCCTCATGACCTTGCTGATATTTATTGACACTTGACTCATTAATTTGACCATGGTGAGATCCTAGAACCTAATGAGACCAACCCTATGACCTAATAACATGACTCACAGAGTGAAAGTGACTCACGACTAAAGACCATAGAGAGGAGAATCAGCAAGTTTCGCATGAGGGAAAACTGATGAAAAACCACTACCATCTGTTAGTCTCCTATACCAATAGGAGTCATATTTCATGATTGTCTTGATAAATTATGTAATATGTTCAAACCATTTTTGTTGCAAAGGTGTTCCATATTCTCGAAAAAATCAAAAAATCAAAAAATTTAAAAAATGTAAAGAGGGTATACCCTAGAAGAAAAATCAAAGGGTGAAAAGAATAAAATGGTCGAAAAAGTGAAAGAAATGAACCCTAAACAAAAATAGACCAGGAAAGTGTGCAAGTCCAAATGCCACTACTATTTCATTTTCTGTAATAAGCTATTGTGTGCAGCTTGTCAAACTTTTGCCACAATTTATGAAGAGTCAAACTGTTTAAACTTGACTCATTCATTTTTCAATTTCATGTTGTAGAATAGAGAATAAATATATGGCCAAACAGTTTAATCTTGGCAGATAAGTAGATAGGTAGAGTTAATAAAAGGTGCTCAACAGTTTAATCTGAGCCCTTGGATGTAATAAGGTTAGAACTAGATAGATTTCCATATGTAAAAGAAAAAGTGTGATAAGGGTTTTCCAGTCTAAGTGCACCCTAATAAAGAAGAAAAATGGTAGAGTAAAGTAGGTAGGGTAGGTATATGTTGTTGTAGAATTACATGTGATGAATGATGGTTCTAAATGTGTTCAATTTTACTTTCATCACAAGTGCAAAGGCAGATACTACATTGGAAAAAGTTCACAGCAGAGCAAAATCAAATTATTAACTTCCCTTCTCATTTTTCCCTAAACATTTCACTAATTTCCCCTAAGTGCTAAGGTATTTGAAAATTAAAGGGGCTCAAGGCATTTCCTTGACTTTTGGAGGGACCGGACCCTCGGCCCAATAATTGAAAAGACCTAAGTACTTGAAATTATCCATCATAACATTCATCCACCTCTCAAAAATATTTTTCTAAGTAAAATCCCATTTTACTTAGGAAAATCATGCAATATTTCAAAAAAAAACCCTCAAAATCACATTTTATCCTAAGTTTAAGTGATGAAGTGATTATAATACAATTTGCTTCCAAAAACTTCACTTTCTTAGCTATATTAATGTATTTTGAAGTTTACCTTGTCCCCTTGTCATATTAACATTGATTTTATTTATTAACTCCTTATAGAAACGACCTTCTCCTATTATATATAACTCCTTTTTATATAAATATCCCAAAAACCCATGTATTATAGTTTTAACCAAAGTATTTACTCCCCACTTGTTCAAATAAAAACCCCGCTATACCCCCTTTGGTTAAAATATATCGTTATATGTTAATCTCGCCCCCTATGGTAATTGGATTAATTTAATTCAATTATAATATAATAAAAACATGAAAAAAATTTAAACATATAACATATGTGTTTAAAACAAAAATAAATCCGAAGTTTAATTCAAACCAAACTTCGAAATAAACCATCCCTCGCACACTTTTCCTCCCCTACCCTTCATCGTACACAGGAATTAATTAATCCCCACGATTAATTAAGAACCTAACCCACCAATCAAAACGCTCCCGAAACGATTAACTGATAATAAATTGTGTCGGGCCCTCCTATTAACTCCCCGTCAACTTCATCTCCCGAAACACCGTTCGATCAGCTGCTCCAAGATCGACGGCTATTAATAATTCCGCTGGCCATCCTCGATCCGAACAATAACGCGCGAAATGACGGTGGTTTTCAAATAGTACCATGGCCACGTGTCATTCGTTCTGTGGAATCACTGCCCATCCGCTTAATACCGCCTTCCCTCAAAAGCGGTGCGGAATAAACCGCTTACCACCTCCCCCCCCCCCCTGACTCATCTATCGTACATACTGACGTCATTTATTAAAATAATAAAAAAATTGCCACCCTTTTGACTTTGTGAATAAAACAAAAACCCGCGTCTTTTTCATTATTTTGTACGCAGAAAATGACTTCGCCCTCCATGCAAAGAATTTCAAAAAATCGACTGTCAAGTGCCATTAACTGAATTTTGTTGAAGACCACTGCCAGATCAGTATTCCAACGTTCACCCGCCGCAGCCTGTACCTGTTTAAAACATAGTTCATCTCCTAAAAACAAGTATTTACCCCATTTCTCACTTAAACTCTGTGAAATCCTGGCTTTCGTTTTAAATTCTGCACCGAAGACTGCTACAAAGTTTATTTGAGTCTTCTCTTTTCCCATAATTTCAAATTGCGTCCCCAAAAATCTGTAATTCTGCTCAATTTTTCACCATAAGCCGAATTTCCATTTTTGAATCCACAAGAACCAAAAATGGAAGTTCCTGTGGCTTTAAATGTCACCCCATTGAACGCCCCTCATAGAGACTTGGATTATTTATCATTAGTCGACAAAGATTTCCAAATTAAAGACCTGGTTTTTAGTGATAGTCCTCTTCGAATTTTTTGTCACTGCAGAGACAATTATTTGAATGGCTTGGATATGATTGGGTTATGGGAATCTAATATTCCCAAGTACCTCTTTCCCTCTGTCCATATTTTCCTGAGATAATCCATTACTGTCATGCCAACTATGATCCTAACCAAAGAGCAGTCTTATCCCCAATTCAAGATGTCCTCTTCCTAGTAACTGCTCAGTCTATCAATGAGATGCTACATTTTCAACCTGATCAAGCCCTCACTCCCCTGTCCATGGGAGAATTACTTGAGAAATCCACCAAACTATCCCATGAAGAATTAAGCTGCATTTGCCTGACCTTTATGTTGCCTGATCATCAGCCTAAAGGCCCTCCCCCTTATGGGTATGCTTTTTTCACTGAGGAGGGTAAACTTGTTTTGAATATGATATCCTTTATAATGGGCTTTAATACCAGTGAATATGTTGACCATTTGATTCTAGTATTTTTGTCTATTTTTACCCCTGGACATCCTCCTGCTGTCAAGTATGACTTTGCATCCTACATTGCAGACAAAATCCATGATCAATTCATGAGATTAGAGAATGAGAAAGTGTTCAAGTATTCTTCTGTCATTTACCATCTCATGCTCTATTACCAGTCAGAAAATTTCCCTTTATATATCAAAAAGCTTGATGCCAAAGGGGATCCTAGGTTTGTTATCTTTTGATCAGCCATCACTCATAGTTCTCGAGATTCTCCCTATTCCTATAATGAGTTCATTGATCTGTTTATACACCCTGCAACCACCTTGTTGACAGGAGTTTCTCCTCCAAGACTCAGCAATGAAATCAAGAAAACTTTACAGCTCTAAAAACAATACAAAGTTGGTGATTGGTACTTATACCAAAATCACACAGAAGTCAGAATATATGGATGTGAATTATGTCCATTCAAATTGCCAAAATATGTCCCCATGAGACTCTTTGCATTAGAGTATTTCAGGCATATGAACAAATATAATTCATTTTTGTAATGCAAAGAGGAAAGCTCAACTCCGGATCAAAAGTCAATTAGGTCCCTTTATCTGTAACTCTAGGGATGCAGGGGAAGAAGCTGAAAAGATATTAGAAGACCATTTCAGATTACAAAAGAGTTTCTATTGGGTACCTTATGACCCATTCAGCTTCATTTGTGATAAAAGAATGAAAAATAAATCAGCACCATACATGCATCAAAGAATCCCATAGATTGAAAAATATGCTAATACAGATGAATGGATAGAAGGAACATTGATAGAGCAGGATAGTGAGCAGGTCAATGTAGACAATGTTATGAAATATCTTGAAAAGATGCTTGACCTAGACTCTTTTGCACAGGTACCAAGATCAGAGGTTGGTCCTTCCTCAGCTGGAATTTTTCAGCAGAAGTTACAAGAAAACATTGTAGTATCATCTAAGGGAAAAGAGAAAGAGGTTGATATACAAGTTAAAGAAACATTCACTATGACAGAACAACCTCAAACTTCCAAGGGACAGGATCAAGTACAGGTTTCTTCTGTTCAAACCAATCCAGTAGAAATGTCAATTTTGTAGACTCCATTAAATGTAGAAAAAGGAAAAAAGAGAGAGGCTGAAGCTGCTACCCCTCTCACTGGATCTTCACAACAGCCTCAGGCCAAGAGACAGAAATTGAATACTCCTCCAGAAGTAGAATCTATTGATGAAATCCTTGATAGTCAAGGACAAGAACAATTGGGCAGTCAAAAAACAGGTACAGTCAGTGGAGCATCTACTACCTCACACAGGAAAGAGCTACAAAAGCAACAGAGTGTTGAAATATCTTCTTTCAAAACAACAGTTAAAGATGCAGGAGATATAAAGAAGACATTTATCAATATAAAAGCTAGGAGCGATCCTTTAAGAATCTAGGTTTATAATAAATATTTGAAGATGGCCCCTAAGAATCAAGAAATATTGATGTCAGCTTATGACATTCAGCAAGGAAAAATGATAAGGAGTCACTTCAAACCCAAAGTGCAGCAACCTCAAACAGCTGCAGATTATATTAGAACAAATTTTGAAGTCTTATCAAAGGATATTCATCCTTTAGATCATATTGAGTTACATAAGAAGACTGGTGAAATAATCTATTCTACTTTGACTGACAAGGCAATGGCAGCTCACAGATTACAGGATTCTTTGGAGAACACTAGTACACAATTGCAGCTTGAAAAGGCTTCTTCTCAAGCCAAAGACAACAGGATAAAAACATTGGAGGAAATAATTATTGGATTAGGTCACAATCCAAATGATGTCAAAGGTATAGAAGCTCTAATCAAGAAAAAAGATGATGACATTGCAGCTTTGAGAAAGCAGTTGAAATTGCCAGCTTCAAGAGACCCTCAAACTAAAGAAGTAATAAAGAAGAATTTTGAAGAAGAAATGATGGACTTGCTTTTGAGGCTGAATGAGTAACTAACTGAAACAGAAAAAGAGCTTGAACAAGCATTAAAAGACAAGCAGTCCAGTATTCCAGTATCTACAGCAGAGGTTATCACAGGTACAACAAGTCAGCCAACAGGTCAACCAACAGAGCCATCACAGGTAAATACTTCAAATTTGAGTACAGAAGAATTAATAAATTCAATGAATGACTTGAAACTTCAAGTAACAGAACTTCAGCACACAAAGTTACAGCTTATTAATTTGGAACAGAGATATGATCTCTCAAAAATGACTGTTGCTGACAAAACAAGAGAAGTTAAAAAGTTGGAAAAATTGGTTAAAGCTTTGGAAAAGGATCTCACATTAGAGAAACCTTTAAGAGAAATAAATGAAATTATTTGGGATAATATTATCCAGTCAATAAAAGATATCTGGTCATCAATTCAGATAATATACGAGCAGAATGATTTGGTCAAAGTAGCTCTGGATGAAGTTGAAAACACACGAACAGAATTAGGAAATAGGCCCGAGGAAGCCAATCAGCTCATACAATTTCTAAACACCCAAACCAGACAACAACTTGCAGATCAGGGTATTCAGGACAGAAATTCAACAATCTTAGAGATAAAAAGAGTTTTTACTAAAAGAACTTTTATGCAAAATTTAGAACGAAGGTGCTTTGACATGCAAGGAGAAATCATTGCTTTCAGAGAAAGGTTTAATGTTTTATTGAATAAAGGGTTTCCCAGCCCTATGGTTTCAGAAGATAAAATAATGGACCTGGAAAATTATGTTAAGAAATTGGACATACATGCTCACAATCAAGCCAGTTCCTCAACCATTTCATCAGAAGCAACATTACCTACAGGAAGGAATCTTCATGACCGATTAGAGAATTTGTTTTATCTTGAACATGAAGTAAAACATTTGTTTCCTAATCAACCTAATTTCTTCAGATATACTGAGGCTGATGAAACATTGAGGAAGCTTCAACGGACCAGAATAGCAGAAGATAAATGGTGGGAAGATCTGTTGGAACTTTTTTAAAATTTATCCTTACATGAAATTTTGCCTATTTACTAAAGTATAAAGGATAAAGAGATAAACAGTGGTCAAAGAGTATCGGTTCAGTTAAAAGTGTATCAGTAAGAACAAAGAGTATCAGTGAAGCAAGCCAGTTAGAAAAAAATTACTGAAGATGACAACAATGAGCCAAAATATAGGTCCTGCCTCCAACACATTCTCAAAAGGAGGAAACAACACAACATCAGTTGCTTTTTGTCTTATCTACGAGACCATTTGTCTCTATTTTTATTGTAACTTATTTGTGAGTCATCTTAGATTATATCTCGTTTTGTTAAGAGATATTTTGTATGATTTTTTGTATAAATAAGCCCTCAATCAGATTATTGAGGGTGGATTCTTATACTTTGCTGTAAAATTGACTTTTTGGAATAAAGTGCTATTGGAGAAATTTCTTTGTGGCTAGCTGGATGATGGATTGACACTAAAGACTTTTTACAGGATTCATGTGTTGAACTACAGATCAATAAGTCATCCTTTCCCTTGTGTTTTAAGTCTTTATATTTGTTTATTATATCAAAGTGTTTCATTTCTGAATAATTAATGAAAGAGAATAAATCAGAAAGTACTTAAGTGTAATCTGATTTCAATCATTTTTATTCTAAATGTTTTCTTCTAAATTGGTTATAAACAATGAATTCTTAATTGCTCTTGTTTCGCCAGTTTATGCATTTGATTATTTAGTAAAGAATACTTAACTACTCTTTATTGGTAATCACTCATTTTCTCTCTATGAATATGTTGAAAGATTCTTAATTGCCTTTCATCCATTCTAAATCCATTCCATTCACTTTAGATCGAAAATTGTTCTTTGGTTTGATTATCTTGCCCTGTAAAGCCATCTTTTGTTGATAAAATTAATCCAGTGAAACCATGTTTTTGACTCCATAGCCCAATGGCCTGAAACTACTTAATCTTGCCCTCAGTTATGGAATTCCACCATTCAAATTCAAACAAAACCCCTGGACTTTATAACTAGCCTAATATCTTCTAAAAACAAAGCTAAACTTGAAAGAGAGAGCCCTCTCTGGATACGGATTGGCTAGATTCTGTATCTAAAATATTGGTTTGTGGTTACCTCAGACACCTTTCCTCTTCTAACAACTTCAAGGAAAATCTGAGTGATAACATAGTGGTGACTCCACTGGGGAACTGAATCATTTTTACTATTGTTTGACTTATAAACTACAGACGGAGCTTGAAGATTAGCCAGGTAGCCTTTGAAATTATTTTGCTCTGCAATTGCATAGTAAATAAATGCTACTTCAGTCAATCTTCGGTCTAGTTTATAGACTGGACTTTGGTTCCAGAAAATCAATCAGTTTCTCTAGTTCAATAAATATTTGAGAAAATTTTAACCCAAAATCTTAAATTTCTTGAAGAGTTTTTCGAAGTTGTACTTTCATTTTATTTAAAACAAAAAACCAAAAATATAAATCCAGAAAAACTAGCTTAAGAAAGGACTCATTATACCAGGTCAAATCCTGACCCTAATCCACCACCGATATTTGAGAATCCAAATCTGATTTCTAGAATTTTGAGAAGACAAGAGAGTCAAGAAAGCTCTCGGAGTTCTCGACCTCTTTTTAGATCAAACTCTTGTCCTGTGAAGTTTGTGTATCTTGAAGACGAACCATTTGATGAACAGTTTGAAACTTCTCTATTCATAAATTTTTCTGAATCTAAGTTGTCGAATCTGGTTCCTGATCCATTATTTCTTGAAGATTTGAAATTTGAGTTTATCACTTCACATCTTGACAAGAATTTACAAAATTCCATTCAATCTTAGGTGACCTTCGAAGAGCTTTAAAACTCTTCTGTGATTACTTCAGCTTCCCCTAGTTCATCTGCTTTTCCTCAAATTTCTCAAACACAAACTACCTCTTCTTCCCCTCCACCCACTACTTCCATACCATCATCACCTGTTATTCCATTACACCTTCTGATGTCCAACAGATATGCTCCGTTAAGGTTGCCAGGCAACCCTGCTGCTTTTCCTCAAGACTATCAGAGTAAAATCACCCCTTTTGATGGTTCCGATACTTACACTGCTCAACAACATACCAAAAGGATGACAGATTACTTTGAATTTTATGAAATAGACGCTGATGATGTAAGAATGCGAATTTTTTTCCAGAGTCTTACTGGAGAAGTCAGGACATGGTTTAGGGCTCTTGCTCCAAACAGCGTTGCTGACTTACCAGCCCTTTATAGATTATTTTTAAATAGATGGGAAAAGAAGAAAGATCCTCTTCAAATCCTATCAGACTTTGGAAAATTGAAGAGAGGACCTAATGAAGCAGTGCAAGATTATATCATTAGATTCAACGAAGCTTACAATGCTGTTCCCAAAAACCTTAGACCTCCTCCGGATTCGGTATTGGTTAAATTTCCTGATGGGTTTGATTCTGACATAGCATATTCACTTAGGGAAAGAGCTACTCAAACTCTAGAAGATATGCAAAGAATAGTTGTTAGTGTTGAAGCTAACCTAATAGAAAAACGAGCTAGAGCTAGAGCTGAAAGAAGGATGCCTATAAACGAAGAGCCTTCAGCTTTTGAAAGAAAGCTGGATGCAATTATTAAAGGGATGGAAAGACTGGGAGATAGAGTAGAGACAATCGAAAGGAAGTCTTCTGGTGATGTTAAAAATGCTGTTAGAAACCCAAACTTTAGAAGAAATCAAAACCAAAATACTGGAAAAATTTTTCCTGATCAAAACATCAGGCCACCATTCCAGGAAAATTTCGTTGAAGGTTCGTCTTCTAAGGGACCAACCGAGGATGTTGAAATAAATAACTTGACTGAAAACAAGAATGAACCAGAAGTTTTCCTATCTCAATATGATCAAGAAAATCACATTCTTGAAACATTTCAAACTCATTCAGGAGAAACTTTTGATTTTAAGGAAGGATATGACTCAACAATTTATGAAGTTCATAAACAATACAATTTGAGAAGCAAACGGATCGACGTGCCAGAAAATAGCAAAAAGAAAGCTGTAAAACAAAACATCAAAGGTAAAACTAACACTCCTCCTGTACAAATTTTTTCTAGAGCAAGTCCTAACCCCGCTAACCCAATAATTGAAGATGTGTCTGATAATCAACTGAATAATAAACAACTTTCCAACACTTTCCCTTCTACAGGTGTTACACCATTTTTTGGTCATCTAACCTACTATCATTAGATGGACCCAAGTACACCATGTAAGACCAATTTTACCCTAAGTAAAATTGCTTTCACTATGTCAAATAACTTAATAAACCACCTTTATTAGGTTGTTTATGGTCTAAACAGGAAACCCCAAAAGGAAATATTAAACAAATCTATATTTGTTTGATTTTCCTCATGGAATAATTAATTAAACAATAGTTTAATTATTATTCCTCATCATGTTTAACCCAAAACAAAGAAATTAATTAGATAAATCTCTATTTGTCTTATTATTTTCTAGGAATAATTATTTAAATCTCATTTAAATAATATTCCTTGTTAAATATGACTAAATCACCCACAAATAATTAAATAAATCATTATTTATTTGATTATCATTCAACCACTTCCTTAAAATGATAAATAAATCATTTATTTATTTATTATTTACAAATAAAGGATTTGACCCAAGTCAAATACCTTTTCCCTCCAACAAATATAATAAAATATTCCATAAAAGGTGGATCTAGATTTGGTTAACGTTATTTTAATCATGCACCAAGATCTAGAATGACCCAATATTTTGTTATAAATAGGAGGGTTTTCCCTACCATTCTTCACCTTTTGTTGCCTATTGGATCACTCTGGATCTAAACTCTTGGTTTGACTTTGAGCCATTATCATTGTCATATTTTCCATTATTTGTTGTCTGAGCTCCCTTTGAGTTCTATCTTTGTCTCGGGGTTTTCACACCACCATGAGAGAAAATGTTAATTCTGGAGCACTTGAGACTCACAACCCATCCATTGATGAGAATTGTAACATCTTTAGCTTCAGATACCCCTTGATAAAAAATTTCTTTCAAAATTATTCTTGCTTTATCTTATTGATAAATGGACAAACCTTCTTATGTCGTTTAATGCTCAAGTACAGATCTGTCTTGTTTCTTGTTTCGATCAGTCTGAATCCCGTATATCATATTAAAACATGACTTGACAGTGAGTTATTGTTTGTGCTATTAAGGTCTTTTTTCGTACACTTCGACAAAAGATTCATACTAACAATTGGCGACTCCACACGGGTTTTCAATTACGACCACTGTCGTTTTTCATATTCTTGCATATCCAGCTACTTCAGACCCTAGGGTTTCTTTTCAGCTTTTTGTTTTTCTTATTTTCATGTTGTTTTTCCCCTATAAAACCCTAAAACATTAAAATTTCTAACTTCCGCGTGTTTCTGGCCCTATTGCGCAGGTGACAGACATCAGCCGCAACTGAGACGACAACTTTTCCGGAAATCTGCCGCCGGGACACCTGGAGCTTCAAGTCGCACTTTTCAGCCCATAAACTGTGACCTGGACCTCCAGGTCGCACTTTTCAGCCCATTTTCTGCGACCTGCACAGAAAACAGGTCAGAACCTGCGACCTGCCAATTTTTCTGCTGTTTTTCTGCAATTTTTCTGGGTTTTTTCTGAAGCTTCTGTCAGGGTTTTCCAGCCTCTGTCTCAGCCCGTTTCGACCTGTTTCTGATCTGTTTTACTAATTTAAGTGGGAACATAGCCCCCTAGGGCTTCAGTACCCTCCACTTTTGGTGGAAGAGTTTTTATCTGTTTCAAGTCTGTTTTTTCAAAGTTTCAGCCCCCCTTTTTCCAGATCTGATACCTCATTCTCAGATCCCTTTTAATCAGCTCTCCTCCCTTTCAAATCACCTCCTGAAGATTTGTTTGGATCTACCTTTAGGGCCTCCTCCTTGCCCCTTCTGATTTTTTCTGATTTCCTCCTTTTTTCCAGCCACCTTGCCTCTGCCTCTTGGCTGTGATCTGCACCTCTTTTCAGCAAATTTCTCCTTTAGATCCCTGTCCCTTTCGACCCTAGATCTATTGGCCTCTTTTTAGTGTGTTTTGACTAGATTTTTTCCCTCTATTAGACTAGTTTTGAGAGACCCGCCTTTTTGGGTTAGATCGATGCATTGTTAGCTGTTAATTTTCTGTTATTTCAGCATTATATACTGTTCTCTGCAGCATTATTTTCAGTTACGCAGCACACTTTTTCTCTTGCTCTCAAAACGAAAAGGGTTTAAAAATTAAAATTAACGCACACCACACACTCACCCTAAGCGAAGAAGAGCCTGGTTTACACCGCCAGGCAAAGACTTTAAAATCAATTGACACTGCACCTTTTTGCCCTTGTTTCGACATTATAATCACTTGATTCTGCACCTCCCTTCCTCTGTCAGTCATTCTTCTTCCCCTCGTGCCATGTTTTTGTTGCCATCATTGCGCCCCCAAGGCACGCTTCTCGGAGACTTCTTGGCCTTCACCCTCAGTTTCCGGTCGATCGACCTGCTCCGTCCCGCCGTCGTCGAGCCAGTCCTCCTCCGAGTCCGCATTCCGACTCCTCTTCTGATTCATTGGGTTCTCCTTTTATTTCTAGTTCTCTCGCTGTCACCTTCACTATATACATTAGAGACTGTGCTAACGGAGCTCTCGGCTAATTCGAACCTCTTATGGGCCGCCACACAGAGTACACCAGCGCACCACCCACTTGCTACCTGCCACACCATGACAGGCCTCGGCCTCCTCAATTTGGACCGGGTTGATCAATGACCCTATCCGCCACGATGTTGGTTAACTCTTTATGCCAACCAAGCTCCCCTCCGACATCCATAAGTTCGAAGGCCTTGCTGGAGAAGATCCAACCAACCATGTCCGATCTTTCCACATGTGGTGTTCCTCCAATTCCATTACCGATGATTCCATCCGTCTTCGGTTGTTCCAATGCACACTTACAGGCGAAGCTTCTAAATGGTATATTGACCAAGCCACCTCTTCCCATACCACCTTTGCGACCATTGCCCAAGCCTTTTTATCTTATTTCCAGCTCCCTCTCCGATATGATACTGGTACAGAGCTTTTGACCTCTTTCAAGCAAACCTTTTCGACCCGCCTCTCCACTCATGTCCAGGAATGGAGAAGAAGACGGAGCTTATGTCTAGCTCCCCCCTTCAAACATCAGGTGTATATGGACTAGTTCCTTTGCACTCTCTTAGCTCCCATTGGCAAAGATGTCGCCTCCTATTTCCCCCAAACCGAAGAAGCCGCCCTCCAAATAGCCTTGAAATATGACCTGATCTACAGTCTGGTTGCCATCCTATCTCGTCCTTCGGCCTCCCGAGGCCGGAGGGCGCTAATGCCACAGGGCATCTCATTCCACCGACGGTATCATTGGAGCCCTTTCTCATCCATATGCTCAACCTCCTATGGGCTATGGTCTCCCTAAGGGAGGGACCAACACCTCTAGCACTTTTCCCCCTCCAGGTAGCATGTATCCAGGATACGTCATGCCTCATCCTTTTGCCCAACCTCCTGATTACCTCAATGTTTCCCAACCTAACCATTACCCTTATCTGTAGCCTGGTGCGCCAGCTCCTCCAGCATATGCACTTTCATCTCCCTTGCCTCCTCCAACCCCGCAACAGCACCTACACCCCCCTCCAGGGCAAGTATTTGCACAGTAGGGCGTGCCTAATCCCCCTTCTTCTCAAAGAAGGCGGAGAGGCAATCCAAACCAATCTGCCCCTGGTACTCGTGGACCCAATCCTCAAGGTATTGACCCTAACACTGCTTACCAGCAACAGGGCACTCAACCCAAGCCGGACATGCCTCTTCGCACAAATAAGCCTTGTTTGTGTTGCGGTGTTTATGGTCATTACACCCACGATTGTCCCCGCTTACCATAGATGCGACAGATGTGGGAGTCTCAAGCCACATTGCGAGGACAACATGCCTCCCCTCATGCTCCCCTAATGTGGCCACTACTCAACCAGCTGTGTTTACTGATCCTTTCCCTCAGCAAGGATTCGTGGCTGCCCAACCACCTGACGGACAGGTCGCCACTCCACCTTCCATTTCTGGTTCCTCCGATTACCAGATCCTTATGATGAACTCTGATCCTTCCCCAACCGTCGACCTTCACCTTCAAACTCGGTCTCGCCAGTACCCCAAGCCTTCCGCTCAGTCTGCCCCCGAGTCCCCTTCTTCAGGTTCTACAGAGCCTCTTTCGACACCCAATGGTCCCTTACATATCCCTTAACCCAAAGTTGAGGTTCATACCAAGATTCCTAAGGGTCCATTACGTCGCAATGCTACTCCTGGTCGAGCTGCTCATGCGTATAGCATAGTAGATGATTTGGTGCAATCTCCTGCTGCCATTTCCACATTGGAACTCCTCCAGTCGTGCCCTTCCCAAAAGAAGGCTCTGCTATCTATCGTGGGCGCTGTAGATCCTGCCGATGACCAAATGATTGTTTTCAACGCTCATCAATCAGACCATCCTCCTCTTCCTGCTTCCGTCGCCTTCCAAATCCCAGTAAAAATCTGGAATGCCAACATTTCTCGGTGCATAATTGATGAGGGGGCATCCACCTATGTGATGTCTGCTTCAGTTTGGAAGCAACTCAGATCTCCTGAGTTGGCCCCTTCCACGATCACCCTTCGAGCGTGGGACGACCACGCCTCCCAGCCCATTGGCCTTTTCCGTAATTTTCCTATCACCCTTGCCGGTAAGACCGTTTGCGTTGACGTCGAAGTCATTAACGCCCCTCTAGACTACAACATTCTATTGGGGCGAAGCTACACCTATGCCATGTCTGCTGTCCCATCCGCGGTTTTTCGCAAGATGTCTTTCCCTCACAATGGAAAGATAGTCACCATTGACCAGCTGTCTTACCATGAGCCGCCGTCTCAGACCTCCCCCGAGACGACCATCTCTTCTGTAGCCAATAAGCAAACCGTCGATTCCTTGACCAGTGTCTCCCCTGGCGTCTACAAAGATTCCTCCCTGCTTGGAACTTTTCCTGGTCTTCCCCCTCCTCATATCTCTGATCCCAGCTTGTCGAATGTTTGCATGATGCAATCGTCTCGGGCTGCCCTTAAGCGACCCGCTTCGGCTAGTCAGCAACCTCAGACTCAACCTCGCCCACCGCAACCTGCTCCTAGCCCTTCATCTCCGCCAGCCGGACCTCCTCCTTCTGGCCTTGCTCCTACAGCTTGTATCCATGAACCCCTTTATCCCCCTGGAATGGTTCCCCTAGGCCTTAATCATCTCAGAGCCGTCCCTCCTGGTCATTATCCCACTGGTCAGATACCGTTCCTGGCTCCCCCTCCCAGAGTCTATTCGGTCCCCATCATGGCCACCCTCTCTCTCCCTAACCTAACCCTGGGTATACCCGTCTGGTACCTTGACCCTCCAGCCGCTACCCCTCCTGGTCACCCCAAACCCTATCTTGCTTTGACACCGGTTCAACCGGTCCCCCTTGCTTCCTCCGTTGCTACGGTGCCCCCTGCACCTCCCCAGGACCTTACCCCTATGGTGACAGCTCCAGGAAAGAAAGGCAAAGCTCGCAAGGGGGCATCCAAAGACAAGGCCACCCCGACTGACCCAGCTCCTCCTCCGCCCGCAAAGCCTTGCGCCTTGTGTGATGTCGTCGGTCACGCCACCCATACTTGTCCTGAGTTGCCCCGCATTCAACCCATGGTTAAAGTCGCGTTCCCTGAGTCTACGGTCTCCGACCCTTCTCTTTCGTCCTCGTCCGTAACCAAGAACCCAAAAACTATTCGCACTAGCAAACCCTGTGCTTTGTGCGGTGTCCATGGCCATTACTCCCACCATTTTCCTCACCTGATGCATTACCGCGCCTCTTTAGAAGTTGTTCGAGAGTATGAGGTTGAAGAAAATCAATCCGCCTCTCCCATACTCGCACAGTATGCTTCGAGTGAGCTTGAGGATCCCCCCGCTCCCATCGACATTCCCCCCCCCTAATGTCCAGATGACGGAGTCTACTACGACCATTCTTTACCTATCATCCTCTGTGAGACCCTTGGAGCACATTCCCCTTGAATCCTCCCTTGTTGTTTCGCTTGACCCCCCTTCAGCGACCACCCTGGGCTCCTCTTCTTTTAACCCTTTGTTTCCCTGTTCTTCCGTCATTCCCTGTGACGATCCGTATGCGAGCCTTTCTTCCCCCACGGATGATTTAGATAACTTTTCCGCGTCATGTGGTGTCCTTTCCACCCTTGACCCCCTCTTTTCCGCCCATACACGAGATAACTCCACCCGTATCTTTGTTGACCTCCGAAGCCCGAGTCCCCGCCATTCCTCATTTAGCCCTCATATACCACCCTCTAGTTTGCATATGAGTCATAGCCATCCTGCTCATCGCACTCCCCCCCATAGTTGCCACTCGATGTCTTCTATACACTCACGCTGCCGTCATTGTCCCTCCTCCCCCCATTTGTTGTCTTGTAACACTATTCTGCAGGACCTCCCGTCCCCACCCTATATCGGTCACGCCGATGGTGCAAGTCGTTACTCCCGGAATCTAGCCTCGGCAGGTTGGGCCATTTTCACCCCCTTGCATGCCCTTGTGCTCTCAAATGGGGTCTACATTGGTATTGCCACCAACAATCAGGCCGAATATGATGCAGTGCGTGGTCTCTTAGCCGATGCCCTCTTTCATCGCATCCTCCATCTGCATGTTCGTTTAGATTCCCTACTTCATGTCATGCAACTAAATTGTGTTTATCGTGTGCATAACCCTGTGCTGTTTAGACGATATTTACGAGTGAAACTCTTGATGCGTGAATTTGAAACCATAACTTTCAACCATGTACCTCGAGAACAAAATCACTATGTAGATAGTATTGAAAACCATGTTCTAGATTGGCATTTATCACACGCATTTCATACAAGACAATAACATTTATAATCATTAACAAAGATGCATATCCATAATATGTGTCGCAAAACATGTGTTTAGAGTCCATCTACTCTGATACATATGACATGCCCATCGCATGTTACAAAAACTCAAAACTGGGGGCACCACCTGCCCCTACATACACATTAGGGGGCACCACATGCCCCACACCTACTCACTATCTGGCGGATCCGGAGCCAACGGCTCTACTCCTGCAACCCGTAGATCACGTATGCCTTGACCGGCCATCGCCATGCGCCGCATGACACCTCGCCATTTCGAGGGTAGACCAATACATGGCTCCACATACTGGTTGTCTAAGTCTTGCCACCCGCGCTCTGAAACTCCAGTCAGCAACCTCTCGCATCTACGGTGGATGTCCTCCGGAAGGGTGGCCGCATCCTCATTACGCGCTGCTCTCGACCCACTCGGCCCTGCAGCTCCAGATGCTGCCTGTCGTCCCATATATCCGGCCGGTTTTACCGGAGCTATATCTACATACCAAAAGTACATGAATCAGTACCCTATATACTATTCAATAACTCTAACATGCCCATACAATAATAGTAATCTGTCACTTACCATCGGGCCCCCATACTCGACCAGGCGGAAGTGGCAGGTCTGGATCTCCACAATAACTCGTCCCATTATAGGGATAGTCGTCTATGTATAGCGGCATCTGATCCCAATGGGAAAAAAACTCAGGATGAAACACCCATCCAACCACCCCTCCTCCTCCTCTGCATAGTAGGTGCCCCCACCAGCGCATCCTGGGCTCCCTCGGGCCCCCATCTGGGAGCTGTATATGAGGTCATAGGGTCGGGATCTTCTCAAAAAAGGAGGAACACAATAAAGTCCCATACGAGCAATCGTGGTTCACTTACCGCTTGCAAAGCGACAACTGTCGTTTTAACGACACCAACATCATTTGGGCCCACCCATAGTAGGTCCCACTCAACACACTCTCTACGATCATCATCTGCCCCCCAGTGATGTGATGGAACGCCTGGTTGCCCAGGATCCGCAGCACCGCTGCGACCACTGCCCGAGTCTCCAGTCTCTCTAGGTCCCCGATCGGTATCCGTGTCCCTTTGACTTGGAGACCCGGTCGACAATGCCGCTCCACAAACTCCATGATGTTCCGCCCCCGCGGTAACACTGGCTGCGTATTTCCCACCATCCCAAGTGGCGGGAGACCAGTCAGGAAATACACATCCTGGATTGTCAATTCGATCCTGTGCCCCTGCACTACAAAGACCTCATGCTCTGGATCCCAATAACTGATAATCCGGGCCAACAAGGGCTCTCCAGCTCTCATCAAAGGGTTCTCCAAAAACTTCAAAACCCCAAACCTGGCCAACACACGACGGACACCCTGATCTGCCTGGATCTCTGCCCGTAATGTACCCAGGTCTCTCTCTCTCCAGTTCAACTGTATATCTTCCATATCTGCACAAAAACATCATCTTTGTCAGCCTACAGATAGGGAATACTGTAACCAAACACAAAAACCCAACTCTCAGCCATCAAACAGCACTAAAACCCCCTCATCTTCCAGGTCGCACTTTTCTGCCAAATCCTGGGATAGGTCGCACCTTTTTGCTCAAAACCTGCATCCCAGGTCGCAGATTTTGGCCCAAAAAGTGCGACCCGGCCGAAAAGATGCAAGGGGGTTTGTTCCTGAGATTCTGGGCCCTAATCTAAACTTTCAATCCATCAAAATGAAAGAGTAAGGTTAGGCCTCTTACCTGCAACTGACGGATCTCGATTCCAACGGTCGGTTTGTCCGCTACGCTCGCCGCAAGATTTAGGGCCTTCTCTCCTCTCTACATTCACCACAACAACACTAGCAAATGAGTGGATTTGGAGGGAAAACTGCCTTATTAAAAGAGAACCCTTATTTCTTCTTTCGCCTGCTGCGACCATACCGTAGCTCCATTTGACAAACTGTCTGCACCATTGGAAAGCTCTCACCGAGCCCTCAAATGGGTATCTGTTAGTTTTTTGTGATTTGATACTTCACCAGGACACATTTTGTCCAAGATGGGTCACTTCACCTCTCCTTAAAATCGCATTTCTTCACTTACAACACTTGTACTTGGGGCACCATTTTGCCTCCTTACTTGTCTTTGTTCGTGTTGATTTTCGTCGTGAGTTACCATCTTGTACTCATGTTTTCATGGTCCCCCATTGGACCTTTACTGTGTGGTAGCACCATCGAGTCGCCCTTGTTTAGAGCATCCAAGTGGAGTCATCATCGCATTCATGGAGTCTATCCCGAGTCCCTTTGTAGCCCGCTATAGTCCTCCATCCCTCATTGCTTGGTTTCTCTCTTGTGTCGCACATTATAGCCTTCAGTCCCACTGTACCTTATCCCTGATGATATTGTGTCAGTCGCTGCCATGTCATTCATGCCCTTGATGCTCTAGCAAGGGAAGTCATCCATTCGCTACTCAGTCCCCTCCATTCCACCATCATCATTGGTATTATTCTGCCCGTCGCTCTACTATTTTCTCTCGTGCCTTAGTTGAGGATCTCTCATTGCCTCAACTCTGGAAAACCTCCTTCTATCGACATCAGCTTCTTCATTCCATAAGACAGGTCTAGAGGGCGGTGTACCTTCGTTTCAGATTCCACTCTTGTTCGGTGCCTCGGATCAGGCAAAGAGATCTCTCATTTCCCTTTGACTTGATTGTTTCTCCACTCCAACTCCTTTCAGCATGATCGAGATCTGTATACTTGATGGTTCAGTGATGCAGCAGCAGCTCTTGGTGATTCCCGGGTGTGTGTGAGATGTCTCAGCCCTCATGAGGGGGTGGCCCTACAGGTAGCCCCCCACATGCCCGGATGACCTCTTCATTGCAGCCCTCGATGCAGCTCCATATATTTGATGATGTCGGCCTTAGCCGCTTGCAGCGCCTCTTTGATTTTCATGTATCAGTCAGATTTTGTGAGCCCTTCCCCACTTATAGGGGGCATTTGGGTTGTATTTGTATCTCATGTACTCAGATATTATTGTATAAGTCCTGGCTGTTATCCCAGGCACAGCATGTATGTGGGATCCCTCATTGTATTTTTATCTGGCTCATGTTTATGCCGGCTGTACTTTATGGTTCGATCCCTTGTTTACTAGACACACTATTCTTTTGTACTTTGTCTCGGCAGGCATAGGTATGCCTCCCCTGCCGCCTTTAGCACAGGTACCCTCTCATAAAAAGAGACTTGTTGCACCTGCAAGTCTCGTCTCCTTAGGGTCTAGTTCTTCAGCACATTAGTCTACCTTACATTTCTCTCTCTGACTTCCCTTTTGATGTCTAGTGATTGAGTTCTTACAACGTACTTCGGTCATACGATTTGCTCCTAACACTCACACACTGGGGGGCAATCTGTTACACCATTTTTTGGTCATCTAACCTACTATCATTAGATGGACCCAAGTACACCATGTAAGACCAATTTTACCCTAAGTAAAATTGCTTTCACTATGTCAAATAACTTAATAAACCACATTTATTAGGTTGTTTATGGTCTAAACAGGAAACCCCAAAAGGAAATATTAAACAAATCTATATTTGCTTGATTTTCCTCATGGAATAATTAATTAAACAATAATTTAATTATTATTCCTCATCATGTTTAACCCAAAACAAAGAAATTAATTAGATAAATCTCTATTTATCTTATTATTTTCTAGGAATAATTATTTAAATCTTATTTAAATAATATTCCTTGTTAAATATGACTAAATCACCCACAAATAATTAAATAAATCATTATTTGTTTGATTATCATTCAACCACTTCCTTAAAATGATAAATAAATCATTTATTTATTTATTATTTACAAATAAAGGGATTTGACCCAAGTCAAATACCTTTTACCTCCAACAAATATAATAAAATATTCCATAAAAGGTGGATCTAGATTTGGTTAACATTATTTTAATCATGCACCAAGATCTAGAATGACCCAATATTTTGTTATAAATAGGAGGGTTTTCCTACCATTCTTCACCTTTTGTTGCCTATTAGATCACTCTGGATCTATACACTTGGTCACATTCTACATTATTTGCTGTGTGAGCTCCCTTTGAGTTCTATCTTTGTCTGGGTTTTCTACACCAACAAGAGAGAGAGATTCTAGATCTGAAGTGCCGAGGACTTCCAAGAACCCATCCCATTGAGGAGAATTGGAAACATCTTCTTGTTTTCCTCCCAGGTGCCCTTAATACAAAAAATTCTTTCAAAAATTGTTCTTGTCTTGTATATTGGACATATGGAGCAAACCCTTCTTTTTACTGCTTAATGTCTTTCTATGCATAGATCTGCTTGCACTCTTGTCTTCGATCAACAATCACAGATCTCGAAGATATTACAAATTACATTTGATGTTAGGGCTATTAGTTATGCGTAGCTAAAGTGGTCTTTTTTCGTACGTCGACAAGATTCATACTAACAATTATGGCCCCATGGACTCCTATATATAGAAAGGAGGTTTTGTAAATTGTATCATCCAAGAATTGTTCATTTATGTAATGTATTGGAGGTTTCCCCCTCGAAGTGGCTCATTTCTAAGGCGTTGATATCTCTTTTCTTCTCTTTTTGAGGTGGTTACACAACATTTGGTATCAGAGCTTTGGATTCTAGGGTTTCGCTGCTCCAAACAGGTCATCGTGGAATTTTCGCTATAACTTTTTTTCTACGAAGTTTCAGAATCTGAAAATTTTAGGGTGCGAAGCCAAAATCCTGAGGAAGAGTTTCTAAAAATTTCAGAGCTTGGTTCACAACATTTTCGGAGATATCATCTGTGGAAGTTAGGTCTTTTTTCAGGCTCCTAAACAGGTCATCATGGAATTTGCACTATAACGTTTTTTCTACGAAGTTTCAGAATCTGAAATTCATATGGTGTGAAGCTTAAATCATGAGGAAATTCATAAAAAAAATTCAGAGCTTGGTTCGCAATATTTTTGGAGATATGATCTGTGGAAGGTAGTTCTTTTTCAGGCTCCTGAATTTCATCACAAAGAGGTGATCATGGGAAAAGTTCAATAACTCTCTCTCTGGGCATTGGATTGGAGTGTCGTAAAATTTTTTCACAAGTACACAGACTATATTTTCTTGGCTATCAATTTTAGAGACAAAGGATGAAACCGTGACATGTGGAAAGTCGTACAATTTCGCTCTACTGAACTAGTCCAAAATTAGGTCATTGTTGGAGATTGGACACAACTTTGTCTTGGAGAATCCAAATCAGGTCAGACCTATGGCATTCAAAAGATAATTTAGAGGGCTACGTTGATACGAAAATTAAAATATTGAAGTGCTGCAATCATAGAGATAATCCAATTTCAATATCGAGTTCCTTAAAAGCAAGAAAAAGGTGTGTATATTTTTTTCTTTCCAAATTGCACGAGTCTTCTTTGAAGAATCAATTTGAATTGATTCCAAGGGCATATTGTAGAATATATAGCAGTATTGGGTTCTAAAAGATGCCCCATAAAAATAATTCAACACCCATTAAGCCTTCAGAAGGCTCTACTATGACTCATGAAGATGAAGAATTGCAACATGATCTATCAAAATTACAAGAGAAAGTGCAACAAATTTCACTCTTGCAAAGAGCAACAAAAAATGAAATGGAAGTTTTGAAGAAAGGTGTGGAAGTGAAGATGGATGGTTTGAAGAAAGGCATGGAAGCTAAGATGGATGGCATGGAAGCTGGCATGGAAGCTAAGATGGATGACATGAAAGACAACATGAAAACATGAAGAATGATCTCAAAACAGACATCGAAGGTTTGAAAAAGTTGATACAAGAAATGTTTCCTAATGGTGAAAAGATAGTAGAATAACCTCATGATGAGAACAAAATAAATGTTAATCGTGATTTCATAAACTCTAATGTTGGCGGGAAGAACCACCATATTCCAAAAATGGATATGAGGAAGTTTGATGGAAAGGATCCTGTAACATGGATACTACAGATGGAACAATATTTTGATCTCCATAACGTGAAAAACACACAAAAGGTACGCATTGCAACTTTACATTTAGAACAAAATACATTTGTATGGTATCGATGGCTTTGCTCCTGTAAAAAATTTGTCACTTGGTCAATTTTTACGGAGGAAATGATAGCACATTATGAGGATACAAAGAGCAACACCTTCTTTAGCCAATTGATAAATCTTAAACAAAAGGGTTTAGTGGGGCAGCACATTGAGGACTTCCAAAAATTGAATATAAGGGTAACTGATATTCCAGAGGAACACATGATTGATCTCTTCATAGGCACTTTAAAGGATAAAATTCAACATGAAGTTCGCGTTCTGGAACCTGATTCATTGGAGAAGGCATTCAGGTTGGCAAGAAAAGTTGAATGTAAAATTATGGCAACAAGGAAGCCTGCCACTCAATTCTATAAAGAAGGAAGTGTGGCTACGCCTAGATTTCCACAACCTACAAGGTTGACACCACAAAAATTGGAAGAAAAAAGAGCAAAAGGGCTTTGCTACAGTTGTGATAGAAAATACACTAAAGGTCATAAGTGTGCTGAGAAGAAATTATTTTACATAGATTGCGAAGAGGAAGAAGAAAATGAACAAGAAGAGGATATACACCAAGAACCAGCCCTAGAAGAGGAAGAAATGAATCTGACCATATCGTGTAATGCACTGGCAGGAATTACCACTCCTCAAACTCTCAAGATAGAAGGACAAATAAAGAAGAAAAAGGTAATAGTGTTGATTGATTCAGGTAGCACCCATAATTTTATTCATTGTAAGGTAGCCAAGGAATTAAATTGTTTCCTATACCCAGCACCAGAATGTCAAGTGATGGTTGCAAATGGAGGAACTATAAATTGCTCTGTAAAATGCCATAATATCAAGCTAACCATGGGGGAATATGTATTGACTAGTCCTATGCTTTCCATTCCTATGGGAGGTGTTGATGTTGTACTAGGAGTACAATGGTTACAATCTTTGGGGACGGTAGCTTTTAATTTTCAAGAAATTTTCTTGAAATTTTTTTCAGAAGGAAAGGAAGTCGAATTACGGGGTATTGAAGGGAAGTCGGGAAGGATAATAATCTCTAATGTCATGACAAAGCTTCTAAAGAAAGAACAACGAGGCGTAATTGCACAATTATGCTCACTAGAAGTTCCGACATCAAAATCATCTATTTCTGCAGATCTCCAACAAGTCTTGGACAATCATTCCAAGGTGTTTGAAACTCCCCAAGGACTCCCACCTATTCGTGATCATGATCATGCTATTCATTTGATTCCAGGAAGTGTTCCTCCAAACATCAGGCCTTATAGATATCCTTACTTCCAAAAGAGCGAATTGAACGTATGATTGCAGAAATGTTAGAGGCGGGTATAATTCAACCTAGTCAAAGTTCTTTCTCTGCTCCTGTAGTATTGGTACACAAGAAGGATGGATCATGGCGAATGTGTCCGGATTATAGGGAGCTCAATATGCTCACCATTAAAGATAAATTTCCCATTCCTGTGATTGATGAATTATTGGATGAATTACATGGAGCAATTTATTTTACCAAGTTGGATCTTCGTTCAGGATATCATCAAATGAGAATGAAGACTGAAGATATTCCAAAAACAGCATTTCGAACTCATGAGGGTCATTATGAATTTTTGGTCATGCCTTTTGGCCTTGCCAATGCACCTTCTACATTTCAAGGGTTGATGAATTCCATTTTCAAACCCTTCCTTAGAAAATTTGTGCTAGTATTTTTTGATGATATACTAATCTATAGCAGGTCTTGGAACGATCATGTTGAACATGTTGACAGGGTGCTCAAACTATTGCAGGAGAAACAATTATATGCAAAAACATCCAAATGTTTCTTTGGAGTACAAGAGGTGGAATATCTGGGTCATATTGTATCTCATGAGGGTGTTAAAGTAGACCCTAACAAAACTAAAGCCATTAAGGAATGGAAAGTCCCCACAACCATAAAGCAGTTGCGAGGATTTCTTGGGTTAACAGGGTATTATCGCAAGTTTGTTAAGAATTATGGGAGAATAGCAGCACCTCTAACAACATTATTGAGGAAAGATGCATTTTCATGGACTCCTGAAGCAACTAAGGCCTTTGAACATCTTAAAGAGGCAATGTGCCTAGCACCGGTCTTAGCTACGCCGGACTTCACAAAAACCTTTATTGTGGAATGTGATGCCTCAGGAAATGGAATTGGTGCAGTTTTAATGCAGGAAGGAAGACCCATTGCTTTTGAAAGTCGTCCAATCAAAGGAAAGTATTTACGGAAACCTATTTATGAGAAGGAAATGTTAGCAATACTACATGCACTAAAGAAATGGCGAACTTACCTAATGGGAAGACACTTCAAGGTAAAAACTGATCATGATAGTCTTGAACACTTTTTGGAACAAAGACTATCTTCAGAAGAGCAGCAAAAATGGGTCACAAAGATGTTGGGTTATAACTTTGAAATAATCTACAAAAAAGGAAAGATTAATGTTGTTGCAGATGCACTCTCAAGAAAGAATGAAGAGGTGGAAGCATTGCTTTGTGCCATTTCTATTATCCAACCAGATTGGATAACCGAAGCAAGAGATGAATGGAAGAAGGACAAAGATGTATGGACACTCGTTCAAAATTTGCAGCAAGATCCTAGTACATCTGATACATTTAGTTGGAAAAATGATTCCTTATGGTACTGTTAGTTCCCTAATCCACCGCAGGCTGAAATAAGGAAGAAAAAGGACAACACTAAACCACGCTCAGCCTTGTAGCTAGCCCTACGAGGAGAGGAGAGGGCTCTCTCCGGGTCTATCTCGGCAAAGGATGTCCAACAAGGCCTGAGATGACCTATAATGAATATTGATTTTAGGTTAGTAAATAAATAGGAAAGAGGTAGTTTAATGAATGAATGAGTTTTCAGGACTGCATGGGACAAAGAACAGCATGAGCAGAGAAATTAAATCAAATACACAGATTATCTCATGAGGCAAGATAGGCAAGAGGTTTATCATTCAAACTGAAATTATATGGAGTGGAAAGACTATTGAGAAGCCGAAAAGGGCATATATAATGAATCCTTTTCAGATAGAAGAAGATACACAGAAAATGAACGCTTTCCCAAGGCAGAGCAATAAACATGGATTCTACCTTTCCTACTTAAAGCATTCAACTGAAGATGATTATGAAAGCACTGTAAAACATAACAGGGTACATATTAAACAGAAAGAAAAACATATGCTAAAGTCATTACTGCATGAATCTCATGAAACAGAGTTGTATCATTTCATTAATCCTCAGCCAAAACTGTACAGTGAAGCACTGAGTTTTCCTCCACACTTATCCCAGAACTCTCTCTTACAATTGATTTTCAATACAATAAATAAAATCAAGTATGAGAAAAAAAATCGATCAAAATAGGGCGCTGTTTCAACTGAAGCCATGAATATAGAAAAAGGATCATCCATCTGTTCTAAAGACAGAACAACGTTACATTATTCCAGCTGAAAATTTCTGATGACCAATTAAAAGGCAAAAGTTGTAGCATGGATCCCTTTAAATTATTAACTGAAGTCATAAATAGGAAATCAAATCCTATTTCTCTGCCTTGGTGGATGTCTTTGTTTTAAATTTAGGCTTTCCGATCTTTGACTGCTATTTTCCCTTTTGCCGTTTGAATAACAACCAGTTTATTAATAAAAATAGCTTTTTAAACTAAAATTTCACCTTTAATAAAGGGAAAAATGAATGATCTCAGCTGTAATTTTGCTAAGCTCGACAATACCTCCTTCACTACCAGCGAGCACATATCTATTTGCCGAAAATACCTGTTTTTTTGTAATAATGACAAGCTCCATGTGCTTTCAATTGAAGAAAAAAGTTTTACCTTTATAACAAAGACGCTATTTCCCACACCATGTTTTTGCACCCTGGAAAACTCCTTTCTTGTTTAATGATTTATAGATTTCACTGAATGTATCGACTATCTTTACCAGCGCATTTTATTATCTGAAGTAATTAATCATTGATATGAGAAATTCAATGCCTCTTCTTCAAATCAGAACATGAGCTAACATCATTGGCAAGGACGCATAAACTTTAACTCGGAGCAAAAGAGTGAATCAAATTAGAAATTCGATGAAAATTTGATAAAATTTGGTCTTTTGGTTCTGTGCGCCGCACTCCAGCCTAACGCGCCGCGCAGGCTGGATGTGTCGCGCCAGTGCAATTTTGCACTGTGCATTTCGGCTCTATGCGTCGTGCTCAGTGGGTGCGCCGCGCCTTCTCCCAGTGCGCCGCGCAGGTGGCCTTCAGCACAATTCGACCTTTCAAACACTGTTTTCACTCTTTGACGATTTAACTCGGTTTTCTTTGATGCCTTTTGATGCAAATGGATTGTCAAAGATAGCAACGGAATTCATTAGTCACGTTTCAAGATTTTCACCTTCCTCCTGCAGTGCCTTTGCAAATACAAGCCTAATTAGACACGTGAATGTCGATAGAAATACACCTTCACAGCTTTTAAATTTTACAATTTCTGAGGTACTTTTTAAAACATTCTTGATCGAAGCAGTGTTGAGAAAAAACTTTGTATACTTCTTGGAAATCTGCTCCTAAAAAGTTTTCGAACCCCTCAGGAATGGTACCAAGCAGTTTCCTGTACAGAGTTTAGGAGCGATTTCTTTGGATGTAAAGGAAAAACATCAAAATGTCTTAGATGATCAAGACCTCACATTTTGTGTTTAGAAACCCATTAACTAATTGACACCTTTTACTTTTAATGCAAGCTCTGTTCCTTTTATTTCCTCCTTGATTTTCTGACCTAAATGACGGTTCTTTTTGGCTATTTTTGCAGAGATGACTGATGTTTAATTCAGCACAGGATCATGGCGAGGCTGCATGCGAACATCTTCGACTGAAAAACTTTGAATAATTACATATTTGAAAGAAAATTTAATGATTTCTTCTTCAAAACAGAGTTTTGAAGAAGAATCTCTCTTGAGCATTATTTGATGATGACATTTTGCAATGGAAACTGATTTGGAACCTCTTATGCAGACTGAGTCGACAAAACCCTAGACCTAAAAACTCGAAAAGACTTCTTGCTGACAAAAGACCATCCATGACTATGAATGACTGAAACATTGACTTTCGATGAATTCTGATGAACTTTAATTATCAATCATAAGCTAGTAGATACATGACATGAGAGAAATAAGCAACAAGGCTCTTCCATCAGATAATGACATGTTCCTAGCGAAATGCAACTGAGTGAATCGAGCGAGACACCTAAAAATGAAATGCAGAAAGAGAAATGATCTCTGACAGAAGACTGACAAGACCGACTCTAACATTAGCTCCAATGGGGATGGTAGCTCCTTGGAGGTGCCAAGAACAACAGATCTTTGGGAGAGAAGACAGTGCCTACATCCATTGGGCTATGGAATTCGTTATTTTGACAAATCAACGCAAGACCATTAACTGATTTATTGACTGAAAATCTGACTCAATTTTTAAAACTGAAATGACTAAAAAAACTTGACTCTAACAAACTAACTCAAAATGACTAAGATCTGAACTTAAAACTTAAAGCTTGATGGCAGTACATGACCACCTGTGTTTCTTTCAAGACAATATACCATCAAACTATATCAAAATGCCAATGTAACCAATCAAGCAGATGCCTTCTTGATTGATCCTCCTGATCAGATTTCCTGGTCAACAATAGATACTGGTAACTGGGCATCCAAAAACATAATTGACCATGATCTCCTTCATCACTGAATATTGTAATAATCACCTTCACTGCTGACTGCAACAGATTTGCCAGTGGATCCTGAAAAACATGAAGATCTACCTCCTGCTGAAAGAAAAAGGTATCTTTCTCTTCTGATTATGATCTTTCTTCAGTAAAAGTATTTTCCTGGTCCTCAAAAAATTTTGAACAAGTAGATGAGCAGATCTCCTCTTCAAAAAACATTTCAAAACAAGATACATATGAAGAAGAATCTGAAAGGGAATCTTGAATGGTCTGATCTTCTGTAGTCTGAATATATTGTAGGTCATATTCATATGATATGACAGCCAGATTCTCATTACATTTGTCAATCATGAGAAAAGAAACTTCAGATGATTCTTGAAACCCAACACTATCATTTCTATCATCTACCATAAATTCATCAAGAGAAACTTTTTCACTCACTTGAACAAAGATCTCATCTCATTGTTCATGAACTGACTGGATTACCTCTTTATGAAGGCTTTGTTCTGATGACATGAGAACATTCAGATCCATAACTCTGTCTTCTTCATTCCAGATGATCTCAACAGTAGAGTTCAGCACAAGGTATTCTTGGTCATCACAATCTGAATGTAGATCTGAAATAGCTGAGTTGACATTATCACATCCTGAAATTGACACTTGATTTCCCTGCATGCTGTCTTCTTCTGTGGGCAGATCTGAAACGAAATTTTCTCTTTCATCATTTTCAACCATATGGCAATCTTCAACCTGTTGATCTTCATAAGTATCCTCTAATTTTTTTGTGTGCTGCTGAAATGGGTTTTCATACAATGCTTCCAGGATTTCTCCATCCATCAATTCATTATCCCCATAAAAATTCTCAAGATCTTCAATGAAATTACTAATGTGTTCACAACAATTCTGCACTAACATTAAAGACGAACAATATTCTCTGTACCTTTCAATGAATATTGTATGAAAATATTTTAGACAATAAATAGAAGCAGGTGGCAAATTTTCATACCAAGATCGGGCTTCATCTTCCAGAGTAGCCATAAACATTTTCATCAAACAGTCTTCAGGAAAATCGATTTTTAATTTATGCACATGGATGTGAAATTTCACTAGATGAAGAGCAACATCATTACATTCCACATTTCTGAACATAGGCAAATTCTGAAGCCAATCCACTTTGGGCATTTTATTTGGAAAACCTGGGATGTGATCTCCGCTCATGGGAGCGTATCTTCTTGCAACTCGATCCATCTTGAAAGTCTTAAAGCTACTCATCTCTCTGCAGTGAAGTCACCATGAAGGATTGATTTCTGGAATTTTCAGTGAAATCACCAGGTGAATAATTTCAGTCTTCTGATGTCTGATTATTGTTCACCATCAACGATCAGATCTGAACTTGATACGCATACTGGGGCAAGACAATCTACAAGTTAAGTGTCACGTTCACAAGCAAACCATTTTCTTCCCCAGTATGGTCGCCACTATGTTAGTTCCCTAATCCACCGCAGGCTTAAATAAGGTAGAAAAAGGACAACACCAAACCACGCTCAGCCTCGTAGATAGCCCTACGAGGACAGGAGAGGGCTCTCTCCGGGTCTATCTCAGCAAAGGATGTCCAACAGGGCCTGAGATGACCTATAATGAATACTGATTTTAGGCTAGTAAATAAATAAGAAAGAGGTAGTTTAATGAATGACTGAGTTTTCAGGACTGCATGGGACAAAGAACAGCATGAGCGGAGAAATTAAATCAAAGACACAGATTATCTCATGAGGCAAGAAAGGCAAGAGGTTTAGCATTAAAACTGAAATTATATGGAGTGGAAAGACTGTTGAGAAGCCGAAAAGGGCATATATAATGAATCCTTTTCAGATAGAAGAAGATACACAGAAAATGAACGCTTTCCCAAGGCAGAGCAATAAACATGGATTCTACCTTTCCTACTTAAAGCATTCAACTGAAGATGATTATGAAATCACTGTAAAACATAACAGGGTACATATGAAACAGAAAGAAAAACATATGCTAAAGTCATTACCGCATGAATCTCATGAAACAGAGCTGTATCATTTCATTAATCCTCAGCCAAAACTGTACAGTGAAGCACTGAGTTTTCCTCCACACTTATCCCAGAACTCTCTCTTACAATTGATTTTCAATACAATAAATAAACTAAAGTATGAGAAAACAAATCGATCAAAATAGGGCGTTGTTTCAACTGAAGCCATGAAGATAGAAAAAGGATCATCTATCTGTTCTAAAGACAGAACAACGTTACATTATTCCAACTGAAAATTTCTGATGACCAATTAAAAGGCAAAAGTTGTAGCATGGATCCCTTTGAATTATTAACTGAAGTCATAAATAGGAAATCGAATCCTATTTCTCTTCCCTGGTGGATGTCTTTGTTTTAAATTTAGGCTTTCCGATCTTTGACTACTATTTTCCCTTTTTCCGTTTGAATAACAACCAGTTTCTTAATAAAAATAGCTTTTTAAACAAAAATTTCGCCTTTAATAAAGGGAAAAATGAATGATCTCAGCTGTAATTTTGCTAAGCTCGACAATACCTCCTTCACTACCAGCAAGCACATATCTATTTTCCGAAAATACCTGTTTTTTTGTAATAATGACAAGCTCCATGTGCTTTCAATTGAAGAAAACAGTTTTACCTTTATAACAAAGACGCTATTTCCCACACCATGTTTTTGCACCCTGGCAAACTCCTTTCTTGTTTAATGATTTATAGATTTCACTAACTGTATCGACTATCTTTACCAGCGCATTTTATCATTTGAAGTAATTAATCACTGATATGAGAAATTTAATGCCTTTTCTTCAAATCAGAACACGAGCTAACATCATTGGCAAGGACGCATAAAATTTAACTCGGAGCAAAAGAGTGAATCGACTTAGAAATTCGATGAAAAATTGATAAAATTTGTTCTTTTGGTTCTGTGCGCCGGGCTCCAGCCCAACGCGCCGCATAGGCTGGATGCATCGTGCCAGTGTAATTTTGCACTATGCATTTCGGCTCTACGCGCTGCGCTCAGTGGGTGCGCCGCGCCTTCTCCCAGTGCGCCGCGCAGGTGGCCTTCAGCGCAATTCGACCTTTCAAACACTATTTTCACTCTTTGACAATTTAACTCGGTTTTCTTTGATGCCTTTTGATGCAAATGGATTGTCAAAGACATCAATGGAATTCATTAGTCACATTTCAAGAATTTCACCTTCCACCTGCAGTGCCTTTGAAAATACAAGCCTAATTAGACACGTGAATGTCGATAGAAATACACCTTCACAGCTTTTAAATTTTACAATTTCTGAGGTACTTTTTAAAACATCCTTGATTGAAGCAGTGTTGAGAAAAAACTTTGTATACTTCTTGGAAGTTTGCTCCTAAAAAGTTTTCGAACCCCTCAGGAATGGTACCAAGCAGTTTCCTGTACAAAGTTTAGGAGCGGTTTCTTTGGATGTAAAGGAAAAACATCAAAATGTCTTATATGATCAAGACCTCACATTTTTTGTTTAGAAACCCATTAACTAATTGGCACCTTTTACTTTTAATGCAAGCTCTGTTCCTTTTATTTCCTCCTTGATTTTCTGACTTAAATGACGGTTCTTTTTGGCTATTTTTGCAAAGATGACTGATGTTGAATTCGGCACAGGATCATGGTGAGGCTGTATCGAACATCTTCAACTGAAAAACTTTGAATAATTACATATTTGAAAGAAAATTTAATGATTTCTTCTTCAAAACAGAGTTTTGAAGAAGAATCTCTCTTGAGAATTATTTGATGATGACATTTTGCAATGGAAACTGATTTGGAACCTCTTATGAAAACTGAGTCGACAAAACCCTAGACCTAAAAACTCGAAAAGACTTCTTGCTGACCAAAGACCATCCATGACTATGAATGACTGAAACATTGACTTTCGATGAATTCTGATGAACTTTAATTATCAATCATAAGCCAGTAGATACATGACATGATAAAAATAAGCAACAAGGCCCTTCCATCAGATAATGACATGTTCCTAGCGAAATGCAACTGAGTGAATCGAGCGAGACACCTAAAAATGAAATTCAGAAAGTGAAATGATCTCTGACAGAGGACTGACAAGACTGACTCTAACAGGTACAAAGATTGCTTATATCTTTGTAAAAATTCCCAACTAAAACAAAAGATTCTTTTGGAATTGCACACTTCTCCTTTAGGAGGACACTCAGGATTTTTAAAAACTTACCACAAGGTGAAGAAAGAATTTTTTTGGGATGGCCTTAAATCTGATATTCAAAAGTTTGTGGCGGAATGTTTGGTTTGCCAGCAGAATAAAGTGGAGACAATTAAGACCTTGGGACTTCTACAACCTTTATCCATTCCAAGTCAACGTTGGGAGGAGATTTCAATGGATTTTATCACAGGTTTACCTAAGTCCGAAGGAAAGAGTGTCATCATGGTGGTAGTTGATAGACTTACTAAGTATGCACACTTTTGTGCATTATCTCATCCATTTAAAGCAAGTACAGTTGCTACTACATTTATGGATAGAATTCAAAAGCTACATGGAAGCCCAAGGGTTATCGTGAGCGACAGAGATCCCATTTTTACTGGAAATTTTTGGACGGAGTTATTTTCTTGTTTGGGTACTCAATTAGCTCATAGCTCATCTTATCATCCTCAATCCGATGGTCAAACCGAGATAGTAAATAAATGTTTGGAAGGATATCTTCGTTGTTTTGTATCTGATAAACAAACACAATGGGTCAAGTGGTTACCTCTAGCTGAATGGTGGTATAACACTTCCTTCCATACTACAGCAAAAATGACCCCATTTATGGCACTTTATGGATATCATCCACCATCAATCACATCATATTTAAGGGAAAATTCGAAGGTTCAAGCAGTGGAAGATCACATCGAGCATCAGCAAGAAGTTCTCCAACTCTTAAAGGATAACCTGAATTTGGCACAAAATCGAATGAAACAACAGGCATATCAACATCACAGCGAGAGAAGTTTTGATGTAGGAGATTGGGTATTTTTACGTCTACAACCATATAAACAAATGTCCCTCAAGCAAGCTAAGAAGGATAATAAATTATCACCAAAGTAATATGGTCCTTACAAGTTTTTGCAAAAGATTGGTACTATGGCATACAAATTGGAGCTTCCTGCTTCTTCGCGAGTACATCTAGTTTTCCATGTTTCATGCTTAAAGAAGGTTATAGGTGAAAATCTTCCAGTTCAAACAATATTTCCAGAACTTGATGAGGAAGGAAAAATCATATTGGAACCTGAAGCGGTCACGGAAACAAGAACTCGATAGCTACGAAATCGATCAATTTCAGAGTATCTCATCAAGTGGAAGAACTTACCCACCGAAGATTCTACATGGGAGGATGAGAATTTTATACAGAAGCACCCAGAGCTACTCAAGCGTTGAGGACAACACTTTTTTGAAGGAGAGGGGCATGTTAGGTCCCTATATTACTAGTATAGTACCTTATTGTTGTTAGTGTAACCCTTTTATTGTTATTATTGTACCCTTGTAACCCCCATTTTGTTATTATTGTGCCCTTAAATTATTATTGTTAGGTCGGCTAGGATTATATTGTGGCCCACTAGGATTACATTATGGCCCCATGGACTCCTATATATAGAAAGGAGGTTTTGTGAATTGTATCATCCAAGAATTGTTCATTTATGTAATGTATTGGAGGTTGCCCCCTCGAAGTGGCTCATTTCTAAGGCGTTGATATCTCCTTTCTTCTCTTTTTGATCTGGTTACACAACATGTGGGATCTTCTCTAGGATATCTCCAGGTAGTTACATTTCAACATCCCATGAAATGTAAAAGGAGAAATCTGTTTTGGGAGGATGGTAGTCTTCATCGGAAGAATACCAAGATGGAGCATGAGTGGAGGGACCTGAATTTGTATGAATGGGTGTGGATGGTGAGAAAGAAGCTAGAAAGCTACTTGCAAATATATGACACTCAGCAACAGGAGGCTTGGCTGTGTTGGCTACTCTTGAGAGAGTTTGGCCATCATGTGACATATCCTCTTTCTAAGGGTATGTGGGTGGACAAAGTGTGGCAGGATACTTGCATCATAGGGCAACGGGGAGTATGGATACATTGTGTTGATATAACATTCTTCATATCAATCATTATGTTTTCACCACATGATTTGTATGATGGGGGTATGATGAGGCAACAAAAAATTTTGTTGCTTTGATTGTTCTTGGGAAAGCAGGGGCAGATTTTGTCTCACACTTTGCATAATGTTGCAGGAGTAGGATATGGCACTATCATGGTGCAAAGGGGCTACTCCTTAGCCTTGGATGATCACGGGTTACTTCCACTTTGGAAGGAATTTCCTATATGTAGCAGCATTATGGGAGATGTCTTTGACAATGAGCATGTCAAAGAATGGAGCTATAAATTGGCAGGAGCCTATTGACATAGGCCAACAACGCTATCACTTGGGAGCTGGTGTTTATTGATGGATTTTTCCCAGGATCACTTCCCATTTGATGCACTTGGTGGACAAGGAGGAGGTAAGAGAGATGGAGTAGTGGATGGAAACATTTATTACAGAGATATGATCTTCTTAACTTGGATTTCCAAGTATAAGAAGGAGGATCTTCATGCAGCACATGGTTCATTCCTCTTCATGGGAGTATGTCATACCACTATGGAGGACTTATTCATGGATCCATACATCTTCTTACTTCCAGTACATGGTAAAAATATTGTTTTTGCATTTATTGATTTTCTAACACAGTATTTGCATACTCTTATCATTTCTATTCAGTGCATTGCTCCATAAGAGGACAAGCTTTTCATTGGCCTCCATGGTCAATTTTGGGCCAAATTATATGATGGAGACATCCATATTTTGTGTGGCCTTGGGCAAGTGTTATATTATTTCATGTATGCTCAGTTAATGTACCAAGTCATTTACTATTCATTGGTAGATATAATGACATACATAACTAGCAATTTATCAAGAAACAACTTGCCATGCTATTTTTAGAATCAACAGTTAGGAAAATTGTGTTGTGACCACTTGAGAAAATGTTGCTACCTTTCAACACTATGTGAAACCTTCAGTATTTTTCTCATTTGGATTCCATATGATGATCATGTCCTAATCATCATATATGAGATGGTTTGGGGCAACTTGATTCACAACATTGGAGACGAGATATTTGGAGATCTAGTCTTCATCTTGCCACTTGAGGGAAATATTATTGCAGCCCAATATTAGTAGATACTCTACACCTATCATGAGTGGAGAGGAGGATAGCGTGGGGTAGGCTAATTTTTCTACCATGTTCAGATTTTCATTCCACCTACTTTGCAGAAGCCAAAGGTGGAGGAGGATTTTCAGGAGTTGCCATGTGGAGAGGTAACTCCTTTTGTATGGATGATAGCTTGGGGATGGGATATTCATATGGGGATGGTAGATCCCAATGTATATCAGACCTCATGCCTTGATAAGGCCTTTAGATAGCCCATTGTTGCCTCCATGGATGTTTTACTCTTACATGATGATAGCTATTTGGGATGCTCACCAAAAGCTAGCTGGCATACTTGGGAATGGCAACTTGGCGATGCATTGATGAGACAACATCTTGATCCTTGGAAGATTTTATCATATGAGGATGCTATAGGGAGAGAAGAGGAGGCTCTTCAGTTCTATCCTTGCAGTTGCTTGAGGACAAGAAACATTTGGGAGGGGAGGAATGTAATATTCCAAATTTAGCATGTAGCTAATTGAAATATTGATTTTTGTCTTTTACACCTAGGAGATGAATAAATGGATAAGGAGGACCATACATTTCAGAAATATGAATAAAATCCCCCATAGTGTGAAAAGGGATCATCATAGGAGCTTGATTTCATACCCTCATGTGTGAAAATGGGCATTTGCATGTGGACAAGGTCAAGTTTGACCAAGTCAACATCGTTGGGATAGGAGGTGGAGATCATCTTTAGAGACAACACAGAGATAGTGGGAAGAATATTCTTTGGTGAAGGAAACCCTAATGAGTGGGACCCAAGATGAGAAGGCTTCCACTTGTATATAAGGAGGGCAAGGAAGCCATAGCAAGAAAAGGAATTGATTATTGAATTCATGGTTTGGATGACTATTATTCTTTCTTCAACTGTTTAGTTGAGATTGTTGTGTTGCTTAGCACAAGGCATTCCTGTTTAGGAATTCCTTATCCTTTCTTAAGAGGCCTCTTGAGGGAGCTTGTACTGAATTTCTCCACATCCAAGCTACCTCCTTCAGCTTGGGTTGTGTTGCAGGGTGTTGCAATGTAGGGGTGAGAACACCACTTCCGGAGCGTGTTTTTCAAAGGAGGGAGCTTCCATTCCTTTAGGAGATTAGTGAGGAAGGCCTAAATTGGAGAGAGAGATAGTTATTGAGATTATGGCCAGTTAGTCCATGATCAACTCTGATTTATCCCTGTGACTGCTGCACTTTCGAGATTGTGGAAACCTTTGTTTCCTTCATGTGTATGTTTATGGAAGGAGATTGTTGAGGCTTGGGCTCGATGAATCTGGAGGACGGTTTTTCTTGGAGCTGTGGCTGAATCAGGTGGTATTCCTCCACACATCTTTACATACATCAATAAAGAAGCTTTGTCTCATTCCCGATCTTCGTGATATTAATGCTTTATACATGTTATGATCTTGTTATGATTGTAAATTTTCTTGCTTCTTATTGCTATATGATTCTTGGTACGTTAGGGTTCTCAACCCAAACCCTAGGGTAATTCATCCCGTTAAAAATTCCACAAAATGATTAAAATTTCCTTACGGTTACATAAGAGTACAAAAATTCCTTGGAATTACACAAAGTTACCAAAAAATCCTTACAAAAGTTGTCTTTCAATTATATTCCAATCACACAACAAGGCCAATGTGGCCTCCTACTTGTTAGACTTTGAATCTCTAAATTATCATAAAGTTAGAGACTTTAATTTTCATGCCATTCCAAAAATTATCTTAGATGAGACGTTGTCATGTAACAATAATGAGTTGTGAGTGATATTGCAATGGAGAATGGTCCAATTGATTATTTATAAATTCATAACATGTGATCAAGATGTGTTAAAGATGGCTTGTGGCTTTTTGAACAAGCTCATTGAATTGGTTCTTAAAATTTCTCCCTTCTCAAATTAGCCTTGTTATAATCATTTTATTTAAACTATTGTGATGATAATAAAAGGCCGACTCATGAAGAAAAAACCTATAACAACTTCGAAACGTGGGCCTGTCACCCCACTTGCACTTTTTGGAAAATCCCACCTAACACATTCAAATAAAATGTATAGGGTCGGCCTCACACCACCACATTTAGAAAATCCTAGCCACCATATTTAAATACGTATATCACAATGACCATTGAATCGGTTCCACACTCACCTCAAGATACTGAGGCTTTACGTAGCTCGAATTTTACACCCCTTAATGGAAAGCCTATTCGGATAATGTACTCATAGCGTGACCCTAGCATCTGCGAGTCTGGATCAGGCAACTTATTTATTAAGAATATTGACAAAAGCATAAACAATAAAACTCTATGATAAATTCTCTGTGTTCGGACCGATTCTGTCTTCTAAGGTTTCCACAGATGCATTTGGAAACTCCAAAGGATATGTCTTTGTGCATTTTGAGTAAGACTAAGCAGCACAAAATGAAATAAAAAATTTGAATGGTGTGGTGATAAACGACAAACCGATTTCTGTTGGTCCGTTCATCAAAAAGGAGGAGCGAAAACCAGCGAAATTAAATAATGTTTTTCTTAACAATTTATCAGAGTCAATCAATAATGATGACTTGAGATTTTATTTTGGTGACTACGGCACAATTACCAGCGTGGTAGTGATGAGGGATGCAGAGGGGAATTTGATGTGTTTTGGATTTATCAATTTTGAGAATGCCGATGATGCAGCAAAGTGCGTTGATAGTTTAAAAGGCAAGAAAGTTGATGGTAGGAAATGGTAGGTCGGAACAAATATTTATTTAAAATACTTACATGATAGTATTGATGATATCAAGCAGAGAAATTTTATCTATTTATGGCACTATCACTTCATGCAAGGTTATGAGGGATTTTCATGGACACAGTAAAGGTTATGAGGGATTTTCATCTCCTCAGGAAACATTCCGAGCACTAGAAGAAATGAATAGAAAAATTGTCATGGGCAAGCCTCTCTATGTTGCTCTATCTCAGCCAAAAGAGAAAAGAAGAACAGAACTTTAGTGTCATTTCTCCCAGTTGTGTAATCTGGCTCAGCGAAAAGAGGAGAGAAGAACAGAACTTCAGTGAAATTGTTCCCAGTTGCGTAATCAAGTTCGCATGGCACCAACAACCACCACTCCTGCCTCCATGTACAATCCTTGACATCATCCCCTCTTCTCATCTTGTTTCCAAGTAGAGACAACCACATACCACGTGCAGCGTAGTTCCATTGGTTCGCTCTAGTGTCGAATTAATTTAATGGCCTTCATCATAGTTATAGTGTTGCCATGCTGCTCTAGTTATAGTTCCTGTTGTTTCATCCATAAGGTTGTTGGTTTTAAATTTTAGTATTTATCGTGAGTCTGGGATTTAGATTGATATTGAAGAGCTGTTTCATTTAAATTTATTATTTAACGTGCTGGTTTTAAAATTTAGTATTTAACGTACTTCTGGGATTTACATTTATATTTAAAAGTTGTTTCATCTAAATTTAGTATTTAACGTGCTTCATCATAGTTACAGCCAGTTTCTGTTTCATCCATCATGGTTTTACAATTTAGTATTTAAACGTGTTTATGAGATTTAGATTTAGATTTATATGTTATTTTATAGAGATATCATTTTTTTTTAATTATAAATTTAAATTTATCCATCATGGTTGCTGGTTTTACAATTTAGTATTTGAATGTGTTTTTGGGATTTAGATTTAGATTTATATGTTATTTTATAGACAGATCCTTTCTTTTTCAATTATAAATTCATGGGTTTTACAATTTAGAATTTAAAAGTGTTTATGGGATTTAGATTTATATTTATATGCTATTTTATAGACAGATAGTTTTTTTTTTTTCAATTATAAATTTATCCATCATGGTTGCTAGTTTTACAATTTAGTTTTTGAACTTGTTTTTGGGATTTAGATTTATATTTATGTGTTTTTGGGATTTAGGTTTATATTTATATGTTATTTTATAGACAGATAGTTTCTTTTTCAATTATAAATTCATCCATCATGGTTGGTGGTTTTATAATTTAGTATTTAAACTGGGATTTAGATATATATATATATATATATATATATATATGTTATAAAATTTTAGTATTTAAACTGGGATTTGGATTTATGCTTATATGTTATTTTATAGATAGATAGTTTTTTTTCAATTATAAAAGGGATATATGGTTGCTGGCTTTATAATTTAGTATTTAAACTGGGATTTTGATTTATATTTATATGTTATTTTATAGATAGATATTTTTTTTTTCAAATATAAAAGGGATATTTGAAAATTGAACAAAAATATGGGTTGAAATTATATGCTAGCTAATAGTATTTATCTATTTATATTTTTAATTAATAAAATAATAATTTTAATTAATTAATTAGTATGTCTTTTCAGTTTTTATTTTTTCTGTTAGTTTGGTATGTTTATGACACTGCAATTGAATAATGATTTCAAAATTTGATTTAATGTTAAAGTAAAAGAAGTTTTGATTAATGGTTGTTCAATTAAGAAAAATGTAATTTTTCTTTAAGCTTTAGATGTTTATATGATTTTACATTGCATTAGTGTGAAATAGTTTTTGTTCTCATTAAACCATTTTAATTGGACCATAGGAGAATGACATCTCTATGCATTAGTTGTGGTTATTAAATTTGTATGTGTCTTTTTAGAGTTAGCTATTTTAAATTTTAATGTAAAAGTTATTAGTATTATTAAAAGTCTATGTTTTAGGAAAATTATTAGTATTAATGTAAAGGTTATTAGTATTATTGCATATCCAAAATATGCCAGAATGATAGAGGTAGCCCCCTACATAGTGATATTGCATATCCAAAATATACAAGAATGATAGAGGTAGCCCCTATGAATGAGTCATAGTGTGAATCAAACCTAAATGAGATGTATACAAGTCACCATTGTGCAAGCTACACTTCTACGTGCTATGTTTTGGTTACATATAGTCATAGTGTGAGACGCAAGCTATGAATGAGTCATAGTGTGAATCGAACCTAAATGAGATGTATACAAGTCACCATTGTGCAAATGAGATGTATAAAATTCACCATTGCACAAGCTACAATTCCACATGTTATGTTTGGTTACATATAGTCATCATGTTTGACCATGTTTGTTCATTCCATGACTAATTCACTATCAGGAATAAGGTAATAATCAAATTTGTTTATTATGCATGAATTTAATCATAATGACCATCTCCATTGATTATTTTAATCATAAATTAATGTTTACAAATGTGTCTTGGACTCCTAAAATGTTACTATATAAAAGTTCAATTTATATCTTTATCAAGTTGACTTCATAGTCATATCTCATAAATGAACATGAATGACATTTCAAAGTATTATTATGGGTATTGATGCTTGTTACATAGATATTATTTCATTCAACAACATATTTATAAATTGATCAATTAAATTAATAATTCAATTGATTTAAAAATTTATAATCTACTATAAATGTTATTTACAAATTAAATTGATAAAAATAATAAATGTCAAAAATTTAGATAAAAATGAATTTTAATAAAAAATCGAACCTTTGTTTAGTCATACAAATAAGAAAATACATACACACCATAAACTAAAGAACATTTATTCCTCTCCTTCGGTAGAGTGAGAGGTAAGATAAAACTATATTGTTTATTAATAGTACTATTCATATTGTACATAAATTCTACTAAATTCTTATTTTCAATTCTATTAGAACCGTTATAACGCATATAATTTATATACAAAGGCTATCTTTTTTATGTGGAGTAGAAATGTATATATATAGCATAGAAGAAGAATTTTTTTTAATTGAATTTGTTCATTATGCATTAGTTGAATCATAAAGATGATAAAAAGTTGACAATAATTAGTAAACGTAGATTTTACATTTAAAAAAATGTTGTTGTGGCTTTTTAGTTTACTAACAATTTATCAAAAGTATCAAGTGATAAAGACTAATTCATGTATGTTTCAAGAGAAAAGGAGAATGTAATAGTTAGATGATCTCAAGGAACAAACATTAGAGACAAGTGCTTCTTAGGTGTTAATAAAGGTTGAAATTATGGTTGAAGTAGCTCCAAACAAAATATGGGTGTAAGAAAATGAAGTGTAGAATACTTAATTCAAAATTAGTCTCATCCGTAATCTTGGTGATGGAGTAAGACCTATATCAATTGTGTCTAAGATTCTTGTGGGGGCACATTAATGTTTTTTAAGGAAGTTCAACTATATCTTATCACCAACCTAAAACTTATGCCAAAATTGGCATTGATAATATTGTTACTAATGCTTGGTATTGGGTTTCTATAAAATATCATGAACATGTTTTTTGATGTGTCATATCTATTAAAAAAAATTGGCTACTCTATATTCCTTTCTTTGAGCATGGGAGGATTTTTCTTAAAACATAAAAATGGTAGAGCTATGTTAATTTAGGTCAAACGAAAAACCATCAACTAGAATTGAAAATGGTTATGTTGTAGTTGTGGAAAATATAGCCATGAATGGATGGATTGGAACTATGTTTAACTTAAGGAATCCTCTCATCTAATGTATGTAGTTATTTATAGTTTCACATTGTCACAATACAAACAATCATGATGTTGACTACCTTTATTTACCATTGGTTTGGGGATCGAAGGGAGTTGATTTTGTCAACTTGGTGTCCGTCATTGACCATATCTTAGCTATAATTATTATTTAAAATAATGAACTATGGCATCACAAAATATATCCAATCATGCTCAAAGAAGTATTATGATACTCTTCTTGCAGGTTGCCAAAGTGGTTGTCCTAAAGAAACAATCAACAACCACAAGTATTGTACAGTCCTTACCATGATTGGTTGATATTATTCTTGACATTTATCCATGGATACTAACACCTAAATCGTATCTAGGATAGGTGGAGGAGTGTACAACCCATGCTTCTTGATGCAAGTCTTGGTGATGGCATTGATAGTGCACAATCTAATATATTTTTTGACATCATGATGAAGCTTTCGCTAATATAAATACCTCTATAGCACTACCATTTTATTCCCAGCACCAAAATATCTTATTACTCCACTAAAATGGGCCTATAAAATTATTTTCTCATGGTATCTCAAAGGAACACAAAGATGTCCCTAATGTCACACAAGTGCATCCTAGAGGTGAAAAACTCGCCTAATGTCTAATAGGTACTAAATAAGTGGTATTTCGTCTCATAACTATATTTATTGCAACAATTAATAGCTATATTTATTGTTCAAAACATTTAATAACTATATTTAGTGCAACAATTAGATTTCAATTAAAGAACTTGGAAAATTAATTTATGTTTTTCTTCTTGTGCTTTATGTTATTGCAAGTATTTGAAACTATTGTAATGGAAATCATTTTATAAATTCGATTATTTATACATGTCATATAGAATGGTCTATAAAGACAAAAAGTAGTGTATATATATAGGAATAAGGATTATAAATATGTCATGGATATTTCTTTTAACTTATCTATGCCATATTGAAGGTTTCCCAGTGGAAGAGGTAAGTGAGAATTGTGATCTTTTAATAAATGTCTCCTACTTTGGCCCTCGATATTATTGTGCTCACTATTTCATTAACGTTTTTATTACTATCTAGATATTTTTTTTTTACAATACAAATATTTTTTTAGTAAACTACAAGTGAATCTATTAGAATGCTATCCTGCCCAAAAAAATGGGTAATCCATTTTTTATATGTTATTTTATAGACAGATCATTTTTTTTTATGTTATATGACATTGAATCTATATTTATATGTTATTTTATAGACAAATCTTTTTTTTTTCAATTATAAATTCATTCATCATGGTTGCTAGCTTTACAATTTAGTATTTGAACGTGTTTTTGGGATTTAGATTTATATTTATATGTTAGTTTATAGACAAATCGTTTCTTTTTCAATTATAAATTCATCCATCATGGTTGTTGGTTTTATAATTTAGTAATTAAACGTGTTTTTGGTATTTAGATTTATATTTATATGTTATTTTATTGATAGATCATTTTTTTTTCAATTATAAAAGGGATATATCACAATTGAACAAAAATATGGGTTAAAATTATATGCTGCCTAATAGTATTTATCTATTTATATTTTTAATTAATAAAATAGTATGTCTTTCCAGTTTTTAATTTATCTGCTAGTTTGGTATGTTTATGACATTGAAATTGAATAATGATTTCAGAATTTGATTTACCCTTAAAGTAAAAGAAGTTTTGATTAATGGTTCAATTTAGAGAAAGATAGTTTTTTTGAATAATGATTTCAGAATTTGATTAATCTTTAAAGTAAAATAAATTTTGATTAATAGTTGTTCAATTTAGAAAAAGATAGTTTTTTTTAGCTTCCAATGTTTATATGATTTTGCAATGCATTAGTGTGAAATAGTTTTTGTTCTAATTAAATTATTGTAATTGGACCATAGGAGAATGACATCTCTATGCATTAGTTGTGGTTATTAAATTTGAATGTGTCTTTTTAGAGTTAGCCATTTTCAATTTTCATGTAAAAATTATTAGTATTATTAAAAGTTTTTGTTTTAGGAAATTTATTAGTATTAATGTAAAAGTTATTAGTATTATTGCATATCCAAAATATGCAAGAATGATAGAGGTAGCCCCTACGGAGTCATAGTGTGAATCAAACCTAAATGAGATGTATACAAGTCACCATTGTGCAAGATAAAATTCCACGTGTTATGTTTTGGTTACATATAGTCATCATGTTTGACCATGTTGATTCATTCCATGACTAATTCACTATCAGGAATAAGGTAATAATCAAATTTGTTTATTATGCACGACTTTAATCATAATGACCATCTCCATTGACATATATATATATATTAAATAATAGTGTGAATGTAATTCTCATAAAATGACTTACTAGAAGGTTCTACCTATTAGTCCTATAGAATGGTATATAAGTACAAAACGTAGTGTATATATATAGGAATAAGGATTATAAAATACGTCATGGATATTTTTTTTAACTTATCTATGCCAAATTGAAGGTTTCCCCCTCGAAGAGGTAAGTGAAAATTGTGATCATTTAATAAAAGTCTCCTACTTTGGCTCTCGATATTATTGTGTTCGCTATTTCATTAACATTTTCCTTACTATCTAGATCTGTTTTTTTACAATATAAATATTTTTTAGTACACTACAAGTGAATCTATTAGAATGCTATCCTGCCCAAAAAATGGGTAATCCATTTTTTATAGGGTGGCATAAATTGTACTAATTTTGACAACTTTATAAGCATAAATTATAATAACCAACTACATATCTCAAATCCTATTTAAAATCCATCCAAAAGAAAAAAATCCAAAAATGGAGTTTGAAAAATAAATATATCATTGATTTAAAATCAATAGTTTTCAAGGGCTTTTAGGGATGACCACATGAACTGCAAAGAACACAACCCATTCAAATAATGGACTAGGAAATAATGCAACAACAACATAATTTTTTTTTCCATAAAGACAATCTTTGTTATCACTAAATTCCCCTCGTATTAGACATGACTAAGGGAGAAGAAAAAACTAAAACTCACTAAATAACTTAGTTGATGAATTTCTTAGTTGAAATATCCAATCAGCAAAACAATAGTTGATACCTTGGTTAGTTTTTATGCTAGAAGGATACATTTAATTATACATGATAATATGAATTCTATAAAAACCCATTCAAATCATGAGATGAAAATACATAAATAAAACAACATAAAATCCTAATAGTTTGCATTATTCATCCTTTCACATTTCTTTTACAATGGGTTGACTGCATAGCCACGAGGATTCCTAAAATTCCAATTCATGGGTAAATTTATTTTATTATTATGAGGGTGTTGATGTGGATCATATTTCTATTATGTGGTATTTAATATTGTTGTACATTTAAGAGTACAACCATGTATATCAACAACATTTTTATATGTGATGATATTATTAGCCATCTCATCACACTCTAAAACATAGTCAGTAGGGTTAACCCTTTCAATAAATTAGTCTAAACTCCACCTATAATGAAGGCCACCTTCCTAGAATTAGCAAGGCTAATGTCAAGTGGTACCAATAATTGTTGAGTATGTTGTTAGTGATGTCAAAGTGGGTGCAACATGTGTAATATGTCATTATTGATGTCCTTGGTATGGTGGTTGTGTTGGATGAGATGGTGCAGCAATGAAACCCTAGCTCTAAGGTTATGAATCATTAGATGATGATAATACCCCAAAATTTATGTAGGTTCCAAAATTTAGGTCACATAATATTCCTTAGAGACCTTCTACATTATATTCTCCTTGTCATGTCTATTATGTTTATATGTGGAGCATCTTCTGAGCCTTCATATAATGAACAAAGTTCATTCACGCTCTATAATAATGTTCAAAAAACTTCAAAGACAAATACATCCATTGTAGGAAAAGTAATTGTATATTGAATATTATATAACAAAAATTGATGAGATGATTACAAATGAGTCTGAGGACCTGCTTATATACCTTCAGCAGGTGCCCCTTCACAAACGGACATTTCCTTAGAACATATCTCTTCATTACTAACTATTAGTTACTTGATCATTAATTATGATTATTATTTTTTACACTATTTTTTATTATTTTCTACAACTTATATTCATAACATTGCCTTCCTCTTCAAAAATATTTGTCCTTAAATCTTATCATTATCAACGTGTGTCATATTCTTCTTGTCTTGTAATTTGTTCATATATTCTATGAAATATTGGAGTTTCCATTTTTATTGATACAAGATGACATGATCTTGTGAGTGATAAACAAAATTGTCACAATAAGAAGGGATCTGACCATCTTAAGTTAATATTGTGTGGAATCTTGCGATGACTGGGACCTTGTGATGATTTTTTAACACGTTAGTGAATTGTATAAACTTAAGTATTATTTCAAACATAAGTTTTTTTTTTATGTTTTGAGTGATATGGATATGAAGATTAATTGAGAAGTCATGTATTATGATTTATATGTTGATAATAATTTCTTCTAATCAGACTTTCCCTTTCCCTATCTGAGGCGATTTCTTGATTTACTTAAAATACTATCATTGTTTATTTGGTTACTAAATCATCACTTGGAACTTCCCTTGCTTGAATTGCAACATCTGAAGGTTTTGATTAAGAAGGTTTTGAGTAAGAAGGTTGTGGTTATGATTCCTTAGACGTAAAATTTCTTTTCTTTCTAGATTGTTGACTTTACTCTTGGTATCCTCTTCATCTTTTAAACTTTAGTTTTTTCTAAAATCCCTTCATTTGTGTCTAAGTGCAAATTTTCTTCTTCTTTCTCAGCTATACTTTTGTAGATTTTCTTCTAGGAACCTTCCTTTTCTTGTTATAATTTTTTCTTATTAGTTTTTCACTTTTTTACTTACCCAAGTAGTTTCTTATTGCGATCCTTCAAGTGTGAATTTTCTTCATTTTTGTTAAATATGAGTTATTTAAGCTCATTTTGATTCTTTAACATTGTTTCTTGATTCTCTTGTAGCATGTTTTCTGAAATATCCTTAAGATATTCTGATGAAGGCTTTATCTATTATGATTTCATTGCTACGTACTAGAAGGAAATCATTTTATTTTTGTAAGGAAACATCCAATTTTTTTTTCTATTTTTAACATGAACATACCCAATTCTTTTAACCAAGGTTGACCAAAAATTATGTCAATCCTTGGGTTAAACATAGTTAGGACACACAATTGAGAGGTGCATTCATAATGGTCAATTATTACTTGTAAATCATTAAGTTCATACTCTTTTTTACTATTTTTTTTCTTTCTCCTATGCTTGACTTTGGAATTAATAGTTGATTCAGGAAATTAACATTAATGTAATTTTTCTTGTCAATTGTGCTTATAACAATATTAATCTCCATCTCTTGGGTATTCCCTTTTAATATAATTAATTTAAAATATGAAATTGAGTGACCTTTATAAGAAAATTTTGCTTCCTTTACTTCTGAATTAGACTCCTTTTACCTCCATTGATAATTCGTCAATGATACCTTGATTATGAAATCTATCTATTTTTTTTGGTATAAGACACCCTACTTGGAAATAAGGTATATTTTTTTTTTATTTGATGAACTTAAATACCTTTATAAGTTTATATATATATATATATATAATTATATAGCTTAATAATTATGAATCTTTATAATTATAAATATATAATTATGATTATATAATATAATTACAAACTATATAATTATATAATAGAGTTCTATCACTATACTATAGTACAATGTAATGGAGAGTTATATAACTGATCATATGAAAATACACGAGACACGGTTGCGACAATCGGGGGTGAAACAAAAAAAAAAGGGCGCCAGCTTCGTCAAATTGGGACAGATTGGTGCACAATCGAAAAAGGGGACGACAGAATTGGAAGATGGGAGAATACGTCAGGTTGGAGGAATCGACAGGGGGATTGGGTGGAAGTGTTGAGGCAGGTCAGGAGGAACTATGGGGGAACAATGTCGACATGAATAGGAAATGGGGTAGTGGTTTGATGAAATAACGACCGGCATAGAATAAAATGAAATCTACACAGAGGATGTAGGTAGATGACACCAGAAATATTTCATGAAGGGAAAGATAGTAGACAGTGTGCTTGCGAAGGGGATGTGGCGAATAGACGAGGCTGGAAATTGGTCGAGTGACAGTTGTTGTACAAATGGGTTAGAATATTGTGGTGATGGTTGAATTTCTATTGGAATAATAGCAGAGTATAATTAAATTAGTGGTTGTTTCATGTGGTAGGAGGATAAGTTTGGTGGTGCAGTTTTGTGGCTAATTGTTGCAGCCTGTGGACGTGGCTACTGTTGAGCATTGGTGGTTGTTTTGCTTGTGACACTCTTTTGGCCAGGTAGCATTTTTTTTCCTTGTTTTTTGTGTTTGGGTTCTAATTTTTATTATATATATTTTTATTTTTTTATCATTCTCTTTTTTTATAACTTTTATTTTTATTATTATTATTATTATTTAGTTTTTTTTGTCTTAAATTTTTATTTATAATTATATTTCTTTCCTTATATATATATTTCATATATTATGTCCTTCTATATATTTTTTAATTCTTTCTAAGGAAAAAGGCTTGAATCATTAGCTAGAAGAATGGAGAAACTATATAAGCTCTATAGAGAAATTCTTTGACCACAACGACAACTACATTGATGAATACATTAATGGCTCATGGATGGGATCAAAGAACATGGTTCTGATACCACTGTAATGAAAAAGTTTGTATACTCAAAGGAGTGCTTTGATACCAATGCAACGAACAAAGTCCGTACTCATTAATAAGTTTTAAAATACTTAGAAGAAAATGACGTCCATTGTGTTAAATTTTCCAACTCGGGTCAAATTCTACTGGTTAAGATAACAATTTAATTAGATTCCTCTTTTCGAGAGGATCAAAATTGACCTATATATCACCCCAATCGATTAATAATAAGTTAAGTTATGAATTAATTTAATATTTTATGGGTTGGCCTAACCGCATGTTGATCCCGTCAAAGCCCCAAGTGGTCACTCACAAAGTTATAAATGGAGGTGACCTCAAGATCATTTGCACAGTTGCTCAAACGATCTATGATTTTTATCCATCAATTTATTTCATTCGTGTTTATGTTTTGGCTCACACAGGTATGTCAGTAGGAGCTCACGCAATCGAACAGAATGGATCGGGGTCAGAGACTAATGCACATTCCAAATATGAGTCTATTGAAGCAGAGCTGTAGGTAGGGCATGCTGAGATAGTGGCTAAGATGAGGCATAACCGTGGGCTGGGCTTTTTTAGGTCATGGCTTAGCTGTTAAAGCCACTGGTAGGATGGCTTCAAGGCATATCCAGGGTTCTAAGGTATTCATACCCTCAGCCGCGGGAAAAAAACGTTGAGGTAGTGGATTAGAGTCCTTCAGTCGTGGGTTGAGAAAGTTAAGGCCATGACCAAGAGACTTTCTAGATAAATCATATTTGGTTTATCTTCACTTGTTTTTTCATCAGTTCTAGACTGTTGGGATCCTATGATTTGGCCGATTGGTAAACCAAATGACAAGGAAACATATAAACCAGTCTTTAGAGCTCTAGGATCTAGCCCTCCTAGTCTCAGAGAGGGATCTCTCAAGATGTTTTGTATGGATATAGCTTGATGGCTTGTAAAAGGTTGTTTTTAGGCTAGTTATTAAGCATGAGTTTGTTTGTTTGTTTGATGGGACATGATGATCTAGGCAGCATAGATAGAAAAGGGAAATGTATGTCATTGGGCAATGGAATCAAATGGAAGCTTATAACAAGTTTGTAAATGAATTAGGGGTATCAAAGGGAAAATCTAACTTGGCTGCTGGATCTACAAAGTTTTTAGGTGAAATGAAATGAACATCAAGGTTTTTATAATGAAAAGTAGAACTAAGGGAAGTTAAGAATCCTTAATTATATGTACTCTTCAACAAAGGGACTTAAAGCATCATCTAAACATGAAGAAGTAATTCATAGACAGGGCTAACCATGAATTCTAGATACTATACTTCAGCAAATAATAATTTCAAGACAAACTTTAAAAAATGAAATCTAAGAGTCGAGGAACGCTCTATTTCATCAAATATTTCACTTTAAAGGATAAGAAAACATTCAAGATAAACAGATAACTACATTCATAGAAGAGGGAACTCCTAAACATCTAGGACTGCAATTATAAAGACTTTCAAAACAATTATTTGAGCAAGTACAAAGGGTATGATCAAAACAAACCTCTTTGGCAAACTTTGGACAATGGTACTTTGAAAGGAGACTTGAGAAATGGTTTTTGAAGTGTCAACAAGAAGCAGGGAAAACCACAAATCATCTTGAAGGCAACTGTATTGAATTACTTATGAAATAAACAAGCTTAAAGGTTGAAAAATCAGTTAAACTTACTCAATAAAACATTCAATAGATGAAAAACATAAAGACAGTGAAAAGTAAACAAGTCTAAGGTGCTTCCACGAGACATTTCTTACCCTAAAACTTTTACTATACTGTGTTAGCAACCTATAATATAGGGGTCATAATTTTGACTTGACTATTGATAATCTTGTAAATCTGTACATACTTTTCCTTCTGCAAGTTGTATTCACATATTTTGTAAAAAAATAAAAAAATAGAAAGAATAAAAAAGAGGGCAAAAAGTCCTAAAAGAATAATCAAAGGACTTAGAAAAAATAAAAAACGCCAAAAGAAAAATGAATAAAACATGAAAGTGAGCAAGCATTAATGCCACTACTTTTTAATTTTTGACTATGGCAGAGTGTCAATAAATTCCATAGTCCATGATGAGTTAAACAATTTAATATTAACTTGTCATTGTTTCAATTTCTCTTATTGTAGATAGAGAATAATGAGTTGTCATACTGCTTAATCATGACAATTCAGTAGTTAGGTAGAGAAATAAAGGAATCCAACAGTTTAAACTGGATTCATGGATGAAATAAGTGTAGAATTAGATAGTTTTACTTGTTTTCAGAAAGAATAATTCTGTGAAGGTTTCTAACCTAAATGCACCTTACTACAAATGAAGAAAAAATGTTAGCATGGTAAGCTGGGTAGGTAGAAGAAGGTGAAAATATCCCAATGTAAATATCATTTATCATGGGCTTAAAAATAACTAACTTCCCCTTCCCATAGTCATGAAACATTCTAAACTATCAGTCAGAAAGGCTCAAGGCATCTCCTTGACTTTTGTTGGGACCAGACCCAAGGCTCTATGACTGATTAGTTGAAAGTGTGAATGTCTATATTAATCCCTAAAATCACTACATTACCATTCATGCATTCATTCCCTTGAATAATCCTAAGTAAAGCACCATTTTTACTTAAAGACATTATAATTCCTATTTTATTAACTTCCTACATCATTTGAAAACAATAAACCCTAAAAATAACATTATATTATAAGTTAAGTGATAAGATCAATTGCAAATTATCTTGTAAAATACACTTTACTTGTTAAGATTATGTGTTTTGAGTATACCATCTCCTATTTCCATATTAACTCTAATTTATATATTAAATCCTTATATAATAACCTTTTCCTATTAAATAACTCCTTTTTATATAATAAACCCAAAAAACCCACTTATTTTAACTTAAGCCAAAGTTATTTATTCCCACATGTTTTAATAAAAACCCCCCTTATAACGCCTTTGGCTAAGTTTATCTATATATAAATATGCCACCCCCTATGGTAGTTAAGTCAACCCAATTTGATTCACCATATAATAAAATATATGAGAAAAAATCTTAAAACATATGTTATATGTGTTTGAAACAAAAATTCCCCGAAGTTTTACTTAAACTAAACTTCAACAGAAATAAACCCCATTTTCCTTGTATATTTTCCCCTGACTCCCTTAACCTATGGTTAAATCTATAACATAACCCCTTCCCCGCAATATATGCTCCATTACAATAATCCCTTACGTTGGTTAAAAGTCCTGAAAAACCCTCCCAATTACTTGTTTTTTCATCAAAATGGGTCATTTTGCATATATGACTTAACCAAAGCCTTTTCCCATCGGATTAATGTTCGAACCTCCGATCCCCAAACCCTGTTTGATCCAACGGTTGGAAATCTACGTGCCAATTCAATACATTTTTATCCCTCCCCATCGCGCTTGATAACAACCATTGGATCTTCTTTTATTTCCAAAGATCTACGGCCCAAAGTGGACCCGATAAAAAATCATTCCCCGCACCTTCCCTTTTAATCCCGATCGTTCGCTTCTCAAAGCCAGATCCGACGGCACTAATGCATTTTCGTGCTCATAAAGTAAACGATGGATATTTTAGAAAAGTCGCGCGAAATGGGTGGTTTTCCCAAACCACCCTATGTCGACGTGTCACAATCCTATTGTATCGCGTTCAAAAAGCCATTTACCGCTTACAGCCTTTGAGCCACGTGAATACCACCCAGTGGTATTTCAAAACCACTCTCGCCCAAGCTATGAATTAACATAATCCGACTATGGTTTAGACTATGGTTAAGTCTTAAATACTCATATTTTTCAATGAAATTTCACTTATTGGTACTTTGAACCTATGAACCTTCTGCTAAGCCCATTTTTCATCGAATTATCAGTATTTCTGCGCCATAACACCTTAAGAACCTCTGCAGAGCCTTTTCATCAGTTTAAAACCTACCAACGCCATTTACAAGCCAATTTCCCTACAATTCAACCACAAAGCGCCACATTATCCTCTGAAAGACCAATTTTGTAGAATTAAAGACTGTACGCAGCTGCAAAACGCCTTCAACCTCGATTATACCTGTTTTTAAGGTTTTTCGCCAAACTTAACCAACAGAACTTCAATTTCTAAAGGAAAAACACCAAATTTTTTGTTATTCTCTGAAAATATCCTGAATTGCCCATATATAAATTGCAAAAACATCCATAGTACAGGCGAAACTCTGTCAAATTTTCCCCAGAATCTTTAATTGCCGTTTTTTGCAATTTTTATCCATACCCTAGTCTTTTCCACTGCTGGAATTGATTGTAACTTACTTTCTGAGCATTAAAACCTTCTTTCAAATCCAAAACCCTGTTCATAACCCTATTTTACCAGAGAAGTTCTCCAAGAATCCCTTGTTTCCAAAAAAAGAGCCCAGCAAACAATCTAAGCTTGCTCTGCTCAACTAGAAAATGACAAAGAAACAAGTAACCCCTAAAGCAGGAGGTCCAAAGCCTCAAAAGAAACTCTCTGCTAAAATTCCTTAGCCTGAATCTTCCAAAATTGATAAACCTACCCCTGTACTCACTACAGATTCAACAGAAGTTGTCAGGCCTGTTCAACCTCTAGTTATCTCACAAGAAAATAGCCCTTTGGTTGACCTTGACTACAGAATAATGGACCCTTCGTTAGAGTTCAATTTGCTTGATGTATATAACTGGTGTTTTGTTAAATCAGTGGAGAAAAATGACAAAGACATACCAGTCTGGGATTCCAATTTGCCAAAATACATTGTTCCTCAAACTCATCCATCCCCTGATTTTGTCAGATTATGTCAATATTTTTATCTTCCAGACCAAAGATGCATTATGAATAAAGACAGAGAGGTATTGTTTTACATCAATGAAGAATCTATAAACTCTATGCTACAATTGAACCTTGATCCCAATGCTGCTTCATTGTCCATAGAGGAGTTAACTCAAAATTACCTAGAGCTTTAATTTTCTTCTAAATTCAAAGTCTTCCAAACTTTTTGTCCCAAGCAAGTTGATATCCCCAAACTTAATCCTCCATTTTATACCTTTGATTTCCCAAATGAAACCAGACAGATTGTCTCAATGCTATCATTCATGCTAGGATACACTAGTGATGAATTCACTGATGTAGCTATCTTAGGTTTTCTGTCAACTCTGAGTCTTGGCCAATCCCCTTCCATAGTGTACAATTTTGCTAAATTCATTGCAGAAAACATGCATTATCAGCTATCCAGATTTTCAGAAGAAGGAGTCTTCAGATACACATCATATCTACTTCACCTCTTTTTGTATTATCAAGCAGATAAGTTTCCCATTGAATTTCAAAAAGTGGATCTAGAAGGAAATGTTCTTTCAGTTGTGTTTTGGTCGTCAATTCTAAGAAAATGGAATAGGGAATATAGCTTTCCAGATTTCAATGACCTGTTTTTAGTGCCTGCCATGAATCTATAGAAAAAAGAGCATACCCCTAGAGTCAATGAAGAGACAAAGAGAATTCTACAACTATCTGAGAGTTGTAAAACAGGGGACTGGTATTTATACAAGAGTTACACAGAAATAAGAGTATATGGTGCACTCCTGGACCCATATAAGCTACCAAGATTTGTTACAATAAGGATATTTTCTTTGAAATATTTGAGGCAACTATTAAATGCAGATGAAATCAATTTCATAGCTTCTACGAAAAAGACTCAGTTTAAGCTGACAAATCAAATTGGGCCATTTATTGTAAATAACAGAGAAGCAGCCAATGAAATCAATGTCAAGTTGAAAGAGTATAAATTCCCATATAGTTTCATGTGGAATCATGATCCACAAGGTATTTTAAGCACAATGAGAGTGAAATGCAAGTTTCCTGTTTTCTTGCATGATTCCAAGCCCCATATTGAAAAGTATGCCAACAAACTTGAATGGGAGCCAAACACTCTTTTTGATGATGATTCACAGGAAATGTAGGGAAACAGTGGCAAAGGTAAGCAAGTTGATCAAACACAGGTATTGACAGTGAATAAAGAATCTGACATTCTTCATAAGAGAAGCAGAAAGGAAGATAGTTTCATTGCTGAAACTTGTTGTGTAACCAGCTCTAAAAAAAGAAGAAAAGAGATATAAACACCTTAGAAATGAGCCACTTCGAGGGGGCAACCTCCAATACATTAAATAAATGAACAATTCTTGGATGATCCGATTTACAAAACCTCCTTTCTATATATATGAGTCCATGGGACCATAATGTAATCCTAGTGGGCCACAATGTAATCCTAGCCGACCTAAAAATAATAATTTAAGGGCACAATAATAATAAAATGGGGGTTACAAGGGTACAATAATAACAATAAGGGGGTTACACTAACAACAATAAGGTACTATACTAGTAATATAGGGACCTAACATGCCCCTCTCCTTCAAAAAAGTGTTGTCCTCAACACTTGAGTAGCTCTAGGTGCTTCTGTATAAAATTCTCAGCCTCCCATGTAGAATCTTCAGTGGGTAAGCTCTTCCACTTGATGAGATATTCTGAAATTGATCGATTACGTAGTTGTCGAGTTCTTGTTTCTGTTACCGCTTCAGGTTCCAATATGATCTTTCCTTGCTCATCAAGTTCTGGTAATATTGTTTGAACTGGAAGATTTTCACCGATAACCTTCTTTAAGCATGAAACATGGAAAATTGGATGTACTCGCGAAGAAGCAGGAAGCTCCAATTTGTATGCCATAGTACCAATCTTTTGCAACACCTTGTAAGGACCATAGTACATTGGCGATAATTTATTATCCTTCTTTGCTTGCTTGAGGGACATTTTTTTGTATGGTTGTAGCCATAAAAATACCCAATTCTCCTACATCAAAACTTCTCTCATCTGCGATGTTGATCACTTTGTTGTTTCATTCGATTTTGTGCCAAATTTCGGGTTATCCTTTAAGAGTTGGAGAACTTCTTGTTGATGCTCGATGTGATCTTCCACTTTGCTTGAACCTTTGAATTTTTCTCTTAAAGATGATGTGATGGATGGTGGATGATATCCATAAAGTGCCATAAATGGGGTCATTTTTGCTGCATTAGGGAAGGAAGTGTTATACCACCATTCAGCAAGAGGTAACCACTTGACCCATTGTGTTTGTTTATCAGATAAAAAACAACGAAGATATCCTTCCAAACATTTATTTACTATCTCATTTTGAACATCAGATTGAGGATGATAAGATGAGCTATGAGCTAATTGAGTACCCAAACAAGAAAATAACTCTGTCCAAAAATTTCCAGTAAAAATGGGATCTCTATTGCTCACGATAACCCTTGGGCTTCCATGTAGCTTTTTGAATTATGTCCATAAATGTAGTAGCAGCTGTACTTGCTTTAAATGGATGAGATAATGCACAAAAGTGTGCATACTTGGTAAGTCTATCAACTACCACCATGATGACACTTTTTCCTTCGGACTTAGGTAAACCTGTGATAAAATCCATTGAAATCTCCTCTCAACGTTGACTTTGAATGGATAAAGGTTGTAGAAGTCTTGGGGTCTTAATTGTTTCCACTTTATTCTGCTGGAAAACCAAACATTCCGCCACAAAATTTTGAATATTAGATTTAAGGCCATCCCAAAAAAATTCTTTTTTCACCCTGTGGTAAGTTTTTAAAAATTCTGAGTGTCCTCCTAAAGGAGAAGTGTGCAATTCCAGAAGAATATTTTGTTTTAGTTGGGAATTCTTACAAATATATAAGCGATCTTTGTACCACAAGGAATAATTTTTCCAACTAAATGTATCGGATATGTACTAGGATCTTGCTGCAAATTTTGAATGAGTGTCCATACATCTTTGTCCTTCTTCCATTCATCTCTTGCTTCGATTTATCCAATCTAGTTGGATAATAGAAATGGCACAAAGCAATGCTTTCCACGTCTTCATTCTTTCTTGAGAGTGCATACGCAACAATATTAAGCTTTCCTTTTTTTGTAGATTATTTCAAATTCATAACCCAACATCTTTGTGACCCATTTTTGTTGTTCTTCGACGATAGTCTTTGTTCCAAAAAGTGTTTAAGGCTATCATGATCAGTTTTTACCTTGAAGTGTCTTCCCATTAGGTAAGTTCGCCATTTCTTTAGTGCATGTAGTATTGCTAACATTTCCTTCTCCATAAATAGGTTTCGGTAAATACTTTCCTTTGATTGGACGACTTTCAAAAGCAATGGGTCTTCCTTCCTGCATTAAAACTGCACCAATTCCATTTCCTGAGGCATCACATTCCACAATAAAGATTTTTGTGAAGTCTGGTGTAGCTAAGACCGGTGCTAGGCACATTGCCTCTTTAAGACGTTCAAAGGCCTTAGTTGCTTCAGGAGTCCATGAAAATGCATCTTTCTTCAATAATGTTGTTAGAGGTGCCGCTATTCTCCCATAATTCTTAACAAACTTGCGATAATACCCTGTTAACCCGAGAAATCCTCGCAACTGCTTTATGGTTGTGGGAACTTTCCATTCCTTAATGGCTTTAATTTTGTTAGGGTCCACTTTAACCCCCTCGTGAGATACAATATGACCCAGAGATTCCACCTCTTGTACTCCAAAGAAACATTTGGACTTTTTTGCATATAATTGTTTCTCCTGCAATAGTTTGAGCACCCTGTCAACATGTTCAACATGATCCTTCCAAGACCTGCTGTAGATTAGTATATCCTCAAAAAATACTAGCACAAATTTTCTAAGGAAGGGTTTGAAAATGGAATTCATCAACCCTTGAAATGTAGAAGGTGCATTGGTAAGGCCAAAAGGCATGACCAAAAATTCATAATGACCCTCATGAGTTCGAAATGCTGTTTTTGGAATATCTTCAGTCTTCATTCTAATTTGATGATATCCCGAACGAAGATCCAACTTGGTAAAATAAATTGCTCCATGTAATTCATCCAATAATTCATCAATCACAGGAATGGGAAATTTGTCTTTAATGGTGAGCTTATTGAGCTCCCTATAATCCGCACACATTCGCCATGATCCATCCTTCTTGTGTACCAATACTACAGGAGCAGAGAAAGAACTTTGACTAGGTTGAATTATACCCGCCTCTAACATTTCCGCAATCATACGTTCAATTTCGCTCTTTTGGAAGTAAGGATATCTATAAGGCCTGATGTTTGGAGGAACACTTCCTGGAATCAAATGAATAGCATGATCATGATCACAAATAGGTGGGAGTCCTTTGGGAGTTTCAAACACCTTGGAATGATTGTCCAAGACTTGTTGGAGATCTGCAGAAATAGATGATTTTGATGTTGGAACTTCTAGTGAGCATAATTGTGCAATTACGCCTCGTTTTTATTTATTTAGAAGCTTTGTCATGACATTAGAGCTTATTATCTTTCCCGGCTTCCCTGCAATACCCAGTAATTCGACTTCCTTCCTTCTAAAAAAAATTTCAAGAAAAGTTCTTGAAAATTAAAAGCTACCATCCCCAAAGATTGTAACCATTGTACTCCTAGTACAACATCAACACCTCCCATAGGAATGGAAAGCATTGGACTATTCAATACATATTCCCCCATGGTTAGCTTGATATTATGGTATTTTCCAGAGAAATTTATAGTTCCTCCATTTGCAACCATCACTTGACATTCTGGTGCTGGGTATAGGAAACAATTTAATTCCTTGGCTACCTTACAATGAATAAAATTATGGGTGCTACCCGAATCAATCAACACTATTACCTTTTTCTTCTTGATTTGTCCTTCTATCTTGAGAGTTTGAGGAGTGGTAATTCCTGCCAGTGCATTACACGATATGGTCGGATTCATTTCTTCCTCTTCTAGGGCTGGTTCCCGGTGTATATCCTCTTCTTGTTCATTTTCTTCTTCCTCTTCACAATCTATGTAAAATAATTTCTTCTCAGCACACTTATGACCTTTATTGTATTTGCTATCACAACTATAGCAAAGCCCTTTTGCTCTTTTTTCTTCCAATTTTTGTGGTGTCAACCTTGTAGGTTGTGGAAATCTAGGCGTAGCAACACTTCCTTCTTTATAGAATTGAGTGGTAGGCTTCCTTGTTGCCATAATTTTACATTCAACTTTTCTTGCCAACCGGCATGCCTTCTCCAATGAATCAGGTTCCAAAACGCGAACTTCATGTTGGATGTTATCCTTTAAAGTGCCTATGAAGAGATCAATCCTGTGTTCCTCTGGAATATCAGTTACCCTTATATTCAATTTTTGGAAGTCCTCAATGTGATGCCCCACTAAACCCTTTTGTTTGAGATTTATCAATTGGCTAAAGAAGGTGTTGCTCTTTGTATCCTCATAATGTGCTATCATTTCCTCCGTAAAAATTGACCAAGTGACAATTTTTTTACGGGAGCAAAGCCATCGATACCATACAAATGTATTTTGTTCTAAATGTAAAGTTGCAATGCGTACCTTTTGTGTGTTTTCACGTTATGGAGATCAAAATATTGCTCCATCTGTAGTATCCATGTTACAGGATCCTTTCCATCAAACTTCCTCATATCCATTTTTGGAATATGGTGGTTCTTCCCAACAAAATTCGAGTTTATGAAATCATGATTAACATTTATTTTGTTCTCATCATGAGGTTCTTCTCCTATATTTCCGCCATTAGGAATCATTTCTGGTTTTAAGCTTGTCATCAAGCCTTCCATGTATGCTTTTATATCATTCTTCATGTTTTCCATGTTGTCTTTCATGTCATCCATCTTAGCTTCCATGCCCACTTCCATGCCATCCATCTTAGCTTCCACGCCATCCATCTTAGCTTCCATGCCTTTCTTCAAACCATCCATCTTCACTTCCATGCCTTTCTTTAAAACTTCCATTTCATTTTTTGTTGCTCTTTGCGAGAGTGAAAACTATTGCACTTGCTCTTGTAATTTTGATAGATCATGTTGCAATTCTTCATCTTCATGAGTCATAGTAGAGCCTTCTGAAGGCTTAATGGGTGTTGAATTATTTTTTGGGGCCATTTTAGAATCCAATATTGATATCTATTCTACAAGATTCCCTTGGAATCAATTCAACTTGATTCTTCAAACAAGACTTATGCAATTCGGAAAAAAAATACACACCTTTTTAGGAGATCGATATTGAAATTGAATTATCTCTGTAATTGAAAATATTCGATATCTAAAATTCAGCCCTGTAGTAGCCCTCTGAAGCTTCTTTCAAATGCCACAGGTCTGACCTGATTTTGATTCTCCAAGACAAAGTTGTGTCCAATCTCCCACAATGACCTAATTCTGGACTGGTTCAGTAGAGCGAACTTGTATGACTTGCCACGTGTCACTATTTTGTCCTTTGTCTCTAAAATTGATAGCAAAGAAACTACAGTCCGTGTACTTGCGACCACTTTTGACGGCACTCCAATCCAATCTTCAGAGAGAGAGTTATTGAACTTTTCCCACGATCACCTCTTTGAGATGAAATTCAGGAGCCTGAAAAAGCACTACCTTCCACAGATCATATCTCCAAAAATATTGCGAACCAAGCTCTGAAATTTTTTGACGAATTTCCTCAGGATTTCAGCTTCACACCATATGAATTTCAGATTCTGAACCTTCGTAGAAAAATTTTTATAGCGAAAATGCCACGATGACCTGTTTAGGAGCTTGAAAAAAGGCCTAACTTCCACAGATGATATCTCCGAAAATATTGCGAACCAAGCTCTGAAATTTTTAGGCAATCTTCCTCAGGATTTCAGCTTCGCACCCTAAAAATTTCAGCTTCTGAAACTTCGTAGAAAAAAAATTATAGCGAAAATGCCACGATGACCTGTTTGGAGCAGCGAAACCCTAGAATCCAAAGCTCTGATACCAAATGTTGTGTAACCAGCTCCAAAAATAGAAGAAAAGAGATATCAACACCTTATAAATGAGCCACTTCAAGGGGGAAACCTCCAATACATTACATAAATGAACAATTCTTGGATGATACAATTTACAAAACCTCCTTTCTATATATAGGAGTCCATGGGGCCATAATGTAATCCTAGTGGTCCACAATGTAATCCTAGCCGACCTAACAATAATAATTTAAGGGCACAATAATAATAAAATGGGGGTTACAAGGGTACAATAATAACAATAAGGGGGTTACACTAACAACAATAAGGGACTATATTAGTAATATAGGGACCTAACAAAACTATTCAAGACAAAAGATTCAAAACTCCTTACAATAAGAAAAGTAAATTGACCATTGAAGAAAGGGACAAAGCCATCAATATTGAAGATAATAATGGTCATGAAACTGATGATGAAGCTACAAGGATAGTAACTGAAACTCTCAAAGAGCTTCAAAATGTTCAAATTGGAACCCAACAGAAAGATACAGTTATGGTGGATACACAATCTAAAGTTGATAGGACATCTTCTTCTAAAGAACCCGACAGTACAGAGTTAGACATTCAAATCAAGTTCAGGAAAATAAAATAAATGAATGAAGAAATAAAGAATGAAGCATATTCTGAGTTCCTCAAAGAAAAGCCTGGGAATAAGGATAGGCTCCTTTCGACCTTTGATTATTCTTCTAATAAATTGGTGATGTCATTTCTCAAGCCTACAGTAACTGATCCAAAATCCATTGCAGATTATTCAAAAAGAGATCTCGAAATTGATGTAGATGCTATCCATGAATTATACCAAATAGAATTTCATAGAAGCAACACAGAGATGCTATATTCTGAGATAGTCAATAAAACTATAAATTCTATCAAGCTTGAGAAAACATTAATAAATCTTCAAACTCAAATGAAATTGGATAGAGCCTCACTTTATGCTAAAAATTTGAATATCAAAGCATTAGAAGACTTGGTGATTGAAGCAGGAGCTGATCCAGCTAACATAGAAGTTGCAAAGGCTTTGATCAAGCAGAAAAATGAAGATATAGTTGCCCTCATAAAATAGCTAAAATTGCCTCCAAGTGAAAATTCTCAGGCAAAAGAAATTCTTTAGCAGAAAACAGAGAGTGATGAATTGAAACAACTTGTTCTTAAAATGATGCTTTAGGGTAAACTGCTTGGGTGGTTAGTTTTCATATATCCCTCTCAGGGCTTTCCGGTGCCCGAGGCAGACAGTAAGATTAGCTATGATGTTCACAAAGATGGCATGAGCATGTTCATATTAGCTTGAAATAACTTGAAGGAATACAATAGAGAATTACCTCTCTAACAGTCTTGGAATCTCTTGGAGAACGCTGAGCAGCAAAGTAAGAGTCCTTCTTCACCGGCTCCAAATCTGAGACCTACAATCAGTCAAAGCACCCACGTAACTTCTAATATAACAAGTATTCTATCAATTAAATCAACAATAAACATCTAGATTATACACATCTGAGCCATTCATATCATACTAAACAAATATTAAAACAACAATATAACATTAAGCATCGAATGGACAAAACGAACATAGTTCTATTGATTTTGAAAGAAGGAGGATTACAACCATCGGTTGTACCAAGCCCTCCTCAGTCTTCCAATCTCTCTTCTCTGCCAAGTGAAGAAGTCCAAGCCAACAAGCTCTCTAGGAGCCTCTTTGACTCTTGGCCTTCACAATGTAACACTATTCTCTATTCCACAAGTATACAAGAACTTTGAGCAATCCTTCGACCTCCAATTAAGAGCCTTCAGCTCCTTCTTATAGGAGAGGGAGAAGGCCATTGTTGCCCTTCTCTTTCCACTAGTTTGGAATGGAAAAGGCTTAGATGTTTCCTTGATCTTCATGCTTTTGCCTCTCTTGGAGTTCAGTCTTCTATGGCAATGACCAATAATGAACTGGTGCTTCTGCAGTTTCCTTTGTGCATTGACTCCTTTGTGAGGGAAAGTCGGAGATTCAAATCTTTCTCCGCGCTCTTTTCCCAATTCAAACTTAAAACATGGGTAACGCGTCCCTCCAGTGTAAACAGAGCGTTTCCCTAGCCACTAACGCGGCCAATGTATTGCTTGACTGCGTTATAACGCTCTTGTCCTGTTCTATATATGCATTACCCTGGCAGAAATAGGTTTAATTTAGGTCTTTGTACTTCTTCCATATTTGTCTTCCCCTCTGAGCTGATGAGGAGGTATTTTGACCTGTAACAGATGCCCCCTAAAGTGTGAGGTTAGAGACGAAGACGATGGCCGAAATACTTTATAATTTGTGGAGAGAGAGAGATTGAAAGACTGAGGAAAACCTGAAACAACAACATATGTCAGAAAATATAGTATTTTCCTAGAGTCGGGCATGTGCCATGCTCAGTAGCTTTAAACAACATGATTTCTCTAGAATAGATATATGAAGAATCTGTCCACCAATAGGCACAATGTGGAAGTGTCTGTCATAACAGGATCAGGCTGAAGAAGCTGTCTCCATAAACAATATCGCAGCTTGGGGAAGGAAACACAACTTTAATGGTGTAGCCTTTTGCCCCAAGGTCTTGACCGCCGATTCACTTAAACTGCATATTTCTCAACATGTGAATGAGGGAGTTGTCGTCGAACATGTGAGAAATCGTCTGATTACCAGTCAATAATGAAAACTGTTAACAGACGCGAAGGTGGCCACCGATAATGATGATGGTCCCTATGATGCCCAGTACAATCTAGCGAGTGTGAATAAAAGGAGTTGAAGTCGAACACTCGTAGAATCATTCGACCAAGAGCCAATGATGAAGACCCTTGATCAAACACAAGACTACCTGCCACTGATGTCTGCAAGTATCTGGGTACTGATGTGTTTCTGGATCAACTTCCTAGATAAGGTGTTGAAGTCGATAGGAAGTGATTTGTTAAAAGGTAGGCACTGAGGCGTCCTACATCAGTCAACATGAAACGGAAACCAACTAATTTTGTTTATGATTTGAGATAAGGAAGAGTAAATGGGAACGTCAGACGACAAATAATTTCTGGCATAATGAACGGTTTGGTTGATAACAGGAGCAGTAGATAGCGAGATATGCTTGAACAATAGAAGGCACTCTAGCAGGGTACTAGGCAGCTGAAGCGTGTTGAACACCAAAGAGTGTGTTAGGATTTTACCGGTGCAGGGACATTGGGAAATGAAGGCTAATACTCATAGATGGTAGGGTTGGGCTAACTGCGAAAGAGTTTTCTGGGAAGTGCCATGTTCAAGAATTTTGCTGCCAAATTGACCTTTTTGAAAATGTAACAGAGGTAGTATCCATTTTTTCCAAAATTTTCCCCGTCTGATTAAGTTTAACGAGTCCAGACGAGTAAACTCGGTGAATTTTTCATGTTTAGAGAGTCTGAAAAATGTCAGGAAAGACAACTCTGTGCCCCATCTGATTAGATTTAACGAGTCCAGATGAGCAAACTCGGTGAATTTTTCATGTTTTAGAGAGTCTGAAAAATGTCATAAAATACAACTCCATGTCCTGTCTGATTAGGTTTAACGAGTCCAGACGAGAAAACTCGGTGAATTTTTCATGTTTAGGGAGTCTGAAAAATGTCGTAAAAGACGGCTCCATTGGGGTACCTTTGTCATGTCTTGATAACCGGGCACGGCAAAGGGGTAATAGTAAGCTCGAAACAGTTCATTTTCCGTAAGTTAGTCCATCGAATCCGAAAAAGTGAGAAATCTATGTTCAATGGACGTCTACCTCATTTTTTTATGAGTACGAGGAGACGAAGTAAACTCAATCTTCTTTGTGAAATTTTAACGAGTCCAACAAAGAAAACTTGGTACCTCCGTGAAATTTTAACGAGTCACACGGAGAAAACTCGATATACTTTTTCTGTTTAAAGAGCTTTGAAAGAGAGGAAAAGAATGGCTCCTTGTTCTTTGTCTCAATAGTTTAACGAGCCTGACAAAGGTGACTCGGGATTTTTTCGGTTTTATGAGCGAGAAAAAGATTCCTAAAAAGAATGCTCAGTACTTCTCCATGGTTTTAACGAGTCTGAAGAAGAAAACTCTAGGTTTTTCGGATTAACGAGCAAGAAAAGACCACAAAAAGAACGCTTGATGCCAACTTCGTATAAGTTTAACGAGCCTGAAGAAGAGAACTCAAGGTTTTTCGGATTAACGAGCAAGAAAAATACCATAAAAAGAATGCTCGATAAAACATGAGTGTGTCTGCTCATAAATCTTGATCCCTTATTAGAATCATCAGTACCAAATCTCAAGAGTTGCGACATGTGTACAGCGAGGAATCACGACTTTGCCGACTGACTTAAGAGAGTCATGCCCCAGAATTTGCTATAAGAAGGTCATAAGACATTCATTTTCACTGTTTCGAGTGCTGTGAAGAAGCTCTAGAGTGGAAAAGGGGTGAAAACTTCAGCTGGTGATTACGGTCGATCCGGGCAACAGTTTTCTATTCCGCGAGATCCAGGTAAGAGCTAGAACCTCTTGTTATCATTTAATTACCAATTTTTTAGTTTTTGCTGGTTCAAAATTAGGAAATTTTGAGGCCCTAGAAAAATATTTGCGCCTAACGCGGGTCAGGAGTACAACAGCCGCGTTAAACGCATAACCCATGAGGGAAGTACACGTTAGAACACTCTGTTTTGTATTATCTTCCGCGTTAGGCGCAACATGCTTTCTAACAATTCAATTTTTTCATTTTTGAAGTGGTCCAAGCAAATTTTAATCGGTTGGAAATGTTTCATTTGCAGGTGTTCAGCTGTTAATCATGAGTATCTGGCGAGAGAGAGAGCATGAGCGGGAAGAACGAGAGATGGTGATGGATGCGGCAAGTTTAATGGCTCTCTGGAGGTGCGGATTGCTTAAGTATGCCCGTTTAGAACTGATGAGGGGTCAAGAGGACCTCCTGAGGTGGCTGATCCAGCAGTGGGATGAGAGGCATCATGTCTTTCGGATTGGTGGCAACGAGCTCGCCATCGAAAAAGATGATGTTTACTTTTTGACCGGCTTGTCATGTCGTGGGGTGAGGCCCAATTTGACGGGGTCCAGAGCTGACCCTCGTTCCACTACTGATTTGATCCATGCGCACTGCATACGTGGCACCCAGGCTGTGAGTAACCGGATACCTATTGCACAGGTGACTTTGAGACCCTTGCGGTCTATTCTATGGATGATTGTTCACTTGGCAGGCACCAAGAGTCAGCATGTGGCTACCAAGTCCTAGATTCTCCTAGCCTTGGATTGTATGCAGCCTCAGGTTTTCGACTGGTGTGACGGTGTAGTCCGTTGGGTCCTAGCAGAGCTTACTGCATGCAAGACCCGTACTCAAAGAGAATTTGGGTACGGAACACTGATTGTTTCTTTCATACTGGATCGGATACCACTGATGAGGCCTAGGATCCCAAGAGCGCCATTGGGTCCACGCGAGCCGAGGCAGGCTCGGTGGGCCACTTTGCTTCCACAGACTGGAGAGGGTCCCGTCCGTCATTGTTTTGATGAGGGATTTTTTGATTGGCTGGACTCTGAGATCATCATGATTGAGGATTATCCCTATGTAGGGATGAACTTCACAGGCGATCCTGAGCTAGTCCTGCCCCCTGGCACCCAGTGGGGGCCCGATGGTAAGAAAAAATGATCAGTTGTTTTCAAAGAAGTTTTTGTTTTTAGCTTTTGAATTTTTATGTAAATTTTTTTTTTTGAAAAGGGGTGAAAATTAAGTTTTGACATGAAACTTTTTCTTGCTTGACACAGATGTGGCACCTATCCGTCTAGCTGGGGCCCCTCGCCATGCACGGCGAGGACTACAGCTACCCGCAGCTGGCGCACCTGTAGAGGAGGCAGAAGCCGGCGACGACGATGATACCCAGATTTTACATGAACTCTCCAGGAACCTGGAGGGTCTGAGTATGGGTATACCACCGCTTCCTATGCGGGAGGTTCCAGTTCGTCTGCAGCGGCATACTGTGGGTGTGCCAGAGAGATACCTGGTTCCTCTGAGGAGGATAGCTAGAGCAGTTTTATGCTATTATGAGCATCAGGCTTAGCTGTTTGGAGTAGATGTATTAGTGTTAGAGCACGGCTTAGTGAGCCAAATTTTGTAAAACACCCCACATTTTGGGAGATTTTTTTTTTTTTGATGTTTACTGTGTACTGGACATGACACATATCTATATATATATATTTTTGGTGATTTTGTGTTTTTAAATTTTTATGCATTTTTTGATGTGATAAAAATATATGTATTCCTGAGTAACTCTTTTACAATAAATGTGACAAATGCCAATCTAACACATAATTTGCCAAAGAATCAGCTAATGCATTAAATTCCCTAGGAACGTGCTCAAATGTGATTGTTTGAAATTGACGTTATAAAAGTCGCACGCGTAAAGAATAACGTAACAACACAGGGTGGCGGACACGGTAATGATTGTTTAGCTGCATAATGATGAGTTGGGAATCTAACCTGACCACTAAATCGGAGATGTCACGAGATGCCGCTTCCGTGAGGAGTTGGATCACTGACATGTACTCGGCCACATTGTTGGTGGTGTTACGCAGGAAGATCCCCCCGGAACCAAGAAGGTTTGACTCAGGAGTATAGAGAACCCAAGCAGCTGAAGCAATGTGTCTAGTGTGACGACTAGCACCGTCCGCATACCCAACGTATGATAACGAGTGTGATGACATCTGTGTGAAAGAAAAAAAATTACATGAGAAAAACACTTTAAACCAAACAAATAATCCAGAAGCATCAAAATAAAAATAGGCAAAACTTTTATACATAAAATTTCAAAGCATATGCCTAGTGCAAAACTAGGCGAAATACTTCTTCAGATAGAGCCCGTTGCGGGGCTCCTCGAGTGGAATTCCATTACAGTCCTGTAGTTCATAAGCCCCTTTTGAGAGGGATTTAGTAATGATGTAAGGACCGAGCCACAATGGTTGGAGTGTTTCTGCCCCCAAGAGGTCGTGTTTTTTATCATAAAGTAGAACAAGATCGCCCTCATGGAAAGAACGAGGCTTGACAGATTTGTCGTATTGAGCTTTAACTTGGCGCTAGTGAGCTTCGAGTGCTAGTGTAGCGTCTCGACGAGTTTCTTCGAAATGATCGAGCGAGAGAAAGCGCTCTTCTGTGGCGGTGGTGCCCGGCAAGAGTTCAACGACCAGTTTAAGCGATGGGATTTTGCACTCAATCGGAAGTACTGCCTCCAGGCCGAAAGCAAGTTGGAAAGGTGTAAAGCCTGTGGCAGTTTTAACTGACATTCGGTATGCCCATAACGCGGAATACAACTTCTGATGCCATGTGGTTTTATGGTTTCCGACCAATCTACGAATCATGGTTTCGAGGACGCCATTTACGGCTTCCACTTGACCATTAGCTTGAGGATAATAAGACGAAGATTGATCTTGTCGGAAACCTAGCATGGATGTTAATTCGGTCATCATATGATTTTGAAAGTGAGATCCATGATCTGTGACAATCGATAGGGGTACGCCGAACCGACAGATTACCTGATTAAATAGGAAAAGAGCGGCGGTTTCGCCGTTGGCCTTAAAAGTGGGAAGGGCTTCCGCCCATTTCGTAAAATAATCGACTGCAACCACGATGTAGTTGTGTCCATTTTCCGAAGCGGGATTGCAGGTGACGAAGTCAATTCCCCATTTAGCAAAAGGACCGACGGAGATAACCGGGTGAAGGGGGGCAAGAGGTGCTTGCATTTGCTTTGTGAAAATTTGACATGGATGGCATTTTTGGACTGCTGCAATGCAATCTTTAAACAAAGTGGGCCACCAGTAACCAGCGCGCAAGATTTTTTGGGCAGTAGCTATGCCCGAAAGATGACCACCACATGCCCCTGCATGGCATTCATTCAAAACGCGTTCTGCCTCATCGATAGTGAGACAACGTTGGAGAATAGTATCAACACCACGACGATATAGTGTATCGTTTAGCACAAGGTAGTGCTTTGCTTGGTGGCGGATACGACGACGGTCATCAGACGTGAGAGCTGGGCGGAAGCATTGAGTTTGTAGGTAGACTAAGATGTCTCCATACCAGGGGTCCGAAGAGTCGACCAAGTAGACAGATTCATCAGGGAATGGATCATGAGCTACCTCCGCCGGGTCGATTCTGGGAAGGTCTGATAGTAATTCGGCGAAGACAAGGGATTTCTTTGCTTTGGCAGCCGTGAACACCAAATCAAATTGTTGGAGGATGACGATCCATTTGGAATATTTCCCTCCAATAATTTGTCTAGACAAGATATGTCGCATGGGATTCTCCAAAGCAATCACCGTAGTCTGTCGTAGCAATATATAATGTCGGAGTCGGGTGACGGCGAAAACTACCGCCAGAGAGAGTTTCTCCACATGTGAATAACGTAATTCAGGTCCAATGAGACCTTTATATAAATAGTAAATCACATGTTCGCTGTCGTCATCATGTACTTGAACCAAAACCATTCCAAGTGAGGATGGTGATGCTGCCAGATAAAGGAGAAAGTCGCGTGAATAATCGGGGGCACTAAGGAGTGGGGCTGAAACAAGTGCATGTTTTAAAGCATCAAATGACCGTTGAGCTTGGTCATCCCACAAGTATAGTGTTCCTTTCTTCAACAATCTCATGAATCCTTTCGTCATCTCAGCATAGTTAACGATGAAATGACGCAAAAAGTTTGCCTTCCCCTGCAAGCTTTGGAGTTGAAGGATGGATTGTGGTGCCGGAAATTCTACAATTTCTTTGACCTTATCGGGATCAACCCTAATCCCGTGCTTGGAAACAATGAAACCTAACAATCGTCCGGAATCGACCATAAATACGCATTTATGAGGATTCAAACGTATATTGTAGAACCTGCACCTAGCAAAAATTTCTCTTAAATGAGCCAGGTGGTTTCGTCGCTTCTTGGAATGAGTCGGGAGGTCATCCAAGTACGCCTGTACAATATGTCGAATGTCATGAAAAGCATAGTCCATAGCCTGCTGAAAAGTTGCTCCAGCATTCTTCAGGCCGAATGGGAGTTTTTTATACACAAAGATGCCCCAAGGACAAATGAAAGCAGTTTTATGCTGGTCGTCTTTTTTTATGGCAATCTAGTTATATCCTGAGAATCCATCCATGAAGGAAAAAGATTCGCATCCGGCACAATCGTCGAGAATTTGATCAATGAACGACGTAGGATAGTTGTCTTTTGGGCAAGCGGCGTTCAGATCATGATAATCGACGCAAACTCGAATAGTGCCTTTTTTTTTTATCAATGGGAACCGAATTGGAAACCCATTTAGTTAAGGGAACGGGGTAAATGAAGCCAACGTTTAAAAGTTTTTCTACTTCGACCTTGATGGTGGCTGCTTTGCGCGGGTGGACAGGTCTGAGTCGTTTCTGGATAGGTTTAGCATTGTCATAAGTCTTGATTTCGTGCTCGACAATAGAAGGATCTATGCCGGGCATTTCATCATAAGACCAAGAAAAGACATCGCGGAATTCTTTAAAAAGAGATGTGAAGGCCGCAATTTCCTGAGGATTGCAATCGGCTCCAATTTGAATATTTTCCACGATACCTGTCTTGACCGAGATATCAATGAGTAGTGTCTTGGAAAGATTACCCATGTTCCCTTCTAAATTGATAGTGTGGACAGTCGTATAAGAGGAGGGAATTATCTCAGGTTGGTCAAAAGACGGGATTTCAGTTTTTATCGCCTCCGAATCAATCGTCGAAGCGCGATGGTGGAAATCTCCCCAAGGTCGTTCTTCTAATGACATGATCTCTCGAATAGCTTCGTCTGTAGGCCAGACTTCATTGAGGAGATCCTTAGAGAGAACCGTGATGGGAGAGAGGGTCGTACCTGTGGTCGAAACCATATCAGTGGAGGGTTCAGATGTGACTTGGATGGCTTGGTAAGCCAACTCAACCAGCGAAAGCAGCATCTGATCTCCATAGGAATCAATATCTGAAGGCGCCGGAATGATCCATGGGTCGATAGAGCCATCCGAAAAGGTGGATATCATTGTAACCGTCTTTGGAATCTAAGGCGATGGTAGAGGAAAACAACCCAGTAGGGAAGATGTCTTCAGAGAAAGCGAAGTCTTAAATGCGTAAGAGTCAGGAAAGCCTCCTATTAGGGGTACAGTGCTACTTGGTAGCATGGCATAATCAGGGGTGCAGAAGGAGAGCTGATCCACTGTGACTATTTTCCCATCCAATGGAAATAGGATGAGTTGGAAGACCAAAGACACAATGGCGGTCATAGCATAAGACCAACTGCGACCAAGCAATAGATTATAGTGTAGATGGCGCTCTACGACTTCAATGTCCACGTTTACCATTTTCCCACTCAGAGTGATGGGAAAGCTAGCAAGGTATCCTTTTGGGAGGAATGTGTGGCCATCGAAAGCTTTGAGGGAATTCGATGGCGGGGTGAGGGTAGGAGAACCTAAATTGAGCCAGCAAGCTTGTGACATAACGCAGGTCGAAGCACGGCAAATGCATGTGGTGCGATGGATGGGTCTCCCTTCGACACAACTTTGCACTGGAATGTGAGTTAGTGTGAGAGCGAGATTAGCCTTTTCCATATCAAGAGCGCTAGCATGGAGATGCAGGGGATCTCATTCCACCAATGATGAAGCAAGGCTTTCCTTTGTCTTAGACATGTTTGTAATACTTAATGTGATTATATGATGGTGCACCTGCACAGATGTACAATGTTGTGGTTTTGTTGTCGAGGTATTATAGTGTCGTCCAGAAGTGTCCCTTTAGGGGCAGTACGGGTTCAACCGATAGGCCTTTCGATATGCAAATGCGTTTAGTGACGACAGTTAGGACTAGTTCAGTTCTGAGCATCATGTTGGGAGTTCCATAAGCTTGGCTTGATAGCCGAGTTTGATACAATGGCAATCTCAGTGACCATAATAGCTAGATGGTCGCTTGCGGAAAATGAACACCATTTAGTTGATGGGGTTGTGGCGGGTTGTCAACCATATGTTGATGTTGCTGCTGTTGATTGGGGAAAGGATTGTGAAGAACGGCGGGTGTTCTCCCAGAATCCTTGTTAGCAATAAAATCAGTGCATTCCTGCAACCGAGGACATTTGTATGTCAAGTGGTCCTCCGCACAGATTTTACAAGGAAATCTCATGGGTTTATCCTTTCCTTTTTCATTAGCAGCATTTTTCTGATTAGAGTTATTCTAATTATTCGACTGCTCTTCCGAAGAAGATGTTTTCTTCTTATTCTTCCTATTTTTCCCGTTGGGTTTTTGTGAGGTTTGCACCGAATTTACCTCAGCGGAAGGGAGAGGAGTCGTTTGATGGGGGGCGGTGGTAGCCGAGGATGGCTGGGAGGTTTGCCCCCGAGACTGATTGGTGGCTACACCAGAGATCGTGCCAACGAGACCATCGGCATGAGCTCCGGTTTTCTTAGTAGCTGGAGGGTTCGAGTTACCAGGGGCATGGGGGAGTAGATCGTAAAGTGTGCCGGATTGTGAATATATTAAATCCAGGTGTTGGGCACGACGTATACATTGATCCTCTGTCACCGCCCCAGAAAGGCCAATGTCTTTAGAGATATGGGGTAAAAGAGACTTGCAAAACCAATTGGCTAAGAGATGGTCCAGTATTGGCGCTTTGACAAGCCTCCTCCTACGTCTCCATTCATGAATATGGTCGGAGATGTGGGTGGCAGTGTCTTGGCGCAGTGATGTTAACAATTCTGTGCCGGTTTCCACTCTAATTGGTAGTTGAAAGTTCTTTAAGAACTCCGTCGCTAAAGCGCCAAACGTATTGATGGCGGCACGTGGTAATTCAATGTACCACTTGGCGGCATTGCCTGTAAGGGTGCGGGAGAACAGTCGAAGGCGGACACTATCATCTACCATGGAATTGGATATGGACCACAAATGGAAGGTAGTGATGTGTGCAGCCGGGTCATCTCCATGCTTCCCGTCAAACTTCGGGATATCTGAAGGAATCTTATGCGGTATAGGAGGCCAAAGCGAGTTGTGATTGATGGGGTCGTTTGTCAGCTTATGGATGTCGGGTATGTCCAAAGCTGCCAAGAAAGGCAATTGTGGATTTGCCCCCAAGTCTAACCAAGGCAGTATGGGCTGACTATTTGGACCATAGGGTCCCCCCATCCATGTGTTACCAGAAGGGTAAGTGGGACTTTGATAAAAACCTCCCATAGGTGGAGGAGTAGGAACATACAGTTGCTGTCCATAGGGCATAGTGTATTGAGGGGAAAATGGTTGGTTGCCCCCAGCGTAAAAGTGCCCTCCCACTCCAGACGGAGGTTGGGGTTGGTTAGTCCAAATGGATGCAATAGAGTTTCCCGGAGGCATACTAGTATTTGCATAATTTGGCAACGGTATAGATCCTACTCCTATGTTTGAACCACTTAAGGGGATAGAATTTACAATGGGTTGTCCCATTTGTCCTAAGAATTGCATAGGAAGAGAAATATTCCCTGCTACCTGTGTACTGATAACACTGCCCCCTGGTGTAGTGGCCAGGGGGTTTGAACTCAACAGAGGGTTCCAACCGAAAGGGTTGCTAAAGGGCACCGAAGTAGTCGTGCTCGTGGGAGGAGCTACCGTGGTCCCCAACGTGATCACGGTAGGAGTAGATGCCGAAGGGTTCGGTAAAATATTGATAGTTGTGTTGACCATAGGGTTGGGGGTAGGCATATGTTGACTACTGGGGTTACCTAGTAACGGCATAGAACTGACCACCGGCGGGGAGGATGATGGCGAACCAGGAATGGTTGCCATTGGTATCGACCCTGTGGATATCGGTGGAGAAATAGATGTTGGTGTTGCCGCAGACATATCTTGGCACGGTGGAATCTGGATTATCACAGGTCCTAACGGATCAGTGAGCGGAGGATTGTAATTAGGTACAACACCTTCAGTGAAAGGGTCCTCCGGGAGTTCCGGGTGATAAGGGTCTATGTGATAGTCCAGATTAGTCAGAGGAGACTGCTCTTCCATAGAAGGCCCGGGTTCACCAAGGTTCAATCTTTCCTCTAAAGTGAGAGGAGGTAGACCTTGCTGTCGTCGAGACAGACGGCGTGGGTCAGGGGACGCCACGGTGACCGGTTTAATTTTAACAAATTTTATTTAAAATGTGATATATTATGAAGTCTCAAGTGACAGTAACCACACACTTACTAAAAAAGAAAAGACTCTCTAAAATCAATCAGCAAGCAACCAGAATAGGGTGCCCTGTCTAAGTACTACTGTTCACTGGTGATGAAATCCAGTCTCACAATAGCATACAGAGAGGGTTGGTCGAAATTACAGTTACGGTTACTCTAGAGCTTCGCCCGAACCCCAGACGATAGGTGTAAGCACTCTTGTGAAGATGAGTACCCTCCTAAAGACTGAAGATAGAGTAGGTCCGTCTGTTTCAGGTACCAGGACAGCCCGTCCCAGTCACCTTATGTAAGTCCCTAAAATTATGGCCACTAAGGATACCTCAAATCACAGACACTATCAGGGGGGTCCACGGTCAAGGACAGTGTGCTATATGGGCAGAATACCTAGATCCCCGATCTAGTTTCGACATCCCCGAGGGGAACCCCAATATATAACACACCCACAGGATGCAGTCGAAGGCGGGCTACCTTCTAGTGCACCCAAGTGTTGTCTCGCGCTGAGCTCTGGTAAAGGAACGGTCCCAATAATGTGAGTGCAGCAGGATTTCACTCGTTAATGACTCTAGTTTTCAAGTTTTGAGATCTTGGGTAGTTTTCTCACTTTCCTAACCCAAGATCCTAGCCTGAACTACTGTTTGTGTGAGCTCAAAAAGAGTTATTAGATTGATTTTATTATCGCTTGGTTTTTAGTGTACTTTTTTATTAGTCTTGCGGAGGGGAAATGGACGTATGAAGTATAGTGAGACGCTGACTCAAGAAACCATGCAAAACATGCTCTAAATATTAACTTGAATGAACAGTGTTTCTACAAGGAGAGGTTTCTTTTTCAATCATCCATGCACCAACATGTAAATAACACAGCTCAACTTTCAAGATTCAGACTTCTATCTACCTCTTTTAATAGTCTGTGAACCAAACTTTCAGAATAAACTCAGCTAAATGCAGAAAAATAAAAAATAAAAATTTCTCTTTAAAAAATTAAATGCTTTGCACACTAACTAAATAAGAGAAACAAATACTCAATGCCAGTTTTAGCAGACAAGCACAGGGATTCAGTCTGTGAAAGGTACTAGTGGCCAAAAAACTCTACAGCTAAAACACAGTCACAGTAGTGAACAGCAGGGTTTTTGGCTGAGTAACGCTCTGTCTGTGAGAAAATACAGCGTTATAACGCACTGTATTTAATCCTAGACCGCGTTATAACGCACTGGATGAACTGCATAGGTCACTTTAACCAGGGAAAAACTCTTCAGTTGGCCAGACAGGAACAGGATTGAACTCTGCAAGCGTTTGGTATGTCTACTGGGCATCAAAAAATGGTCGGAAGGATACTGAACAGAGGAGAGAAGAAATGAAGGAAGAAATAGTCTGGAAACTATGGGGAAACTCCTCAGTGGAGTCGCCAATTCTGCTTTAGGGTAAACTGCTTGGGTGGTTGGTTTTCGTATATCCCTCTCAGGGCTTTCCGGTGCCCGAGGCAGACAGTAAGATTAGCTATGTTGTTCACAAAGATGGCATGAGCATGTTCATATTAGCTTGAAATAACTTGAAGGAATACAATAGAGAATTACCTCTTTGACAGCTTTAGAATCCTTTGGAGAGCGCTACGCAGCAAAGCAAGAGTCCTTCTTCACCGGCTCCAAATCTGAATCCTGCAATCAGTCAAAGCACCCACGTAACTTCTGATATAACAAGTATTCTATCAATTAAATCAACAATAAACATCTAGATTATACACATCTGAGCCATTCATATCATACTAAACAAATATTGAAACAACAATATAACATTAAGCATCGAATGGAAAAAACGAACATAGTTCTATTGATTTTGAAAGAAGGAGGATTACAACCATCGGTTGTACCAAGCCCTCCTCAGTCTCCCAATCTCTCTTCTCTACCAAGTGAAGAAGTCCAAGCCAACAAGCTCTCTAGGATCATCTTTGACTCTTGGCCTTCACAATTTCACACTATTCTCTATTCCACAAGTATACAAGAACTTTGAGCAATCCTTCGACCTCCAATTAAGAGCCTTCAACTCCTTCTTATAGGAGAGGGAGAAGGCCATTGTTGCCCTTCTCTTTCCACTAGTTTGGAATGGAAAAGGCTTAGGTGTTTCCTTGATCTCCATGCTTTTGCCTCTCTTGGAGTTCAGTCTTCTATGGCAATGACCAATAATGAGCGGTGTATGGTTTTCCTTTATTGCAGGCTCTTTGTGAGGGAAAGTCGGAGATTCAAATCTTTCTCCGTGCTCTTTTCCAAATTCAAACTTAAAACATGGGTAATACGTCCCTCCAGTGTAAACAGAACGTTGCCCTAGCCACTAACGCGGCCAATTTATTGCTTGACTGTGTTATAACACTCTTGTCCTATTCTATATATGCGTTACCCTGGCAGAAATAGGTTTAATTTAGGTCTTTGTACTTCTTCCATATTTGTCTTCCCCTTTGAGCTGATGAGGAGGTATTTTGACCTGTAACAAATGACAGGTGAGATAAAAGAAATGGAAAGCCAAATAGAAGCTTTCATGCAAGAGAATAAAAAATTGAAGAAAGCTCAACAAGTTGTCATTCCTACAATAATCCCAACTGTAAGCACAGTTGTTCCATCCAAATTAGCAGAACACTTGGCACCTTAAGGAGTACTAGCAACTGTAGTGCCAATAAATTCTCATCAAATGTCTGCCTCTTCTTCCTCAACCTCACAGGTAAACACAATACAAGACAAAGCTGCCATAATCAGAGCCATGGACGGCATGTCAATTAAAGATAAAGAAATACTTAGTTTGAAAGGCACTATTAAAAATCTAGAAACTTCTAAAAGAGATTCCTTTATTACTTCTAAATGGCATGAGCAGAGGGTAGATAGACTGCAAGAACAGGTGAGAATTATTCAAGCATAGGTGAATCTTACATATTAGGTTGCATATATTAAAAATAATTAATGGAAAAAATTCATTGAAGGCATTCATTCTCAATGGCCTTCAATTCAGATAATTTATGAGTAGAAAGAGTTACTACAAGCTGCTAATGCAGAAATTAATAAAACTAAGAGAGAGATTGAAAATAAGCCAGCTCAATTAGTCCAACTCATAGCATTTTTAAACAGAAAAAAAAGGATGAGTTAGAAGAGTTGAAAATTACTGACAGGACAGAGACCATCCTTCAAATTAAGAAATAACTGAATAAGAGGAACATAATGAATAACTTGAAAGGAAGATGTAAAGACATGAATTTGGCCATCTCAAGATTTTGGGCCAAATACAAAGTATTATCAGAAGCAGGTTTTCCATACATTCATGCATTAAATGACGAATTAATGCCACAGAAAGATTATGATCAGAAAATCAGAACTCATGCAAAAGAGCAAGCTAAACAACCACTGCCACAAGGATCACTAGGTGGCAAAGTCATCCTTTAATATTTTGAAAATTTATTCTTTTTGGAAAATGAAATCAAGCATATGTTCACTGTAAAGCCTAACTTTTCCAAATATACTGAAGTTGATGAAAGTTACAGGAAACTGAAGAATATGAAGATCCCCACTACTGAACAATGGAAAGAATTCACAGATCTGCTGTGAATTTGATAGATAAAGGACAGGAAAATTACTTGGAAATTCATATTTTACTTTTATGTCATGGTGAAAAAATCAGTGTCAAAGCGTATCAGGGTCAAAGTGTGTCAGTTAAATCAAACTGTTACTGCTGGTCATTTTTTATTACAGCAGTAAAACATTCAAAAGCAGAGAATAAAGAGTATCAGAGTAGAAGATGAAAAGGAAGAGTATTCTACAAGCTACCATTCACGTAAAGATGTACCTATTGCTAGCAAATACTCACAGCACATCAAAAATAAGTTTAGATAAGATAAAACTATTCTATTTTCCCTTGTAAAAGAGGATATCTTGCAAACTGTTTTTCTGTTGTCCCTCTTCTTATGCTCTTTTTCCTATTTTTCTTTAAAACATTATCTCAATCTCTGAGATATTTTGTATACAATTTTTGTGTATAAATACTTCATAATTCGAAGTATTCAGGGTGGAATAGAATTTCTCAAGACTACCATAGTCATTTTGCTAGATATATTGAAGTTGGTGTGCGTCATTAGCGAAGCAGAAGACTAGAAACGAGATTAGAGACATCATAACTAAGGATTCTCGTGGTGAAGAGATAAGTCTCGTATTTTTCCTATTTTCAGTGTTTTTCTTTAAAAGTTTACATACATCCATTTAATGTGTTTCTATTCTGTAATGATCAAATAAGGAGAAATTAAACAGGATTAGTGATAATAAGCTCCCTGTTTTAAACTATTTGGCATTTTTATGTTTTTTTCTTGATAACCGGACCATAGAATTCTTAATTTCTCTAAGTTCCAGTTTGATCCCCCTCTTCAATCCTCTTTTCTGTAACTTAAGGATTCTTAAGTGCCCTTTTATTTAGATTTCACCCAATCCATCAACAAAGCCTATTCAAAGCCTTAGAAGGTCATCTATCCTGCCCTTAGTACATTTGCATCTTTAAGTCTTATTTCCTAGCTCTGCTTGCCTAGAGAGTTGAATCCATAGCCCAATGTTCTGGTAGATCCTTCTGGTTTACCTTGAAACACTTTTTATTTGCACCATTCTTTCAAAACAAAGTCCTACTGTCCACTCATAGCTAGCCTAAAACCCTTTACCAAAACAAAGCTAAATCTTTAGGAGAGATCCCTCTTCGAAGTTCAACAAGGCTAGATCCTGAATTACCAAAGTGGTTCTTGGTTACCCCTGGTTTTCTTAACTACAAAAATCCCCATCCCACAACCTGAGAATTACTAGGGTGATAACATACTAGCGACTCTACTCGGGAACTAACCACTCTCCAGTTTTAAGTTTAATCTTGAAGGAAGATCTTTAATTATATCTTTTCTACTTTAAGATTGAGTTTAAAGGTTGTGGGTATTTTACCCAATAAACATTCTAGCTTCCATGAAAGTCTACTACACTAGATCCAACCCTGATCCTAATCCTCCAGAGATAGTAGACAATCCTGACCAGATAGGAAAAAAGAAGAAAAAACAAATTAATAGTTCTGAAACTGAGATACCTCTGAGAAGAGCCGATTCTTTACCCAAAGAATTGGTAAGCTCATCAGACATTGATTTTGACTTAAAGTTTGAGAAATATTTATTTAGAACAAAATCTGAATTGGATTTAAAAGAAATTGTTTTAGATCCAGTTTTTACTTCTTATGTAAGTGAAAAACACAAAATTATTTTTGTTCCTACTAAATCAGATCAAACTGAAAGTAAAAGTCCAGTAAAACAGGTAAGTGTCTCGAAAATTAAGGACATAGAAGAAGCTATTAAGTTAGATAATTTTCTATCTAAATTTAAACCCCCAGATTCTGAGCTATATACAACAGCTTTCCAGCATCAGATTCTACTCTGTATGCTACCATATCATTTACTGACTCTATTGTCAATTCACCTCAAGAGCCCATAAGCCCTGAGTTGCCTCTGCCCCATATAATCATATACTCATCATATCCACAATCCACTGCTATTTCATCAACCGATCCATTCATCCCTAAGCTACCCTTATAGCCCAAAGTAGTATATCCATCATTTACCCAACCCATTACAACTATCATTATCCATACTACTTCTGTTTCATCCCCATTACCAAGGTCGTCAAGTACATCCATTGCAGTAACCAGCACTATCCCTATCACTACAATTGTACCTCCCAGTTTAGTTAAAATTCAAGCCATGATAGCCCGATATGCTCCCTTGGTATTACCTCAGAATCTCCATGACATGCCCTAGAAGTACCAAAAATATATTCCACTGTTTGATAATCTTTCACAGAGTACTGCACAACAACACATTACTAGAATGAATGATTTCTGGGAAGTCTATGAGATAGATGACTCTGATGTCCAAATGATACTATTTTCTCAGAGTTTAATTGGAGAAGTGAAAACCTGGTTTAAAGGTTTAGGAGCTGGTAGCATAGTAGATCTAGCTGCATTCCATAGAGCCTTCCTTAATAAATGGGAGAAAAATAAGAACCCTATGCAAATACTATCTGAATTTGATGTTGTCAAGAGAGCCCCAAACGAAACTATCCAAGACTTCTGCACAAGATATAACATTTTTTACAATGCCATTCTTGCAGACCTTAAACCTTCCCCATATTTCGTGCTACTGAAATTTCCTGATCGTTTTGATGTAGACATGGCTTACCAACTTAGGGAAAGGGATGCAAATACTTTAGAGAAAATACAACAAAACATTGTAGGTGTAGAAATCAACATACTTGCAAAGAAGGCCAGAATGAGAAATGAAAGAAGGGTTACTATTAAAGAGGAAGCATCTCACTTGGAGAATAAATTTGATTTCATTACTAAATTACTAGAAAAAGTAGTTGATAGACTAGATAAAATTGAAAAAAAAAACACAATGGGACAATCAATCCCAGATCTAGAATCCCAATTACAGAAAAAACAACAACCCCGAGAAAGGCAAGGAACCTTCCCCTAATCAAAATATAAGAACCCAATTCCAAGAAAACTTTGTAGAAAGTTCACAAAACAGTGTTGATGAGGAGGAATACATAAACAATTTTATGGGGATTGATGAAAACAATACCATTTTCCTCACCCAGGAGGACCAAGAACTCTTTGAACTTCAACAGCTCAAAGTTGAATTTGGAGAATCCTATGATTATAAACAAGGTTATGATTTTGAAATAAATGAAATTCACAGTCAATAAAACCTTAGGAGCAATAAAACTAATGATCTTGTTATAAAAAATAATGCTCCAAACCAACAAGAAAAAAAACAAAAATAAGACTGATACTTCTAAATCAAAATTCTTGCAAATTCTTCCTAGAGATAGCAAACATAGTTCAAATCCAACCAGTCCTAAAAAGCAGCAAGGCCCAAAAATTGTAGATATTACTGACGAGGTGGCACAATCTTCCAAAGATGTTTCAAAAGCTAATTCTCCCAAAGTCACAAATTCAACAACAGTCATTGAGCCAAGAAATAATCCTAATGACCTTAAAATATCTAATCCTAAACCTTCTGTTGAGAATCCCAAATCTGAGAAAACTCCTATTTATCCTCAAACCATTCTTGGAAAAATGACTAAAGATAGCAGGAACCAAGAAACTCAGACCGAAGACAAAAGAAGAGCTCAAAACAAAGGAAAAAGAGTATAAACTCAAGAAAAGTCATCACAAACCATAGTTCCCAAAGAAGAAGTGATTCAAACCATCAGATCTCAGCCAACATTTAATACGTAGTCTGAAATATCTAAATTGAAAATAGTTGTACCCTTGGTAGAACTAGCTAAAAATGATTTATATAGATCTATGATTTCTGATGCATTGAATGTGAATGAGAATGAAGATACAATGAACATGACTAAAGACAAGCCTGAATTTATTTTTGGTCCGAATGTAGATGGAAAGCATTCAAATGGGTCGGTACCCCCATTTTATTTAAGTCTTATTGTACATGACCAAATATTACACAATACTATGCTAGAAATTGGAGCTTCCCACAATTTAATGCCTAAAGCTATAATGGAAACTCTTAATCTAGACATAACCAGACCCTATAAGGACCTGTTCTCATTCGATTCATCCAAATTCCAATGTATTGGTTTTATTAAAGATCTGTGTGTTAACCTAGTCTAGTATCCTGGTAAGAGTATTATCATGGACATTCTAGTAGCTGACATCCCGCCAAAGTATGGCATCCCTCTTTCTCGCTCATGGGGAGAAAATTTGCAGGGATCTCTACAACTGGATATGAGTTATGCTACTATCTCTGTATTTGGACAACCTAAGAAGCTTTATAGGGAAACCTTGATGAAGTACATGATTAGTAGTGCAGACATACCTACAAATTATCCAATTTATGCTACACCCACTGATCTTGATTCTTTTATTCTTAGTAAATATGATCAAAATGAAAATCCAACTGAACTCATTGATAAAAGACTAAGAGTTATGGATGATTATATTGGTCATGAAGCTTTGTGGAATCTAGATTTTGATGGGTGTGTTAGTAAATTTGGAGCTGGAGTTGGTGTTTGGATTACAAACGTTGAAACAAATCATTCTGAAGGGCATGCTTTTAGATTAAACTTCAAAAGCACCAATAACATGGCTGAATACGAAGATTTAATCTTAGGCCTGAAAATTATTAGAAAAAAGGGAGGAAAAATAATAATGGTTATGGGTGATTCTGAATTAGTTATCAAACAAATCAATGCAGAATATTCAGTTCATAACCCCAGACTTGAAAGATACAGAGAAATAGTATTGGAACTACCTGAAGAATTGTTAGAAGGTAATTTTTCTATCATCCCTCAAGATCAAAACATACCTGCCCATTGCTTAGCAACTTTTTCCAGCAGTTGTAAAATTCCTTTTTCACTATTGTAAAAATACACTGCTGAGATTAAACATAGGTCTATTATTCCTGATAATGTGACATATTGGCAAATTTTCTCAGAGGATGAGAAAATTTATCACTTTTTGAATAATGAACATGAATTTCAAAATTGTCAAATCGATAACGACTGTAATATAGATTCACCTTGTCATATAGATTTAAAATTCTGTCAAATAGATGATTTAGATAATTTAGATGTACATAATTTTGAAAAGCCTACTATTTTTACTCAAAGTGACATTGATGAAATGGAAAAAGTAGACATAGAGGAATTGATTGAAGATGAAATAGATTTGATTGATTTAAATGATAACATTTTACCCAGAGGTTTAACTCATCTAGAGGATTTATTTGACTCCAATGATGTGCCCATAAGGCCAAAAATGGAGCCAGTTAAATTTGACATAGAAGAGTATAAATTAGGGACAGATGATCAACCAAGAATAATCAAACTATCCAAATCCTTATCATCAGATGAAAGGGCTAAATACATTGAACTTTTAAAATAATTTCAAGATGTCTTTGCATGGAGCTATGAAGACTTAAAAACTTACAACACAGATATTATTCAACGTAAAATTCCTTTAAAAGAAAATCAAAAACCTTTTCAACAGAAGCTAAGAAGGATTAATCTGGTATTGTTACCACTAATAAAAAAAATTCAAAAGAATGTTTGATTCACAAATAATTGCACCAGTCAGATTTTCTAACTGGGTATCTAATTTAGTGCCAACCAGAAAAAAGACAGGAGAAATTAGACTATGCATGGACTTTAGGAATCTTAATAAAACATCCTTGAAGGATAACTACCCCTTGCCAAAAATGGACCATATTTTACAAAGGGTAGCAGGTTCTTCCAAAATCTCTTTATTAGATGGTTTCTCTGGTTATAATCAGATCCTAGTTCACAAATATGACCAAACCAAAGCTGCTTTTACCACTCCATGGGGCACTTTCATGTATTTGAAAAGGCCTTTTGGGTTAAAAAATGCAGGAGCTACATTTCAAAGGGCCATGGATATTTCCTTTGCCAAGGAGATACATGAGTTTTTAGTCATTTATTTGGATGATATTATTGTGTTTTCTAAAACAAATGATGATCACTTGGATCATCTGAGACAACTTTTTATTAAATGCAGAAAATATGGTATATCTCTTAATCCAAAAAACTCTATTTTTGGGCTAGAAGAAGGAAAATTCCTAGGTCATATCATTTCAAAAGAAGGAATTAGAATAGAATCTGCATGAATTGAAGCAATTCTAAACATTCAACCACCAGGGAACATCAAAGAACTCCAAGCATTCTTGGGAAAGATCAATTTTCTAAGAAGATTCATATCAAATCTGGCTGAAATTATGAAATATCTTAATAACATGCTTAAAAAGGACTCCTCAATTAAATGGACAATAAAGGCCAAACAATCTTTTGAATCTATCAAACAGTGCTTAACTAAAGCACCAGTCCTTATTAGCCCATATTACACCAAAGATTTTATAATATTTTCCTTTGCATCTGAACACACCATAGCTACAGTTCTTTTGCAGAAAAACGATCAAGGCTTTGAACAACCCATTGAATTTTTTAGTAAAGATCTTATAGAAGCACCACTGAAATAAAACATAATAGAAAAACAGGCTTTGGATCTAGTTAAAGCTATAAAATATTTCAGAGTGTATGTACTTCATTCACACATAATTGCATATGTCCCAAATGTAGTAGTTAAAGACATTTTGACTCAAGATGGACCAAACAGCAGGAGAGGAAAGTGGATAGCCATAATCTTTGAATATGACCTGGAAATTAAACCAACTAAACTCATTAAAGGACAGGGTTTAGCCAAATTGATGGCCGAATCTAATTGCAATGCCTTAGATATTAATTTCATTACACAAGTAGATGAACAGGATGAGATGGCGACTCCATCGATTAGTGAGGCCTATCAAGACTCACCCTGGTACTCTGATATAATATTTGTACTTACAAACTTACAAGCTCCTCCGGGACTGACTAAAACCAAGAAAATATTTATCAAGAAAAAAGCAATGAGATTCTGTATCTTAAATAATGCACTATATTGGAGAGAAAGTACTCGAATTCTACTTAATTGTTTATGGAAATCTGAGGCTGACAAGATCCTTGAAGAATTTCATGCAGGTGACTGTGGTGGCCATCTATACTAGAAGAGTACAGCTGATCAAATACTTAGAGCTGGTTTTTACTGGGAATTTTTATTTTTAGATGTTAAAAATTTTGTTACCTCTTGCCATCAATGCCAAATCTTCTAAGGTAAAAAGAAATTGTTGCCATTACCTCTGAAACCAATATCCATCGAAAAACCATTTCAAAAATGGGGGTTAGACTTCATAGGTGAAATTCATCCTCCCTCTTCAGGTCAACACAAATGGATTCTAACTACTACTGATTACTTTACTAAGTGGATTGAATCAACTCCCACTAGGCAAGCTACGCACTCAGTTATTATCTCATTCATAGAAAGTAATATTTTGTCTAGATTTGGATGCCCACGTAAAATTATCATAGACAATGTTGCTGCTTTCAAATCTAAAAAAATGATTGCTTTTGGTCATAAATACCATATTACCTTAGGTCATTCCACAACATACTACCCCCAAGGTAATGGTCTAGCCAAATCCTTGAATAAAATTTTAGTCAACATCATCAAAATACTACTCCAAGATAATAAAAAGACATGGAACAAGAAGCTGATCTATGCCCTTTGGGCTGATAGACTTACTACAAAAAATTCCATAGGAACTTCACCATATCAATTTTTTTATGGTACAGATGCAGTTTTTCCTTCTTCCTTGGGTATCCCAGTCATGAAGATTATCTAGGAATCACAGGTAGAAACTAATAACATTCAAAGAAGAATCAATGAGACCATACACCTTCAACAAACCAGAGATGAAGTTTATGAAAAGTCACAAGTTTTAGAGGACAAGATCAAAAAGATTTTTGATAAGAGAGTTAAGCAAGATGACTTTGTCATAGGAGATCAAGTTTTAAGATGGGATGCAAGAAGAGAGGATAAAGGTAAACATGGTAATTTTGATTTTCTATGGCAGGGACCCTATGTCATATATGGTTACAGAGGAAACAATTCATTTTTTATCAGGAATTTGGATGGTACAGAGCTTCAAGAAGGACCAATAAATGGAAGGATGTTGAAACATTACTATCCCTCACAAGTCACTTAACAGTTAGATTTATTTACTTCATTATTGTAAATATTTATAGTCAGAGTGTAGATTGTATTGGATATATTATCTACAAAGTTGAAGCCCGAAGAGAAGGCCCTGAGCTTTGCAGTATAAGATATCATAAATATGATTGCTGCAGAAAACAGAAGACATTTATAGGATCACCAAGGTCACTGGATAAAGCTACCGATCTCAGAGTTCTTGGCATTCCACAAGGAAAAGCCATCCCCAAGTGAAGCCGATGTTAGTAACCTATAATATAGGGGTCATAATTTTGACTTTACTATTGATAATCTTGTAAATATTTACATACGTTTCCTTCTAAAAGTTGTATTCACATATTTTGTAAAAAAAAAATTAAAAAAAAATAGAAAGAATCAAAAAGAGGGTAAAAATTCCTAAAAGAATAATCAAAGGACTTAGAAAAAATAAAAAACCCCAAAAGAAAAATGAATAAAACATGAAAGTGAGCAAGCATAAATGGCACTACTTTTTACTTTTTGACTGTGGCAGAGTGTCAATAAATTCCATAGTCCATGATGAGTTAAACATTTTAATATTAACTTTTCATTGTTTCAATTTCACTTGTTTTAGATCGAGAATAATGAGTTGTCATACAACTTAATCATGGCAATTCAGTAGCTAGGTAGATAAATAAATGAATCCAACAGTTTAAACTGGATTCATGGATTAAATAAGTGTAGAATTAGATAGTTTTACTTGTTTTCAGAAAGAATAATGTTGTGAAGGTTGCTAGCCTAAATGCACCTTATTACAAAGGAAGAAAAAATGTTAGCATGGTAAGCTGGGTAGGTAGAAGAAGGTGAAAATATCCCAATGTAAATATCATTCATCATGGGCTTCAAAATAACTAACTTTCCCTTCCCATAGTCATGAAACATTCTAAACTATTAGTCAAAAAGGCTCCAGACATTTCCTTGACTTTTGTTGGGACCAGACCCAAGGCTCTATGACTGATCAGTTGAAAGTGTGAATGTCTATATTAATCCCTAAAATCACTACATTACCATTCATGCATTCATTCCCTTGAATAATCCTAAGTAAAGCACCATTTTTACTTAAAGGCATTATAATTCCCATTTTATTAACTTCCTACATCATTTGAAAACAATAAACCCTAAAAATAACATTATATTATAAGTTAAGTGATAAGATCAATTGCAAATTATCTTGTAAAATTCACTTTAGTTGTTAATATTATATGTATTGAGTATACCATCTCCTATTTCCATATTAACTCTAATTTATATATTAAATCCCTATATAATAACCTTTTCCTATTAAATAACTCCTTTTTATATAATAAACCCAAAAACCCAACTTATTTTAACTTAAGCCAAAGTTATTTATTCCCACATGTTTTAATAAAAACCCCCCTTATAACCCCTTTGGCTAAGTTTATCTATCTATAAATATCTCGCCCCCTATGGTAGTTAAGTCAACCTGATTTAATTCACCATATAATAAAATATATGAAAAAAAATCTTAAAACATGTGTTATATGTGTTTTAAACAAAAATTCCCTGAAGTTTTACTTAAACTAAACTACAACAGAAATAAACCCCCTTTTCCTTGTATATTTTCCCCCGACTCCCTTAACCTAAGGTTAAATCTATAACCTAACCCCTTCCCCGCAATATATGCTCCATTACAATAATCACTTACCTTGGTTAAAAGTCCTGAAAAACCCTCCCAATTACTTGTTTTTTCATTAAAATGGGTCATTTTGCATATATGACTTAACCAAATCCTTTTCCCATCGGATTAATGTTTGACCCTCCGATCCCCATGTTGGAAATATGATGCAATGTGTTGTCCTTGATGGCAACCTACTTGATGAAATTGTCCTACTTGATGAAGTTGTCGTTGATGGAAACTGACTTCATGAGTTGTCTTTGGATAGCAACCTATTTGTTAAAGATGTATCTACAGATCAGCTCAGAAGTAACACAGAAAAGAATTGGAGGAAGTGCCAGAGTATTGATGAATTAGATATGTCACAAAGCATATGCGGGTTTGTAAAGGAAAAGTAGCGTATGTAGGTGGAAAAGTACGTACCAAGTAGCATATGCCTATTTGCACTCTAAATTTATAAAACCAGGGGACATTACCATGGTATTGGCCCACTATATTGAGTGCTGGATTATCTAATTGATTCCGTCCAGGAATACCATCAGCGGTTGAGTGGTTTTGACTCATGGAATTGACAAAGGCTAAATCTATATAAGGAGAAGAAGATCATAGTGCAAGTGGGTGCAGAGGTTTGGGTTTTAATGAATACTTCACTGTGAAGTATATCTGCATGGAATGGGTAAGAGTTTATTGATTGATCTGAATTAATAATGCACCTATGAAGAAAATGATGAAGAGGGATCTCTAGATCTGAAATGACTATGTATTTTCTAGATCTGTTTATGGAATGTTTAGATATGATATGTGGCGAATATTTTCTGAACTAAAGGGTAAGATCTAAGCTATTTATATGTTCTGAAGAGTTGCACAACCCTACAATGTTTGCAAATCTATACGCAGCTTCATGGAAGAGAAAGCGCGTATATACGCGGGTTGGCTTCAGCAAAAGCGCGTATGGAATATGAGGTCAGTTCTAAAATATGTGCATATGTATACGCAAGTTTGTCTCCGAGAAAGTGCGTATATACGCAAGTTTAGTGAAGTAAAAGCATGTATGGAATGTAGGGTTTGATGAAGTATGTGGAATGAAATGTCTGATCTATTTTGCTGTTTTACTGCTATCTGTCAATGATGTATTCATACAGATCTGGGTTGGTTGAATGTTGAATATGCTGCTGATTATGTTGATTGAAGATGAAGTTGTTGGTTGAGTGTTGATGATTCAATGAATGAATTGACGAAGTTATAAGTTTCAATTTGATGTATGTTGATCTTAAATGTGTGGAGTGGGTCCAGTCTGAAAATCTGATGAAAAGAGGCCTATAAGGTATGTTGTGAGGAAGCTGTTGGATCCAGTATGAAAATTGATGAAACGTGGTCCGCAAAGGTGCTGAGGGTCGAAGCCTTTAGTGAGGGGGTTGTAGCTCCCTTCCAGTGGTAGCTGGTAAACGAGAGTAAGGGGGATAGTAGCTCCCTTCCAGGAGAGGTTGGTAAACAAGAGCAGGAGGTAGTAGCTCCCTTCCAGGAGAGGCTGGTAAACGAGATCAGGGGGTTGGAGCTCCCTTCTAGTAGTGGCTGGAAAACGAGAGAAGGTTGCAGCCTTCTGCAGGTGGGTGCTTGCGTGCTGGTATGAGTTTGCGCCAGTACAATGTTGTAAGAAGTTTTCTTTATAATAAATATTGAAGACAGAGAAGACAACATCGGTGGTTTTCTCCCGAATTGGGTTTCCACCTTAAATATTGGTGTTCATGTGTGTTTCTTATGCGTGATGGTTTATTCTATTATTACTGCACATGTTTTTAGCTTACTAAACATCTGATGAATGAATGATGCAATGATCTAAGTAAATAATTAAATTCATAATAAGAGCTCTAGACATACGCAAGTTTTCTTAAGGATATCTGCGTGTATACATGAGTTTTGTTCAGTAAAGTAGTGTATGGGTTTTAGAGAAAGACAAAGTAAAAAAATTTCAGTCAGCTCTAAATACTGATTCACCCCCCACCCCTCTCAGTATTTTTCCCAACAATTGGTATCGGAGCAAGTCCTTCTGAAGGAGCTTGATCACCTGAAGGAGATTCGTCACAGTGGGAAGGAACCAAAAGAAGAAGGCTACTCAAAGAAAGGAGATATCATAGAAAACATGTGCAGCAGAAAATGAAGAAGATGAAACAGTTATTGATTGTTGTTCTTGTGATTCACTTTCTTGTGCATGCAATGGTGAAGATAGTGAATGTAATGTTATGGATCTAGAAGAAGTTCTCAAGATTAAAGTTGAAAATCAACAAAGATTATTTAATGAGAGAGAATCTATCTACAAAGATATGATCTCGAGAATGAATGGGTAGATAAACAAGTATCAAAGGTTGTACGATGAAGTAAGCAATCACAGTGAAGGACTTGAAGAAGAAATCATTTCTCTGAAAGAATATATGGAAAAATCAAATAAGAACAATGAAGAACTTCTACAAACATTTGAAGAACAAGAAAATGGGTTGAAGGAAGAGATTCTAAAATTGAATGATCAAGTAGAAGAAGGAAGAAGGGTCAAAGAAAGTATGAAGAAGCAATGCCAAAGATTGGAGGTTGAAGTAAACATTTTAAAAGGTAAATTAGAAGAAAAAGATAAACTCTTGAGGTTTCAAGGTAGTACTAAGATTCTGGACAATATTTTTAGTATTAAAAGGTCTCCTTCTGCTAAATTTGGTCTTGGTTTTCATGAAACTATTAAAGGAGAATCTAGCTCACAAGAAAGTGCTAAATATTCAAAGGATATCAATGCAAAACCTGAAGTGTTGAAAGAAACAAAAGCTCAACTGACAATCTTGAACTCTCAAAGGAAATCATTCCCTCCTTTGATCAATAATTTTTAATGCTTTAAATGTCATAATTATGGGCATGTTGCAGCCAATTGCAGAGGCAGATTGTTTCAGTCACAAACAAACAGATTCTACAGAGAAAGGTACTTAGGTTTCTTTAAGGGATATTGTTTTTCATGCAACAAGTTTGGTCATAAAGCAGCTGATTACAATAGAAGAAAGAATAGAAAAACACATTATGATCCCTATGCTTAATTTTCTGGTCACACAAGATGTTATGCTTGTAACAAGTATGGACATGTAGAAAAAGAATGCAGGATGAATAGATCTGAGAAATTGGCTAATTTTCAGCACACAATAAAAAATTTCAAGCAAAGCTGGAAAAGGAAGGAGGACCGGTCAAAAACGTAGGGGATAGTAATCCTACTGTAGTCTTTTGCTTCTAAAGCTTACTTCTCATAATGACTGTAGGAGTGATGTAAGATACATTATAGGGATTAGTAATGTATCATCACAGGGGGAGCAATAGATGGTGATTCCCATGGTTGGTTTGGTAATTCTGGTTGTTTCTAACAGTGCATCTGATGTGAAGAAGATAGGTACAAGTGGTATAAGTTCAGGGGGAGAAGGAATTGTGAAATTTTTCTGTATTTCACTTTCCATACGCAGGTTTCATGAACTAAATTTGCGTATACACACAAGTTCCATTGGAGATAGAAGCATATGTTTTTCTGATAAGAAAAATAGTGAGTCAAGCTCAAGGACAGGAGCACAGATTCAAGGGGAGCATTAGCCTTGCTGAGAGTAATGCATTGTTGGCATTATGATGGTTCTGAAATATGATCTCTCTCTTGAGGTCTTTTTGGTATTGGTTATAAAAATTCATATTTGTAATTTGATGAAAAGGTTATTTTGAGACCTATGATGTAAATTGTTATATTCAGTCATGTAAGGACTTCTTCAAATTTGTAAACCCACTTGGTTGGGTAGTTGAGTCACATATGTAAATCCACTTGGTTGGATCATTGATGTAAGTATGAGTCCTTGGTGATAGGAAAGGTCATAGAGTCATGTACTTCATTGAAAAATGTGTTTGAAGTTTCAGCGTGAACTCAAGGGGAGCATGGTAACTTCAGTGCACATCAGATCTACAGAGCTCTTCTTTCTACAAGAGAAGAAAAACCTTGTCTCAGTTTTAATCCACCCTTTGCCCTTGATGTCAAAGGGGGAGAGTATCATGGTGTTTGAGTAATGGTTATAATCAATGTATCTATCTGTTTTCGTGATCAAACACCATCATGGTTGCCATCAAGTCCAAAGGGGGAGATTGTTGGAAATATGATGCAATGTGTTGTCCTTGATGGCAACCTACTTGATGAAGTTGTCCTTGATGGAAACTGACTTGATGAGTTTTCTTTGGATAGAAACCTATTTGTTAATGATGTATCTTCAAATCATCTCAGAAGTAACAGAGAAAAGAATTCGAGTAAGTGCCAGAGTAATGATGAATTAGAAATGTCACAAAGCATACGCGGGTTTGTAAAGGCAAAGTAGCGTATGTACGTGGAAAAGTACGTACCAAGTAGCGTATGCCTATTTGTGCTATATAAAACTAGGGGACATTACCATGGTATTGGCCCATTGTATTTAGAGTTGGATTATCTAATTGATCCTGTCCAATAATACCATCAGCGGTTGAGTGGTTTTGACTCATGGTATTCATAAAGGCTAAATCTATATAAGGAGAAGAAGATCATAGTGCAAGTGGGTGCAGAGGTCTGGGTTTTAATGAATACTTCACTGTGAAGTATATCTGCATGGAATGGGTAACATTTTATTGATTGATCTGAATTAATAATGCACCTATGAAGAAAATGATGAAGAGGGATCTCTAGATCTAAAATGACTATGTATTCTCTAGATCTGTTTATGGAATGTTTAGATATGATATGTGGTGAATATTTTCTGAAGTAAAGGGTAAGATCTGAGCTATTTATCTATTCTGAAGAGTTGCACAACCCTAAAATGTTTGCAGATCTATACGCAGGTTCATGGCAGAGAAAGCGCTTATATACGCGGGTTGGCTTCAACAAAAGTGCGTATGGAATATGAGGTTAGTTTTGAAATATGTGCAGATGTATACACAGGTTTGTCTCTGAGAAAGCGCATATATATGCAGGTTCAGTGAAGTAAAAGCGCGTATGGAATCTAGGGTTTGCTGAATTATGTGGAATGAAATGTCTGATCTATTTTGTTGTTTTACTGCTATCTGTCAATGATGTATTCATATAGATCTGGGTTGGTTGAATGTTGAATATGCTGTTGATTATGTTGATTGAAGATCAAGTTGTTGGTTGATTGTTGATGATTCAATGAATGAATTGATGAAGTTATAAATTTCAGTTTGATGTATGTTGAGCTTAAGTGTGTGCAGTGGGTCCTGTTGGAACACCTAATCCTACATGGGTAGGTTTGGAATGCGAAAAGTCACAATGGATTCCAAGTGACCTTGGAATGTGAAACCAAGAGTCACACCATTGCACTATAAATGCACATCTTTGTATGATGGAAAATAAGAAAGCCTCACGCTTATCTTTCATTGTGTGTTGAGTCTCTTGTGTGTGTGTTTATTCTTCTCATACACCATGTGTGTGCTTCAACATGGTGTTTAACATAGTATCACAGCGGGCGATTGCTGGACCTGCTCCAAATTGAGTGAGCCATTTGTGTTTATGGCCTGTGCATATCTACAAAAGTTCTTGACATTTTTGCAGCACTTAGAGTTTCTGCAGCAGACATTTTTCCACATTCTGAATACTGTTAAATTCTGCAATGAAGTAGATTGTTGTATATTTGAAAAAAATCTGCAGTTTTGAAGACTAAAATTCCGAAGTTGCCCTCATTTCTGCACTTTCTGCTGCTGCTCGAATTAATTTTGCTCTATATTTGGAAGAAGAAAAAAATTCTACTACTGTTTTTCAAGTGGATTTCCTATCTCTACTCTCTCCTATTTTAGTTTAAAAATAAAAATAAAAATAAATAAAAATAAATAAAAATAAAAAATTCCAAGCACTAGGCCTCTCGACCCCTTCTACACACCCCGCTCTCCAACGCGGCCACGTTTGTAAACACCTCAATGCTCAAACCCAACCTAATTCCCACACGAATCACTCTCACAATACTACACCCTCACCATACCTATCTACGCACAGCCGTCCTCACCTACTCCTTTCCATGCACACCACAACTCATCCCTACCCACTATGCCCTCACACTCAACTGCTGTTCGACCCCTCCCCTCCTTACTAGCCTGCAAACTCTACCCTGCCTACACACAGGTCTGTACTCTGTCTCGACCTCATGACCTACCAACACCTTCAGTGAACACATCTCCTACGCGACCTGCTCCTCCCCATCGCTCAACACATCTGCACACATCGACCCTTATCACTCCGCCCTCATCCCTTCTCCACGACTCCCTCTCACCCTTATCGCTCCACCCACAGTGCTTCTTAAATACCATTCTCACCATTTAACACCGCTCCTTCCATATACTTAACACCGCCCCTTCCATATAATAGCCCTCCCTCCTTCCCATTTTAATAACCCTCCCTCCATTAATAAAATTCCCTTCATATAATACGTCCTCCATTTTTTATATTCACCCTTTTCATATCTCCCCTCCCACAATTATAATAATCCCCCTCCCTTTTAATTTAATTTCCCTCCCCTTCCACTAAAATTAATCCCCATTCTTAATTAATTCCCTTCCTTTAATTAATCCCTTTTTTTAAATTTAATCCCCTCCTTTTTAAATTCATTTTAATCTCTTTATTTAATTCGTTCCCTTCCTTTTAAAGTTAATCCAATCCCTTTTTAAAATTCATTACCACTTTTTCACTTCAATTTTTTATTATTAAAAAAAAAAAAAAGTGTCCCTTACCCTAATTTAAATTCCCTTCCATTTCTATTATAATCCCATTCCCATTTTTAATTTATTTTTTAATTAAAAAAAAAAAGAGAACAACAGAGAGAGAGAAAGAGCGGAAAGAGAGATATGAACAGCAAAAATGAAGAAAATGACATGTGAACAAATGGACTGAATATATAGAGAAATTTGCATATTTGCATTGTGATTTGTGGCATTGATTTGAAGGGTGATTTTATGAAGAATTTTACATAAGAAGACAAGTTTTCCATCATTGAAAACAACTCTTTGAAGGAAAATTCAGCTGCCTTAAAGGAATCTTGCACAAATATTTTGCAGAAATATTGTATTGCATTGACATTGTATTGTGAGTAGACATTGCTTCTTCATAGTTGCAATCAGTACTTGAGTTGTTGAAAGATTGTTGATTGCCCTCCATCATTTGAGGAGAATATTTTGTGCTTTGAGAATTCCTTGGAGTCATTTGTATTTGTTATTGAGTCACATTGTAAACGGGTGCATTTCGGTTGAAGCCAACACACTTTCATTTTTTGAGCCTAAGTTGTTGAAAATGGCTAAAATCAATGAGGTGTTAGATTTGTTGAATAACCTCATTCATTCCAATGTTTATAATATGATAAGAATGAACAAGAATGCTCTTTGTAACATTCAAATTTGCTTACAAGATGCACAAGAAAAGATTGATTTTTTGCAGTTGGAAACTCAGCTTCAATAAGACAAAATTTAGCAAAAGAGTCACCATTCTGAACCTATTTCTGTTCAGAACATTGTGAAGGACTCTCATCAGAAGAAAGAAGATAAAGTTTCAGATGATTCCCATTCAGTTCCTTGTACTAGAGTAGATTTACATGCAGATGCAGTAGTTCAGCCTGCACTTCTCAAGCCCATCATCAGACCTTGGGAAGAGCTTGTCCACAACAAGCACTGAACTGGTCTTGGATATGACAAGGATGTGTCCTTTCATATTCCAGACTACACAAAGCCTATCAAATTTCAGAGTGTCGGATTCTTGTATGACCGTTCACCTGCAGCTGTTCCAGATCCTTCTCCACGACAACAACATTAGATTGTAAAATGCCAACACTGTGATCGAGTTGGCCATATGAAAGATCATTGTTTTGATCTTCATACATGCAAGCACTATGGTCGGCACACCCATTCCTCAGAAATATGCTTCAGAAACAAGCCTCCTGTAAGAACAAAGATTCATCTTGGATGGATCGCTTCTTGGAAATTGGTATCAGCAACCAAGAAGATGTTTAAGTCGCATGTCAGAACATGTTCATGAGTATTGAGAAAACTTGCAGTTGAGTTTTCGCCATCATCTCACCTTGTTCCTGACAGGGGGGAAAATGGTAGTCATGTACAAGCTTCGATGACAGATCAAGCGAGCCTGAGCCACAATCTCTCATTCCATGTTCAGAGTTGTAGCCAACAGTTCAAGCGAGCCTGAGCCACAATTCATCATTCCAGATTCAGAGATGTAGCCAGAGACACGGATGCCCATGAGCATGCCTTCGGTTGGTGGACAACCTTAAACCATAATCTTTGGTTGGTGGATAACCTAAAACCATCACAGGTAGTAGACCTCCCTTCTTTTAGGTCGAAGGTCTCCCTTTCATATATGAGGAACACTTCCTCTAGCAGAAGCCTTCAGCTTAGCAGCCTTTAGCTTCTTGCCAGCTTTGGTTGAGGTCCAGGAAATGCTTCAAGCATTCCAGAGTTGTTGGTAATCCTAAAACCATCATAGGTAGTAGAACTCCCTTATTTTAGGTTGAAGGTCTCCCTTTTTTATGAGGGACAATTCCTCTAGCAGAAGCTTTCAGCTTCTTGCCAGTTTTGGAAGAGTTCTGGGAACTCCAACAAGTTTTGTGTTCCAGTGTTGGTGGTCATCCTTAAACCACCTCTTTTTCAAACATTTCAGAGAGTTGATTCAGCCCAAGTGCTACCATGAATACTTTGCAGATTTGTATTACAACTCTTTTCTTGGACTCACACATACCCCTTCGGATTAAGGGGGGATGTTGGAATAGCTAATGCTACATGGGTAGGTGTGGAATGCGAAAAGTCACAATGGAGTCCAAGTGACCTTGGAATGTGAAACCAAGAGTCACACCATTGTACTATAAACGTACATCTTTGTATGATAGAAAATAAGAAAGCCTCATGCTTATCTTTCATTGTGTGTTGAGTCTCTTGTGTGTGTGTTTATTCTTCTCATACAGCATGTGTGTGCTTGAACATGGTGTTTAACAGGTCCAATCTAAAAATATAATGAAAAGAGGCCTATAAGGTATGTTGTGAGGAAGCTTTTGGATCTAGTATGAAAATTGATTAAACGTGGTCCGCATAGGTGCTGAGGGTCGAAGCCTTCAGTGAGGGGGTTATAGATCCCTTCCAGTGGTAGCTGGTAAACGAGAGCAGGGGGGTAGTAGCTCCCTTCCTGGAGAGGCTGGTAAACAAGAGCAGGGGGTAGTATCTCCCTTCCAGGAGAGGCTAGTAAACTAGATCAGGGGGTTCGAGCTCCCTTCTAGTAGTGGTTGGAAAACTAGATAAGGTTGTAGCCTTCTACAGGTGGGTGCCTGCGTGCTGGTATGAGTCTGCGCCAGTACAATGTTGTAAGAAGTTTTCTTTATAATAAATATTGAAGATAAAGACGACATCAGTGGTGGTTTTCTCCCGAATTGGGTTTCCACCTTAAATACTGGTGTTCATGTGTGTTTCTTATGTGTGATGGTTTATTCTGTTATTACTGCACATGTTTACTGCTTACTAAACATCTGATGAACGAATGATGCAATGATCTAAGTAAAGAATTAAATGCATAATAAGAGCTCTGGACATACGCAAGTTTTCTTAAGGATATCCACGTGTATACGCAAGCTCTGTTCAGTAAAGTAGCGTATGGGTTATAGAGAAAGAAAAAGTAGAAAATGTTCATCTGACTCTGTCAATATTGATTCACCCCCCCCCCCCCCCCTCTCAGTATTTTTCCCAACACCCCAAACCCTGTTTGATCGAACGGTTGGAAATATACGTGCCAGTTCAATAAAAATTTTATCCCTCCCCATTGCGCTTGATAACAACCGTCCGATCTTCTTTTATTTACAAATATCTACGGCCCAAAGTGAACCCGATAACTAATAATTCCCTGCACCTTCCCTTTTAATCCCAATCGTTTTGTTCCCAAAGGCAGATCCGACGGCGCTAATGCATTTTCGCACTCATAAAGTAAACGATGGATATTTTAGAAAAGTCACGCGAAATGGGTGGTTTTCCCAAACCACCCCGCGTCGATGTGTCACAATCCTATTGTATCACGTTCAAAAATCCATTTACCGCTTACATCCTTTGAGCCGCGCGAATACCACCCAGTGGTATTTCAAAACCACTCTCGCCCAACCTATGAGTTAATATAATCTGACTATGGTTTAGACTATGGTTAATTCATAAATACTCATAGTTTTCAATGAAGTTTCACTTATTGGCACTTTGAACCTATGAACCTTCTGCTAAGCCCATTTTTCATCGAATTATCAGTATTTGTGTGCCATAACACCCTGAGACCTGTGCAGAGCCTTTTCATCAGTTTAAAACCTACCAGCGCCATTTTCAAGCCAATTGCCCTAGAATTCAACCAAAAAGTGCCACATTATCCTCTGAAAGACCAATTTTGTAGAATTGAAGACTGTGCGCAACTGAAAAATGCCTTCAACATCGATTATACATGTTTTTAAGGTATTTTTCGCCAAACTTAACCAGCAGAACTTCAATTTATAAAGGAAAAACAAAAAATTTTCTGTTATTCTCTGAAAATATCCTGAATTTCCCATATATAAATTGCAAAAACATCCATAGTACAGGGGAAACTCTGTCAAATTTTCCCCAGAATCTCTAATTGCCATTTTTTGCAATTTTTATCCATACCATAGTATTTTCCACTGCCGGAATTAATCGTAAATTAATTTCTGAGCATTAAAACCTTCTTTCAAATCCAAAACCCTGCTCAGAACCCTATTTTACTAGAGAAGTTCTCCAAGAAGCCCTTGTTTCCAACAAAAGAGCTCAACAAATAGTCTAAGCTTGCTCTACTCAATTAAAGAATGACAAAGAAATAAGTAACACCTAAAGCAAGAGGTCCAAAGCCTCAAACGAAACCCTCTGCTAAAATTCCTCGACCTGAATCTTCCAAAATTGATAAAACTAGCCCTGTACTCACTACAGATTCAACAGAAGTTGTCAGGCCTATTCAACCTCTAGTTATCTCACAAGAAAATATCCCTTTGGTTGACCTTGACTACAGAATAATGGACCCTTCGTTAGAGTTCAATTTGCTTGATGTATATAACTGGTGTTTTTGTAAATAAGTAGAGAAAAATGACAAAGACATACTAGTCTGGGATTCCAATTTGCCAAAATACATTGTTCCTCAAACTCATACATCCCCTGATTTTGTCAGATTGTGTCAATCCTTTTATCTTCCAGACCAAATATGCATTGTGAATAAAGAAAGAGAGGTCTTGTTTTACATCAATGAAGAATATATAAACTATATGCTACAACTGAACCTTGATCCCAATGCTTCTTCATTGTCCATAGAGGAGTTAACTCAAAATTACCTAGAGCTTGAATTTGCTTCTAAATTCAAAGTCTTCCCGACTTTTTGTCCCAAGAAAGTTGATATCCCAAAACTTAATCCTCCATTTTATACCTTTGATTTCCCAGATGAAACCAGACAGATTGTCTCAATTCTATCATTCATACTAGGATACACTAGTGATGAATTCACTGATGTAGCTATCTCAGGTTTTTTTTCAACTCCGAGTCTTGGCCAGTCCCCTTCCATACCGTACAATTTTTCTAAATTCATTGCAGAAAACATGCATTATCAGTTATCTAGATTTTCAGAAGAAGGATTCTTCAGATACACATCGTATCTACTTCACCTCTTTTTGTATTATCAAGCAGATAACTTTCCCATTGAATTTCAGAAAGCGGATCCAGAAGGAAATGTTCTTTCAGTTGTGTTTTTGTAGTCAATTCTAAGAAAATGGAACAGAAAATATAGCTTTGCAGAATTCAATGACCTACTTTTAGTGCCTGCCATGAATCTATTGAAAAAAGAGTAGACCCCTAGAATCAATGAAGAGACAAAGAGAATTCTACAACTATCTGAGAGCTGCAAAACAGGGGACTGGTATTTATACAAAAGTTACACAGAAATCAGAGTATATGGTGCACTCCTGGCCCCATATAAGCTACCAATATTTGTTACAACAAGGATATTTTCTATGGAATATTTGAGGCAGCTATTAAACATAGATGAAATCAATTTCATAGCTTCTAGGAAAGAGACTTAGTTTAAGCTGAAAAATCAAATTGGGCCATTTATTGTAAATAACAGAGAAGCAGCCAATGAAATCAATGTTAAGTTGAAAGAGTATGAATTCCCATATAGTTTCATGTGGAATTATGATCCACAAGTTATTTTAAGCACAATGAGAGTGAAATGCAAGTTGTCTGTTTTCTTGCATGAATCCAAGCCCCATATTGAAAAGTATGCCAACAAACTTGAATGGGAACCAAACACTCTGTTTGATGATGATTCATAGGAAATTTAGGGAAACAATGGCAAAGGTAACCAAGTTGGTCAAAAACAGATATTGACAGTGAATAAAGAATCTGACATTCTTCATAAGAGAAGTAGAAAGGAAGATAGTTTCACTACTAAAAATATTCAAGACAAAAGATTCAGAACTCCTTACAATAAGAAAAGTAAATTGACCATTGAAGAAAGGGACAAAGCCATCAATATTGAAGATAATAATGGTCATGAAACTGATGATGAAGCTACAAGGATAGTAACTGAAACTCTCAAAGAGCTTCAAAATGTTCAAATTGGAACCCAATAGAAAGATATCGTTATGGTGGATACACAATATAAAGTTGATAGGCCATCTTCTTCTAAGGAACCTGACAATACATAGTCAAACATTCAAATCAAGTTTAGGAAAATAAAATAAAAGAATGAAGAAATAAAAAATAAGCATATTCCAAGTTCCTCAAAGAAAAGCTTGGGAATAAGGATAGGCTCCTTTCAGCCTTTGATTATTCTTCTAATAAATTGGTGATGTCATTTCTCAAGCCTACAGTGACTGATCCAAAATCCATTGCAGATTATTCAAAAACAGATCTTGAAATTGATGCAGATGCTATCCATGAATTGGACCAAATACAATTTCATAGAAGCAACACAGAGATGCTATATTCTAAGATAGTCAATAAAACTATAAATTCTATCAGGCTTGTGAAAAAATTAATAAATCTTCAAACTCAAATAAAATTGGATAAAGCCTCACTTTATGTCAACAATTTGAAGATCAAAGCAAGAGAAGACTTGGTGATTGAAGCAGGAGCTGATCCAGCTAACATGGAAGTTGCAAAGGCTTTGATCAAGCAGAAAAACGAAGATATAGGTGCCTTCATAAAACATATAAATTTCCTCCAAGTGAAAATTCACAGGAAAGAGAAATTCTTTTGCAGAAAACAGAGAACGATGAATTGAAACAACTTGTTCTTAAAATGACAGGTCATATAAAAGAAATGGAAAGCCAAATAGAAGCTTTCATGCAAGAGAATTAAAATTTGAAGAAAGTTTAACAAGTTGTGATTCCTACAGTAATCCCAACTGTAAGCACAACTGTTCCATCCACATTAGCAGAACACTTGGCACCACAAGGAGTACTGGCAACTACAGTGCCAATAACTTCTCATGAAATGTCTGCCTCTTCTTCCTCACCCTCACAGGTAAACACAATACAAGACAAAGCTGCCATAATCAGAGCCATGGAAGACATGTCAATTAAAGATAAAGAAATACTTAGTTTGAAAGGCACTATTAAAAATATAGAAACTTCTAAAAGAGATGTCTTGATTACTTCTAAAGGGCACGAGTAGAGGGAAGATAGACTGCAAGAACAGGTGAGAATTATTCAAGCACAGGTGAATCTTACAAATCAGGTTGCATATATTAAAAATCATTTATGGACAAAAGTAATTGAAGGCATTCATTCTCAATGGCCTTCAATTCAGATAATTTATGAGCAGAAAAAGTTACTACAGGCTGCTAATGTAGAAATTTATAAAACTAAGAGAGAGATTGAAAATAAGCCAACTCAAGCAGTTCAACTCATAGAATTTTTAAACAGCAAAAACAGGTAAGAGTTAGAAGAGTTGAAAATTACTGACAGGACAGAGATCATCCTTCAACTTAAGAAAGTCCTAACTATGAGGAACATAATGAATAACTTGGAAGACAGATGTAAAGACATGAATTTGGCCATCTCAAGATTTTGGGCCAAATACAAGGTATTATCAGAAGCATGTTTGCCAGACATTCATGCATTAAATGAAAAATTGATGCCACAGAAAGATTATGATCAGAAAATCATAACTCATGCAAAAGAGCAAGCTAAACAACCACTGCCACAAGGATCACCAAGTGGAAAAATTCTCCTTCAATATTTTGAAAATTTATTCTTTTTGGAAAATGAAATCAAGAATATGTTCACTGTAGAGCCTAACTTTTCCAAATATACTGAAGATGATGAAGGTTACAGGAAACTGAAGAATATGAAGATCCCCACTACTGAACAATGGCAAGAATTCACATATATGCTGTGAATTGGATAGATAAAGGACAAGAAAATTACTTGGAAATTCATATTTTACTTTTACCTTATGGTGAAAAAATCAGTGTCAAAGTATATCAGGGTCAAAGTGTGTCACTTAAATCAAACTGTTACGGCTGGTCATTTTTTATTACATCAGTAAAACAGTCAAAAGCAGAGAATAAAGAGTATCAGAGCAGAAGATGAAAAGGAAGAGTATTCTACACGCTACTATTCACGTAAAGATGTACCTATTGCCAGGAAATACTCAAACCACATCAAAAATCAGTTTAGATAAGATAAAACTGTTCTATTTTCCCTTGTAAAAGAGGACATCTTGCAAATTATTTTGCTGTTGTCCCTCTTCTTATGATCTTTTTCCTATTTTTCTTTAAAACATTATCTCAATTTCTGAGATATTTTGTAAAAACAATTTGTGTATAAATACTTCATAATTCGAAGTATTGAGGGTGGAATAAAATTTCTGAAGACTACTATATTCATTTTGCTGGATATATTGAGGTTGGTGTGATTCAATTAGTGAAGCAGCAAATTGGAAAAGAGATTAGAGACATCATAACTAAGGATTATCGTGGTGACAAGATAAGTCTCGTCTTTTTCCTGTTTTTAGTGTTTTTCTCTAAAAGTCTACATACATCCATTTAATGTGTTTCTATTCTGTAATGATCAACTAAGGAGAAATTAAACAGGATTAGTAATAATAAGCTCCCTATTTTAAACTAGTTGGAATTTTTATGTTTTCTGCTTGATAACCGGTCCATAGAATTCTTAATTTCTCTAGGTCCCAGTTTGATCCCCTTCTTCAATCATCTTTTCTGTAACTTAAGGATTTTTAAGTGCCCTTTTTTTTCAGATTTCACCCAATCCATTAACAAAGCCTATTCAAAGCCTTAGAAGGTCATCTATCCCACCCTTAGTACATTTGCATCTTTAAGTCTTATTTCCTAGCTCTGCTTGCCTAGAGAGTTGACTCCATAGCCCAATGTTCTGGTAGATCCTTTTGGTTTACCTTGAAACACTTTTTATTCCCACCATTCTTTCAAAACAAAGTCCTATTGTCCACTCATAGCTAGCCTAAAACCATTTACCAAAACAAAGCTAAATATTTAGGAGAGATCCCTCTCCGGAGCTCAAGAAGGCTATATCCTCAATTCCCAAAGCGGTTCTTGGTTACCCCTGGTTTTCTTAACTAAAAAAATCTCCATCCAACAACCTGAGAATTACTAGGGTGATAACATACTGGTGACTCCACTGGGGAACTAACCACTCTCCAGTTTTAAGTTTAATATTGAAGGAAGATCTTTAATTATATTTTTTCTACTTTAATATTGAGTTTAAAGGTTGTGGGTATTTTACCCAATAAACATTCTGGCTCCCAAGAAATTCTACTACGCTAGATCCAACTCCAATGCTAATCCTCCAAAGATAGTAGACAATCCTGACTAGATAGGAAAAAAGAAGAAGAAACAAATTGATAGTTCTGAAACTGAGATACCTCTGAGAAGAGTTGATTCTTTACCCAAAGAATTGGTAAGCTTATCAGACATTGATTTTGACATAAAGTTTGAGAAATATTTATTTAGAACAAAATCTGAATCGGATTTAAAAGAAATTGTTTTAGATCTAGTTTTTACTTCTTATGTAAGTGAAAAACACAAAATTATTTCTGTTCCTACTAAATCAAATCAAACTGAAAGTAAATGTTCAATAAAACAGGTAAGTGTCCCGAAAATTAAGGACATAGAAGAAGCTATTAAGCTAGCTAATTTTTTGTCTAAATTTAAACCCCTAGTTTCTGAGCTATATAAAACAGTCTTTCCAGCACCAGATTCTACGTTGTATGCTGCCACATCATTTACTGATTCTGTTGTTAGTTCACCTCAAGAGCCCATAAGCCGTGAGTTGCCTCTACCCCATAGAATCATATACTCATTATATCCACAATCCACTACTAGTTCATCAACCGATCCATTCATCCCTAAGCTTCCCTTACAACCCAAAGTAGTATATCCATCATTTACCCAACCCATTACAACTATCATTAGCCATACTACTTCTGTTTCATTCCCATTACCAAGCTCTTCAAGTACACCCATTGCAATAACCAGCACTATCCCTATCATTACAACTGTACCTCCAAGTTTAGCTAAAATTCAAGCCATGGCAGCATGATATGCTCCCTTGGTCTTACCTCAGAATCTCCATGACATGCCCCAGAACTACCAAAAATATATTCCACTGTTTGATAATCTTTCACAGATTACTGCACAACAACACATTACTAGAATGAATGATTTCTGGGAAGTCTATGAGATAGATGAGTTTGATGTCTGAATGAGACTATTTGCTCAGAGTTTAATTAGAGAAGTGAAAACCTGGTTTAAAGGTTTAGGAGCTGGTAGCATAGCAGATCTAGCTGCATTCCATAGAGCCTTCCTTAATAAATGGGAGAAAAAGAAGAACCCTATGAGAACACTATCTGAATTTGATGCTGTCAAGAGAGCCCCAAATGAAACTGTCCAAGACTTCTGCACAAAATATAACAGTGTTTACAATTCCATTCCCGCAGACCTTAAACCTACCCCATATTCCGCGCTACTGAAATTTCCTGATTGTTTTGACGTATACATGGCTTACCAATTATGGAAAGGGACACAAATACTTTATATAAAATGCAACAAAACGTTGTAGGTGTAGAAATCAACATACTTGCAAAGAAGGCCAGAATGAGAAATGAAAGAAGGGTTACTATTAAAGAGGAAGAATCTCACTTGGATAATAAATTTGATTTCATTACTAAAGAACTAGAAAAATTAGTTGATAGACTAGATCAAATTGAAAAAAAAACCACAATGGGACAATCAATCCCAGATCTGGAATCCCAATTACAGAAAAAACAACAACCCCAGGAAAGGCAAGGAACCTTCCCCTAATCAAAATATAAGAACCCCATTCCAAGAAAACTTTGCAGGAGGTTCACAAAATAGTGTTGATGAGGATGAAGACATAAACATTGTTACGAGGATTGATGAAAAAAATACCATTTTCCTCACCCAGGAGGACCAGGAACTCTTTGAACTTCAACAGCTCAAAGTTGAATCTGGAGAATCCTATGATTATAAATAAGGTTATGATTTTGCAATAGATGAAATTCACAGTCAATACAACCTTAGGAGCAAAAAACCAATGATCCTGTTATAAATAATAATGCTCCAAACCAACAAGAACAAAACAAAAAGAAGACTGATACTTCTAAATCAAAATTCTTGAAAATTCTTCCTAGAGATAGCAAACAGAGTTCAAAACCAACTAGTCCTAAAAGGCAGCAAGGCCCAAAAATTGTAGATATTACTGAAGAGGTGGAACAATATTCCAAAGATGTTTCAAATGCTAATTCTCCCAAAGCCACAAATTCAACAACAGTCATTGAGCCAAGAATGAATCCTACTAATTTTAAAATATCTGATCCTAAACCTTCTATTGAGAATCCTAAATCTGAGAAAACTCTTGTTAATCCTCAAACCATTATTGAAAAAATGACTAAAGATAGTAGGAACCAAGAAAATCAGACAGAAGACAAGAGAAGAGCTCAAAACAAAGGAAAAATAGTAGAAACTCAAGAAAAGTCATCACAAACCATAGTTCCTAAAGAAGAAGTGATTCAAACCATCAGATCTCAGCCAACATTTAATATGCAGTTTGAAATATCTAAATTGAAAATAGTTGTTCCCTTGGTAGAACTAGCTAAAAATGATTTATATAGATCTATGATTTCGGATGCATTGAATGTGAAAGAGAATGAATATACAATCAACATGAATGAAGATAGGCCTGAATTGATTTTTGGTGCCAATGTAGATGGAAAGCATTCAGATGGGTTGGTACCCCCATTTTATTTAAGTCTTAATGTACATGACCAAATATTACACAATACTATGGTAGATACTAGAGCTTCCCACAATTTAGTGCCTAAAGATATAATGGAAACTCTTAATCTAGAATTAACCAAACACTATAAGGACCTGTTCTCATTCAATTCATCCAAAGTCCAATGTATTGGTTTGATTAAAGATATGTGTGTTAACCTAGTCCAGTATCCTAGTAAGAGTATGATCATGGATGTTGTAGTATCTGACATCCCGCCAAAGTATGGCATGCTTCTTTCTCGCTCATGCAGAGAAAATTTGTAGGGATCTCTACAGTTGGATATGAGTTATGCTACTATCCCTATGTTTGGAGAGCCTAAGAAGCTTATAGAGAAACCTTGATGAAGTACATGATCAGTAGCGCAGACAAACCTACAAATTATCCAATTTATGCTACACCCATTGATCTTGATTCTTTTAGTCTTAGTAACTCTAATCAAAATGAAAATCCAACTGAACTCACTGATAAAAGACTTAAAACTATGGATGATTATATTGGTCATGAAGCTTTGTGGCATCTATATTTTGATGGATCTGTTAATAAATTTGGAGTTCGAGCTGGTGTTTGGATTACAAATGTTGAAACAAATCATTTTGAAGGGCATGCTTTTAGATTAAACTTCAAATGCACCAATAACATGGTTGAATACGAAGCTTTAATCTTAGGCCTGCAAATTATTAGAAAAAAGGGAGGAAAAAGAATAATGGTTATGGGTGATTCTAAATTAGTTATAAAACAAATGAACACAGAATATTCAGTTCATAACCCCAGACTTGCAAGATACAGAGAAATAGTATTGGAACTGCTTGAAGAATTATTGGAAGGTAATTTTTCTATCATCCCTCAAGATCAAAACATACAGGCCCATTACTTAGCAACTTTTGCTAGTAGTTGTAAAATTCCTTTTTCACTATTGCAAAAATACACTGCTGAGATTAAACATAGGCCTATTGTTCCTGATAATGTGATATATTGGAAATTTTTTTCAGAGGATGAGAAAATTTATCACTTTTTGAATAATGAACATGAATTTCAAAACTATCAAATCAATAGCGAATGTAATATAGATTCACCTTGTGATATAGATTTAAATTTCTGTCAAATAGATGATTTAGATCATTTAGATGTACTTAATTTTGAAAAGCCTACTATTTTTACTGAAAGTGACATTTATGAAATGGAAAAAGTAGACATAGAGGAATTGATTGAAGGTGAAATAGATTTGATTGATTTAAATAATAACATTTTACCCAGAGGTTTAACTCCTCTAGAGGATTTATTTGACTCCAATGACGTGCCCATAAGGCAAAAAATGGAGCCATTTAAATATGACATAGAAGAGTATAACTTAGGGACAGATGATAAACTAAGAATAATCAAACTATCCAAATCCTTATCATCAGATGAAAGGGCTAAATACATTGAACTTTTAAAATAATTTGAAGATGTCTTTGCATGGAGCTATGAAGACTTAAAAACTTACAACACAGACATTATGCAACATAAAATTCCTTTAAAAGAAAATCAAAAACCTTTTCAATAGAATCTAAGAAGGATTAATCCGGTGTTGTTACCACTAATCAAAAAAGAAGTCAAAAGAATGTTTGATTCACAAATAATTGCACCAGTCATATTTTTTGACTGGGCATCTCATTTAGTGCCAACCAGAAAAAAGACAGGAGAAATTAGACTATGCATAGACATTAGGAATCTTAATAAAGCATCCTTGAAGGATAACTACCCCTTGCCAAAAATGGACCATATTTTACAGAGGGTAGTAGGTTCTTACAGAATCTCTTTATTAGATGGTTTGTCTGGTTACAATCAGATCCTAGTTCATAAAGATGACGAAACCAAAACTGCTTTCACCACTCCATGGGGCACTGTCATGTATGTGAAAATGCCTTTTGGGTTAAAAAATGCAGGAGCTACATTTCAAAGGGCCATAGATATTGCCTTTTCCAAGGAGATCCATGAGTTTTTAGTCATTTATTTAGATGATATTACCGTGTTTTCTAAAACAAATGATGATCACTTGGATCATCTAAGACATGTTTTTATTAAATGCAAAAAATATGGTATATCTCTTAATCCAAGAAAGTCTATTTTTGGGCTAGAAGAAGGCAAATTTCTAGGTCATATAATTTCAAAAGAAGGCATTAGAATAGACCCTCCAAGAATTGAAGCAATTATAAACATTCAACCACCAAGGAACATCAAAGAACTCCAAGCATTCTTGGGAAATATCAATTTTCTAAGAACATTCATATCAAGTCTGGCTGAGATAATAAAAGATCTTAATAACATGCTTAAAAAGGACTCCTCAATTAAATGGACAATAAAGGCCAAAAAATATTTTGAATCTATCAAACAGGCCTTAACTAAAGCTCCGGTCCTTATTAACATAGATTACAGCAAAGATTTTATAATATTTTCCTTTGCATCCAAACAGGCCATAGTTGCAGTTCTTCTGCAGAAAAACGATAAAGGCTTTGAACAACCCATTTCATTTTTTAGTAAAGCTCTTAGAGATGCACCACTGAAATACAATATAATAGAAAAATAGGCCTTGGCTCTGGTTAAAGCTATAAAATATTTCAGAGTGTATGTACTTCATTCACACATAATTGCATATGTCCCTAATGCAGTAGTTAAAGACATTTTGACTCAAGATGGACCAGAAAACAGGAGAGGAAAGTGATAGCCACAATCCTTGAATATGACCTAGAAATTAAACCAACTAAAGTCATTAAAGGATAGGGTTTAGCCAAATTGATGGCTGAATCTAATTGCAATGCCTTAGATATTAATTTCATTGCACAAGTAGATGAATAGGAGGAGATGGAAACTCCATCGATGAGTGAGGCCTATCAAGACTCACCTTGGTACTTTGATATAATCTTTGTACTTACAAACTTACAAGCTCTTCCTAGACTGACTAAAAGCAAGGCAAGATTTATCAAGCAAAAAGAAATGAGATTCTGTATCTTAAATGATGCACTGTATTGGAGAGAAAGTGCTGGAATTTTACTTAATTGTTTATTGAAATTTGAGGATGAAAAGATCCTTGAAGAATTTTATGCAGGTGACTGTGGTGACCATCTATACTAGAAGAGCACAACTGATAAAATACTCAGAGTTGGTTTTTACTAGCCATATTTATTTTTAGATGTTAAAAAGTTTGTTATCTCTTGCAATCAATGCCAAATCTTCGAAGGTATAAAGAAACTGTCGCCATTACCTCTGAAACCAATATCCATTGAAAAAGAATTTCAACTATGGGGGTTAGATTTCATAGGTGAAATTCATCCTCCCTCTTCAAGTCAACACAAATGGATTCTAACTTCTACTGATTACTTTACTAAGTGGATTGAAGCAACTCCAACTAGGCAAGCTACAAACTCGGTTATTATCTCATTTATAGAAAGTAATATTTTGTCTAGATTTGGATGCCCACTCAAATTATCACAGATAATGTTGCCGCTTTCAAATCTAACAAGATGATTTCTTTCTTCCATAAATAACATATTACCTTAGGTCATTCCACAGCATACTACCCCCAAGGTAATGGTCTGGCCGAATCCTCGAATAAAAGTTTAGTCAACATCATTAAAAAACTACTCCAAGATAATAAAAAGACATGGAACAAGAAGCTGATCTATGCCCTTTGGGCTGATAGACTTACTACAAAAAATTCCATAGGAACTTCACCATATCAAATTGTTTATGGTACAGATGCAGTTTTTCCTTCTTCCTTGGGTATCCCAATCATGAAGATTATCCAGGAATCACAGTTAGAAACTAATGACATTCAAAGAAGAATCAATGAGACCATACACCTTCAACAAACCAAAGATGAATTTTATGAAAAGTCACAAGTTTTACAGGACAAGATCAAAAAGATTTTTGATAAAAGAGTTAAGCAAGATGACTTTTTCATAGGAGATCAAGTTTTAAGATGGGATGCAAGAAGAGAGGATAAAGGTAAACATGGGAAGTTTGATTTTCTATGGTAGAGACCGTATTTCATATATGGTTACAGAGGAAACAATTCCTTTTTTATCAGGAATTTGGGTGGTACATAGCTTCAAGAAGGACCAATAAATGGAAGGATGTTGAAACATTACTATCCCTCACAAGTCACTTAAAAGTTAGATTTATTTACTTCATCATTGTAAATATTCATAGTCAGAGTGTAGATTGGATTGGATATATTATCTACAAAGTTGAAGCCCGAAGAGAAGGCCCTGAGCTTTGCAGTATAAGATATCATAAATATGATTGTTACAGAAAACAGAACACATTCACAGGATCACCAAGGTCAATGGATAAGGCTACTGATCTCAGAGTTCTTGGCATTCTACAAGGAAAAGCCATTCCCAAGTGAAGCCGATGTTAGTAACCTATAATATAGGGGTCATAATTTTGACTTGACTATTGCTAATCTTGTAAATATGTACATACTTTGCCTTCTGCAATTTGTATTCACATATTTTGTAAAAAAAAAAAAAATAGAAAGAATCAAAAAGAGGGTAAAAATTTCTAAAAGAATAATCAAAGGACGTAGAAAAAATAGAAAACCCCAAAATAAAAGTGAATAAAACATGAAAGTGAGCAACCATAAATGCCACTACTTTTTACTTTTTGACTGTGGCAGAGTGTCAATAAATGCCATAGTCCATGATGAGTTAAACAATTTAATCTTAACTTGTCATTGTTTAAGTTTCACTTGTTGTAGATAGAGAATAATGAGTTGTCATACTGCTTAGTCATGACAATTCAATAGTTAGGTAGAGAAATAAATGAATCCAACAATTTAAACTGGATCCATGGATGAAATAGGTGTATAATTAGATAGTTTTACTTGTTTTCAGAAAGAATAATGTTGTGAAGGTTGCTAGCCTAAATTCACCTTGATACAAAGGAAGAAAAAATGTTAGCATGGTAAGCTAGGTAGGTAGAAGAAGGTGGAAATATCCCAATGTAAATATCATTCATCATGGGCTTCAAAATAACTAACTTCCCCTTCCCATAGTCATGAAACATTCTAAACTATCAGTCAGAAAGGCTCAAGGAATTTCCTTGACTTTTGTTGGGACCGAACCCAAGGCTCTATGACTGATCAGTTGAAAGTGTGAATGTCTATATTAATCCCTAAAATCACTACATTACCATTCATGCATTCATTCCCTTGAATAATCCTAAGTAAAGCATCATTTTTACTTAAAGAAATTATAATTCCCATTTTATTAACTTCCTACATCATTTGAAAACAATAAACCCTCAAAATAACATTATATTATAAGTTAAGTGATAAGATCAATTGCAAATTATCTTGTAAAATTCACTTTACTTATTAAGATTATGTGTTTTGAGTATACTATCTCATATTTCCATATTAACTCTAATTTATATATTAAATCCCTATATAATAACCTTTTATTATTAAATAACTCCTTTTTATATAATAAACCCAAAAAACCCACTTATTTTAACTTAAGCCAAAGTTATTTATTCCCACATGTTTTAATAAAACCCCCCCTTATAACCCATTTGGCTAAGTTTATCTATATATAAATATCCCTCCCCCTATGGTAGTTAATTCAACCCGATTTAATTCACCATATAATAAAATATATGAGAAAAAATCTTAAAACATATGTTATATGTGTTTTAAACAAAAATTCCCCAAAGTTTTTCTTAACTAAACTTCAACAGAAATAAACCCCATTTTCCTTGTATATTTTCCCCCGACTCCCTTAACCTAAGGTTAAATCTATTACCTAACCCCTTCCCCGCAATATATGCTCCATTACAATAATCCCTTACCTTGGTTAAAAGTCCTGAAAAACCCTCCCAATTACTTGTTTTTTCATTAAAAAGGGTTGTTTTGTATATATGACTTAACCAAAGCCTTTTCCCATCGGATTAATGTTCAATCCTCCGATCCCCAAACCCTGTTTGATCCAACGATTGGAAATCTACGTGCCAGTTCAATACATTTTTTATATCTCCCCATCGCGCTTGATAACAACCGTCCGATATTCTTTTATTTCCAAATATTTATGGCCCAAAGTGAACCCGATAACTAATCATTCCCCGCACCTTCCCTTTTAATCCTGATCGTTCGCTTCCCAACGCCAGATCTGATGGCACTAATGCATTTTCACGCTCATCAAGTAAACAATGGATATTTTAGAAAAGTCGAGCGAAATGGGTGGTTTTCCCAAACCACCTCGCATCGACGTGTCACAATCCTACTGTATCGCGTTCAAAAATCCATTTACTGCTTACAGCCTTTGAGCCACGCGAATACCACCCAGTGGTATTTGAAACTTACTCTCGCCCAAGATATGAGTTAATATAATCTGCTTTGGTTTAGACTATGGTTAATTCATAAATACTCATAGTTTTCAATGAAATTTCACTTATTGGCGCTTTGAACATATGAACCTTCTGCTAAGCCCGTTTTTCATCGAATTATCAGTATTTGTGTGCCATAACACCCTGAGAACCTGTCCAAAGCTTTTTCATCAGTTTAAAACCTACCAACTCCATTTTCAGGCCAATTGCCCCACAATTCAACCACAAAGTACCACATTATCCTCTGAAAGACCAATTTTGCAGAATTGAAGATTGTGTGCAGCTGCGAAACGCCTTCAACCTCGATTATACCTGTTTTTAAGGTAGTTTTCGCCAAACTTAACTAGCAGAACTTCAATTTCTAAAGGAAAAACACCAAATTTTCTATTATTCTCTAAAAATATCCTAAATTGCCCATATATAAATTGCAAAAACATCCATAGTACAGGGGAAAATCTATCAAATTTTCCCCAGAATCTGTAATTGCCGTCTTTTGCAATTTTTATCCATACCCTAGTCTTTTCCACTGCTGGAATTGATCAAAACTTACTTTCTGAGCATTAAAACCTTCTTTCAAATCCAAAACCCTGCTCAGAACCCTATTTTACTAGAGAAGTTCTCCAAGAAGCCCTTTTCTCCAACAAAAGAGCTCAGCAAACAGTCTAAGCTTCCTCTGCTCAATTAAAAAATGACAAAGAAACAAGTAACCCCTAAAGCAGGAGGTCTAAAGCCTCAAAAGAAACCCTCTGCTAAAATTCCTCACCCTGAATCTTCCAAAATTGATAAACCTATCCCTGTACTCACTCCAGATTCAACAGAAGTTGTCAAGCCTGTTCAACCTCCAGTTATCTAACAAGAAAATAGCCCTTTGGTTGACCTTGACTACAGAATAATGGACCCTTCGTTAGAGTTCTATTTGCTTGATGTATATAATTGGCTTTTTGGTAAATCAGTAGAGAAAAATGACAAAAACATACTAGTCTGGGATTCCAATTTGCCAAAATACATTGTTCCTCAAAGTCATCCATCCACTGATTTTTTCAGATTGTGTCAATCCTTTTATCTTCCAGACCAAAGATGCATTGTGAATAAAGACAGAGAGGTCTTGTTTTACATCAATGAAGAATCTATAAACTCTATGCTACAATTGAACCTTGATCCCAATGCTGCTTCATTTTCCATAGAGGAGTTAACTCAAAATTACCCAGAGCTTGAATTTTCTTCTAAATTCAAAGTCTCCAAACGTTTTGTCCCAAGCAAGTTGATATCCCCAAACTTAATCCTCCATTTGATACCTTTTATTTCCCAGATGAAACCAGACAGATTGTCTCAATGCTATCATTCATACTAGGATACACCAGTGATGAATTCACTGATGTAGTTATCTTAGTTTTTTTTCAACTCTAAGTCCTGGCCAGTCCCCTTCCATAGTGTACAATTTTACTAAATTCATTGCAGAAAGCATGCATTATCAGTTATCCAGATTTTCAGAAGAAGGATTCTTTAGATACACATCGTATCTACTTCACCAATTTTTTTATTATCAGGCAGATAAGTTTCCCATTGAATTTCAGAAAGTGGATCCAGAAGGAAATGTTCTTTCAGTTGTGTTTTGGTCGTCAATTCTAAGAAAATGGAACAGGGAATATAGTTTTGCAGATTTCAATGACCTGTTTTTAGTGCCTGCTATGAATCTATTGAAAAAAGAGCAGATCCCTAGAATCAATGAAAAGACAAAGAGAATTATACAACTATCTAAGAGCTGTAAAACAAGGGACTGGTATTTATACAAAATTTACACAGAAATCAGAGTATATGGTGCACTCCTGGCCCCATATAAGCTACCAAGATTTTTTACAACAAGGATATTTGCTTTGGAATATTTGAGGCAGCTAGTAAATGCAGATGAAATCAATTTCATAGCTTCCAGGAAAAAGACTTATTTTAAGTTGAAAAATCAAATTGGGCCATTAACTGTAAATAACAGAGAAGCAGCCAATGAAATCAATGCCAAGTTGAAAGAATATAAATTCCCATATAGTTTCATGTGGGATTATGATCCACAAGGTATTTTAAGCACAATGAGAGTGAAATGCAAGTTGCCTATTTTCTTGCATGATTCCAAGCCCCATATTGAAAAGTATGCCAACAAACTTGAATGGGGGCCAAACACTATGTTTGATGATGATTCAAAGGAAATGCAAGGAAACAGTGGCAAAGGTAACCAAGTTGATCAAACACAGGTATTGACAGTGAATAAAGAATCTGACATTCTTCATAAGAGAAGCAGAAAGGAAGATAGTTTCACTGTTGAAACTACTCAATGCAAAATATTTAGAACTCCTTACAATAAGAAAAGTAAATTGACCATTTAAGAAAGGGACAAAGCCATCAATATTGAAGATAATAATGGTCATGAAAATGATGATGAAGCTACAAGGATAGTAACTGAAACTCTTAAAGAGCTTCAAAATGTTCAAATTGGAACCCAACAGAAAGATATTGTTATGGTGGATACACAATCTAAAGTTGATAGGTCATATTCTTCTAAAGAACCTGACAATACAAGTTAGACATTCAAATCAAGTTTAGGAAAATAAAAGAAAAGAATGAAGAAATAAAAAATGAAGCATATTCCAAGTTCCTCAAATAAAAGCCTGGGAATAAGGATAGGATCCTTTCAAACTTTGATTATTATTCTAATAAATTGGTGATGTCATTTCTCAAGTCTACAATGTCTTATCCAAAATCCATTGCAGATTATTCAAAAACAGATCTTGAAATTGATCCAGATGCTATCCATGAATTGGACCAAATAGAATTTCATAGAAGCAACATAGAGATGCTATATTCTAAGATAGTCAATAAAACTATAAATTCTATCAAGGTTGAGAAAAAATTAATAAATCTTCAAACTCAAATGAAATTGGATAAAGCCTCACTTTATGCCAACAATTTGAAGATCAAAGCATTAGAAGACTTGGTGATTGAAGCAGGAGCTGATCCAGATAACATGGAAGTTGCAAAGGCTTTGATGAAGAAGAAAAATGAAGATATAGCTACCCTCGAAAAACAACTAAAATTGACTCCAAGTGAAAATTCTCAGGCAAAATAAAATTTTCAGCAGAAAATAGAGAATGATGAATTGAAACAACTTGTTCTTAAAATGACAGGTCAGATAAAAGAAATGGAAAGCCAAATAGAAGCTTTCATGCAAGACAATGAAAAACTAAAGAAAACTCAACAAGTTGTCATTCCTACAGTAATCCCAACTGTAAGCACAACTGTTCCATCCACATTAGCAGAACACTTGGCACCACAAGGAGTACTGGCAACTGCAGTGCCAATAACTTCTCATGAAATTTTTTCCTCTTCTTCCTCAACCTCACAAGTAAACACAATACAAGACAAAGATTCCATAATCAGAGCCATGGAAGACATGTCAATTAAAGATAAAGAAATACCTAGTTTGAAAGGCACTATTAAAAATCTAGAAACTTCTAAAAGAGATGCCTTGATTACTTCTAAAGGGCATGAGCAGAGGGCAGATAGACTGCAAGAACAGGTGAGAATTATTCAAGCACAGGTGAATCTTAGAGATCAGGTTGCATATATTAAAAATCATTTATGGACAAAAGTCATTGAAGGCATTCATTATCAATGGCCTTCAATCTAGATAATTTATGAGCAGAAAGAGTTACTACAGGTTGCTAATGCAGAAATTGATAAAACTAAGAGAGAGATTGAAAATAAGCCAGCTCAAGCAGTTTGACTCATAGCATTTTTAAATAGCAAAAATAGGGAAGAGTTAGAAGATTTGAAAATTACTGACAGGACAGAGACCATCCTTCAAATTAAGAAAGTCCTGAATAATAGGAACATAATGAATAACTTGGTAGACAGATGTAAAGACATGAATTTGGCCATCTCAAGATTTTGGGCCAAATACAAAGTATTATCAGAAGTAGGTTTGCCAGACATTCATGAAATAAATGACAAATTGATGCTACCAAAAGATTATGATCAGAAAATCAGAACTCATGCAAAAGAGCAAGCTAAACAACCACTGCCACAAACATCACCAAGTGGCAAAGTTCTCCTTCAATATTTTGGGCATTTATTCTTTTTGGAAAATGAAATCACGCATATGTTCATTGTAAAGCCTAACTTTGCAAAATATACTGAAGTTGATGAAAGTTACAGGAAACTGAAGAATATGAAGATCCCCACTACTGAACAATGGCAAGAATTCACAGATCTGCTGTGAATTTGATAGATAAAGGACAGGAAAATTACTTGGAAATTCATATTTTACTTTTACCTCGTGGTGAAAAAATCAGTGTCAAAGTGTATAAGGGTCAAAGTGTGTCAGTTAAATCAAACTGTCATTGCTGGTCATTTTTTATTACAGCAGTAAAACAGTCAAAAGCAAAGAATAAAGAGTATCAGAGCAGAAGATGAAAAGGAAGAGTATTCTACAAGCTACCACTCACGTAAAGATGTACCTATTGCCACCAAATACTCACAACACATCAAAAATTAGTTTAGATAAGATAAAACTGTTCTATTTTCCCTTGTAAAAGAGGACAGCTTGCAAACTGTTTTGCTGCTATCCCTCTTCTTATGCTCTTTTTCCTATTTTTCCTTAAAACATTATCTCAATTTCTGAGATATTTTGTAAACAATTTTTGTGTACAAATAATTCATAATTCGAAGTATTCAGGGTGGAATAAAATTTCTCAAGACTACTATAGTCACTTTTCTGGATATATTGAAGTTGGTGTGAGTCAATTAGCAAAGCAGTAGACTGGAAACGAGATTAGAGACATCATAACTAAGGATTCTCGTGGTGACAAGATAAGTCTCGTCTTTTTCCTGTTTTCAGTGTTTTTCTTTAAAAGTTTACATACATCTATTTAATGTGTTTTTATTCTATACTGATCAACTAAGGAGAAATTAAACAGGATTAGTGATAATAAGCTCCCTATTTTAAACTAGTTGGCATTTTTATGTTTTCTGCTTGATAACCAGACCATAGAATTCTTAATTGCTCTAGGTCCCAGTTTGATCCCCTTGTTCAATCCTCTTTTCTGTAACTTAAGGATTCTTAAGTGCCCTTTTTTTTCAAATTTCACCCAATCCATCAACAAAGCCTATTCAAAGCCTTAGAAGGTCATCTATCCTTCCCTTAGTGCATTTTCATCTTTAAGTCTTATTTCCTAGCTCTGCTTGCCTAGAGAGTTGACTCCATAGCCCAATGTTTTGGTAGATCCTTCTGGTTTACCTTGAAACACTTTTTATTCCAACCATTCTTTAAAAACAAAGTCTTACTATCCACTCATAGCTAGCCTAAAACCCTTTACCAAAACAAAGCTAAATCTTTAGGAGATATCCCTCTCCGGAGCTCAGGAAGGCTAGATCCTGAATTCCCAAAGCGGTTCTTGGTTACCCCTGGTTTTCTTAACTACAAAAATCCCCATCCCACAGCCTGAGAATTACCAGGGTGATAACATACTGTAAGCAAGAGATGATGAAAACAGAATCAAAGTAGGGAAAACATTAAACAATTTAGAATACTTCACCAACAACCAAGCTCAGGGATCCAATGACAGAGCTTTCTCCATCCACAAACAGGTCAAAACATCCACAGTTTCTAGTACATCAATTTCTCTTCAATCTGAGCATAACTATATATTACTTCAAAGAGTTATGAAATTCCCACTATAGAATGAGTTCAAATGCAATATTTATGCTGCAAATGAGTAGGTGGAACTATCGAGGGTTCAAAATGTTATTAATGACATAGTAAATGCACTCCTATCCTTAAAAACTATGCAAGGCATAAGGTAGGAATGTTTCTCAACTACTTATTTGTGTTTTTAAATCTATCTTTACTTCCTGAGGATAAAATAGCTAAAAAGATTGACTTTGAGGCTCCTTTCTTCCTTTTACAATAACTGTCTGACAGTTTATAAAGTATCCTTTTGTGTAATAACTGCCAATTTGCCCTTTGAGGTATAAAGTAAGTGAAAGGTGTCAATTTTGAGTTACTAAGTGAATAATTTCTCCTTTGATGTATTCGAGGCTATCTTTAAGCCTAATTCATTCTTGTTTTAATCATAAAACTGTGTTTTAAGGCTCTTTTAGCCTTGATCTGCCTTTTTAAATTAATCTTCTTTGTTGTCCTTTAACACTTCATCTAATTTCTTTTAACCTTCTAATCCTTTGTTGCTTCGGCCTGTACTTATCCTTTTGATAACTGGATTTACCTTTAAACTTCTTTTAACCTTGAGACTATGGGATTAAAATTTCTAATCTTTGGTCTTTGTGTGAAATCCTTCATCTTCAATCCTCTTTGTGTTCATTTCTTTACACCTTTTCTGCTGACTTGGACTAGTTTTTAATCCCATTTCTTTGGTTATCGGTATTTAACCCTTTGTTTCTTCCACTGTGATTTTCCTTTCGCTATTGTGGACGGAGGACCTTAATGCATGGGGGTTTGATTTTAATAACAAATATTTATGCAATATTTGATTAAAATACCCGGATTTATGCCTTCGAAATTTCTTTTCTTTACTTAACAGTCTTCCCCGGATGATGATCTTTGACCATGTCCCCTCACAGACAGTGGGAAGATTTTTTACACTTAAACTGCCATTAAACCTACAGAGGACAGAAATATTTAATAAAACCTGCGAGTGTTGGATAAACTACTTTACAGAGGTTGGGAAGAAGTGGAAGGAGCAGTGAGAAGGAGCGGAAAATGCAGGCAGAGGAGCGGAGCAGGTTTTTTATGAGGAAAACCAGAAAAAGTCCGGTTTAAAATTGCATATGGCATGAACACGGGCATAGGTGGCTTTTGGAAAACCATTGGTAGTTTTCGCGTCACCCTCAAGCGGTAAGAGGTTTTTCTCGGAGGGAACGCGATCCAATTATAATGTGTCGCGTGGCCTTTGCAATACCTCCTATTTCGCGTGGCTTTGGAACATTAAACCATGGCTACAAAAATCAAGCGATATTGATCATAGACCGTCGAATCTGGGGGGGAAGATCCAACGGCTACGAGGGAGCGCGAGGTAGAGAAGTGCATGACAGGGAGAACTTAGTGGAGGACAGGTGGCAAGAGGTGATTGGAGGAATGGTTGAATAGTGGGATTTGGGACCAGTAGGTGATGTCACAACATTTTTGGTGTAGCGAGGGGGGAGGGGGTCGATCGGTGGTGAGAAAGGTTTGGGTAAATGTGGGCCGTCAGATGACACAAATCGACGGTGGGGATAGATGGATAGGAATGCTCGAGTGATCGGAAGAAGGGGTTTATCGCATCGGCAGGGGAACAAGGAATGGGGGAGGAAACGAGATAACGCCAATGCAATGGGAGCTTTTGGATAGGGCCTGGAGTATGGTCAAATGGCGCGGTAAGATAACCAAGGGCCAATGGAAGGAGGGGGCTTATCGTATTGGCATATCGCCGTGGAGGGGAAAAGAAAAAGGGGAAGGGATAAGCCGATGGAGCGACGCGATGAAGGCCAAGGTTAGGCTCGGTACATGGTCATGTGGAGGGGTATGTGACTAGGGGCAGAGGAGAAGGGGGCTTATCGCATCGGTGGGGAGGAGTTTCCGAAGGAAAAAGCGGATTTTATAGCAGAAGGCTGATGCAATGGGAATGCCCGATGCGATGGGTCTAGCGCCTGGTCACGTGCGCTCGGACATATGGGCGAAAGATCTAAGCCCTCAGGGGCTTAAAATATTTTTTGTAAAAGATTGTCTTTTTAGACCAAACAGAGGGGTTTCTGATCATTTTGGTGGATTTCGATAGGTAAAATGGGGGTTTTTAAACCATATCAAGGATTTTTTATGACTTTAAAAATGAATTTTGAAGGTGTTCAGAGGAATATGAAGGACGAAAAAAGGAGCAAAAATGAGTGAAATAGGCTTAGTAAGTAAATGAACAATGACCTACATACAGTCTCTTTTTGTTCAGTAGTGTTTCTCAAGGTTTCTAAGTAACGAACATGAATAGAACTTTAAGGAACAAAACGGTTTAAGGAACAATGGGATGATCTTTTTTAGGAAAATAGATGAAGATTTTAGTGGACTAATGGACTTGAAATGATGAAGGAAATGAGATTTCTAGAACTCATCATGTTCTTGCAATTTTGTTCTAGAAATATGGGTTTGTTACCTTTAGTCATCTTTGGATAAAGTCAAAATTATGGATGACTAACAGTGGCCCCATTTAGGGATGACAGTTGTCCTTTTAGGTGTCTAGAACCTCAATTTATAAATCTCTGGCTTTTAGTGGACCAGTGCCTTATCCATTGGGCAGATTTCTTCTTTTCTTGCTGATATTTCTCTGAAAAGGGCAACTTTTATCACTCTGCAACATGAAATTTCTTCAAACAACATCTCTACCTACCCAACCTTGTTATAGCATTGTTTCTCCTTCCTTTGAGTGAATTTTTAACTAGCAAACTCTTTGACATTTTATTTTTGAAAACAGAAATAAAGTATCTAATCCTATCCTTATTTTTTCCAAGATTCTAGATTAAATTGTTGAACTCTTTATTTTCTACCTAGCTACTATCTATCAAGATTAAACTATTTGACAGATTTTATTTCTATTTCTAAAACAATAAATTTAAACAAAGTCAAATCAGGATTAGACTGTCTGATTTGATATGGTGTCTATGGTTGTATATACAAGCTGCACATAGACTTTATTTCCAGAATAATAAAACAAAATGATGAAGGCTTTAAGATCTGAAATTTATAAATATCCTTCAAGTTTTTTTTCAAGCTCTGATTTTTATCTATTTAGAGTTGTCCTTTTCCTTTTCTTGGTTCATATTTTGAGCTTGTTAGAACCATTTCCTTCCTACCCTAATCTATTCTACTGATAAGCCAAGTCTGAAAAAATCTTATCAATCTTTACTTCTACTAAATTATCAGCATAAATGTAAAGAATGTTCAGCCATGATTAGGCTAGATGACAAAATAATATATCATTTTTAATTAGCAGTGGCACTTAGATTTGCTCACTTCAGAAAATTCTCTTTTTTGGGTATGGGGCTATACCTTTTTTGAATCTGCCCTCTTTTCTTTTTCTGTTGTTTTTGTGTTTTGATTCTCTCTTTTTTATATTGAAACAACAATGTTATACACAATGGAAGATATAAAAACTTTGAAATTTAGGACTCTTGGCAGAAATAGTGCTTGAGAATCCTGCCATTGACAGGACCTCCCAACAAATATTCTCCATTCAAATCTTGCAGAAATAATGCATTATGACCCTTGATATAATGAATAATGTAGGGCCCTTTCCATAAATTCTCAAATTTTTCATGTTTTCCGCTTTCTTCCCTTCTAGAATCCCACTTTAGAACTACATTTCCAACTTGGAAATCATTTTCTTTAGTCCTCTTGTCAAATAATTTCTTGATGCTTTCTTGGAGTATTTGTGTTCTACTATACACTTCCTCTCTAGTCTGTTGTAAATGAATGATCTAATTTATCCTTCTCTGCATATCATTTTCCTCAGATTGTACTTCTTGGAGGAGTTTCATGACTAGAACTCCTAGTGAGGTTGAGAAGACTACGTCCATGCCATAAACCAGCTAATAGGGGGACATATTTATTGACTTTTTGGTGGTTAGTATATTAGCCCATAAATCATGAACAAGCTTACTAAGACATGATTTTTGATTCTGTTCCAACAATTTTTTGATAATATTGACAAGGATTTTATTGGAGGATTCAGCTAATCCATTTCCTTGGGGATAATAGGCAGTGGAATCACCAATGAAATATGATATTTATAGCAGAAGTCAACCATTTTCTTGGATTTGAAGGCAACAACATTGTCTGTGACAATTTTTCTTGGACAACCAAATCTAGATAGTATGTTGGTTTCAAGGAACTTGATAATGACATAATAAGTTGCATTCCTAGAGGGTATGGCTTCTATCCACTTGGTAAAATAATCAGTGGCAGTGAGGATCCACTTATGTTGGGCTAAAGAAGATGGGTGAATTTTCCCAATGAAGTCCAAACCCCATTGTTGAAAAGGAGCCTCAACACTGATGGGATGTAGGGGTAAAGGTAGGAGTTTTATTTTTCCATACAAAATTTGACACTTATGGCAAGACATGACAATTTTCTAAGTATTTGGGAAAAGGGTGGGCCAGTAGTAACCAAACCTGAGAATTTTATTTCATGTGCTCTTCCAGTACAAATGTCCACCACATTCTCCTTCAGGCAGCTCATGCATGATTTTTCCTGCATTACTCTCAAGCAAACATTTACGCAATATTCCAGCAACATTCTTCCAATATAAAACCCCATCTAATATGCAATAATTCAAAGCCTTGTGTTTCAAAAATCTAGCTTTAGTTTTAGACAAAGAAGGAGGGGCATTCAGATAAAGTAACACATATATGATGTTAGCATACCAATGTGAATTCACAAATGTTTCTTCAACGAATGGGGCTATGAATTCCTCTATTTCTTCCAAGACATCAACCATGTTCATATCGAGTGCTTGGAAGTTTGATTCAACCATGAGTTTTGCTAATCCCTGCCTTTTGATTAGTTTGGTAGGCCTGATTTCTAAGTCATATTCTAGAATAACAAAAATCCATTTTCCCCTTTTACCATCAGGGTCTTGACTTAGAATATCCTTGACAACTGTTTGTGGGAGAAAAGAAATGATGTGAGAATGCAAAATGTAGACTCTAAAGTCTTTCAATGCTTTTACCAAGGCTAAGGCTTGTTTCTCCATGATGTTATAATTGAGTGGAGCATCCCTCAAAGCCATACTAAAAAAGGATATTGGTTGTTCATGCCCCATGTCATTATTTTGTAGTAATACTGCAACTATTGTATGTTCATATGCAAAGGAAAAGATATAAAATTCTTTGGTGAAATCAAGATTAATAAGAACTGGTGTTTGAGTTAAAGCTTGTTTCACTAGTTCAAAGGATTGTTTAGCCTGTATTGTCCATTTAATACCTACCTCTTTCTTAAGCATGTTTGTGATATTTCTCAATAGCTTAGCAAGGTTGGGGATGAATCTCAAAAAAATTATCTTCCCAATGAAAGATTGTAATTCCTTAAGGTTTCTAGGATGGCTGATCTTCAATATGCCATCAATCCTTTTAAGGTCTACTTTGATTCCCTCTTCAGAAATAATGTGGCGAAGAATTTTTCCTTATTGGAGACCAAAAAGTGTCATTTTGGGATTCAAAGATAAGCCATATCTCCTACATTTCTCAAAAGAATTTCTCAAATGAGTCAAGTGTTCTTCATCAGTTTTAGAGAAAACAGTAATGTCATCAAGGTAAATGATTATAAAATAGCCTATGTCTTTTGAGAAGGCTATGTCCATGGCCCTTTGGAAGGTGGCCCCTGCATTCATTAAACCACATGGCATTTTGACATACATGAATGTGCCCCAAGGTATAGTAAAAAAAGTTTTATGTTGGTCACTTGGGAGTACTAAAACCTGATTGTAACCTGAGAACCCATCCAACAGTGAAATTATTTTAGAGCCAACCACCCTTTGAAGTATATGATCCATTTTTGGCAAGGGATAATTATCTTTAAGGGAGGCTCTATTTAAATTTCTAAAATCAATGCAGAGTCTAATTTCACCAGTGTTTTTCCTAATGGATACTAAGTTGGAAACCCATTTTGAATACCTGATAGGAACTATGATCCCAACCTCATACATTTTCTTAATCTCTTTCTCAACTAAAGGCAATAAAACAAGGTTTATCCTTCTGAGTTTTTGTTTGAAATGTTTCTGATTTTCCTTAAGAGGAATTTTGTGTTGAATGATGTTGGTATCATATGATTTTAAATCCTTGTATCCCCATGCGAATACATCTTTAAATTATTTGAACAGGTCTATGTATTTTTGTTTAATATGGGCTGGGAGAGTGTTGGGTAGCCTGATCATTTTGGGTTTTGTTGGGCTGCCTATGTTATGTTCTTCCATGTCTGTTTCTATAGGCTCCATCCTTGGTTCTTTGGCTACATCATTGAAATCGAAAAGTTGTTCTAGTGGTGTAGGACCTCTTGGAATTGTATCATTTTTACAATGTAAAACCTCCAGGTCTTTCTGGTCCGTACTGTCAACTATTTCTTCTCTAAATGGATGTTCAAAATGGTTTATATCAGTAGAAAAGGACAACGTTGTTTCAAGGTTTTTTTCTTCATTAAAACAGTCTCCCTCGTGGCTTAAAACAGGTGTTGGCATGGTAAAGTCATTCTTTGATAGCAGAAATTCTTCTATGTGTTTGTCTCCTTCAAATACTTGCCAATAATCTTCATTATCTGGTATTGCAGGTCTGTTTTTTAGCTTTATATCAAATTGTTCATTGGTCTCCAGTATTTGGAAATTAATAGCAGCAAAGACAAGTTCATTTGCTAGATGATTTTGAGCTCCTGGGATGAAAAAGAGTTCATATTTTTCAAAGGTTTTCAGGAGATCAAGGGCAGCGTTCCTATATTCTCTGAGTTTTGGGTTTTGTTTTTAATATTCCCCTTTAATCTGCCTGATAATTAGCTCAGAATCCCCTTGGACTGATATTCTTTTGGCTCCTAAATATTTGAGTAGGTGTAGGCCAATAAGGAGGGCCTCATACTCAGCAATATTGTTTGTGCATGGAAAATCCAGTTCGTAGGAGAATCCTTTGTTTATGTTTTGTATCCATACACTAGCCCCTGCACTTATTTTGCTACAAGAGACATCAAAGTTTATTTTCCAAGGTATTTCAATCTCATTTTGATTTTCTTTCAGCTGTTCAAGGTTGCTGAAATATAGATTGTTCTTTTCTTGAATTGATGCCAGATTTGATTGTCCTGGTAGACTAAATTCTCCTTTGTTTTCCTTTTCTTGTTGACTGATTTCATCTTCATTATATAAGATAAAGGAATCCAAATCTGAATGGATGGAGTAGATAGGAGAATTGTTTGGTCTATCTATGTTGCTAACCATGTATTCCATGTGGGATTCCCTGTATAGTCTTCTAGTTTGGTTAAACACTGGGATGGTGGCATAAGACATGTCCATTTGGAGGCTTCCTTGAATTTTGGTTCCCCATGATCTAGATAAAAGCATGCCATATTTAGGGGGAATGTCAGCTACCACTATGTCCAGTACTAGACTCTTAGCAAGAATTTGTGACAAGTTAACACACAAATATTTAATTAGGCCTAAGCATTTGACCATGCCGGAATCAAAAGAATACAGGTCTTTGTATGGTTTAGTAATTTCTAAACCTAGGCTTTCCATTACAGCTTTGGGCATAAGATTCTGAGAAGCACTTGAGTCTAGCATGGCATTGTGCAAGATTTTATCACGTATATTCAAGCTGACATAGAGGGGAGGGACAATGCCTTCTTGAAATTTCACTTCAACTTCAGGACCAAACAATAATTCTTGTTTATCATCTGCCAAGTTTAAAGTATAAGTGTCAGTGCCCATATTCAAAGCTTTCAAAACTTGTTTCTTATATACATCCTGAGTTACTAGTTCATATAAGGGTATGGTGATCTTAATCTTGGCAATTTATCCTTGAAGGCTGAAAGGAACTGATGTTTTTGTCATATTTACATCTTTTTTGTCATTTAGAACTCCTTCAGCAATTTTAACTTGCTAAACTTTATTTGAACTGATATTTGGGAAAGATTTTCTAGGGCCACTAGCAGAAGTACTAGGGCAGCTTTGTTCAACACTTTGTTGAACGTTTTTGTCTTTATTTTGATCAGCTTTCTTGGCTAAAGTGTTGGTGTTACTTGTTGTTTTCTTAGCCTGATTTTCTGAGGTTTTCTTAGCAACAGTACTAGTGTTTTTGTCACTGGAACTCTCTGGGTTACCTTTGCTTCTAAGATTGTATTGTTTGTGTACCTCCATGATAGCATTTTCAAACCCCAATTTGTAATCTTCAAATTCTTCATTATTGTATTCAATTTGTTTTGAAGAGAATAATCCTTGTTCTTCTTCAGTGAGAAAAACATCTACCTCATTGTCAGACCCTATCTAGTTTACATGATTTTCTTCCAACCTTTCAACTTCACTTTCTTCTTCTTGATCAACATAGTTTTGTTGAAAGGAAGGCCTAATCTATTGATCATTGCCTCTTTTCCTATCTTGATTAGGGTGTCTTCTAAGATTTTGGTTTCTATTTCTGTTTTGGTTTTCTCTACGAGGCACTCTATCATTCAAATTTATCTTTTCCAAAATTCTCTCCATTACCTTTACTAAGTTATCAATTTTAGTATTTGATGATGAGGTTGAAGCCATTGTATCATCTTTGTATGCAACTTTTTTTTCTGCTCTCAACCTAGCTCTTTTCTCAATCAGATTTTCCTCCACAATCATAGCTCCCCTCTGCATATCTTCTAGAGTTTAAGGGTCTATTTCTCTCAGCTGATAGGAAATTTCAGGGTCAAAGCCTTTTGGGAATTTAACCAAGGCTAAGCCTAGTGGAGGTTTCATGTCTGGAGGAAGTCCATTATACACACTATTGAATCTAGTGCAGTAATCATGGACAATTTCCCCAGTATTTCTTTTAAGGTTAGTATATTCTAAAAGGATTTGGAGAGGGTTTTTTCTGATTTCCCATTTGTTTATGAATGCTTGATATAAAGAAGGGAGATCATCTATGTTGTGAGGAGCTAAGTTTTTAAACCATTTCTTGACTTCTCCTCCTAAACTTTGAGCAAAAATTTTCATCTTAATGGTCTCTTCTTCTATTTCCACGTAATCAAAAGCGTCATTCATTTTATCTACATGCTGTTGGGTAGTAGTAGGTTCATTTCCAGTGAAATGCGGAATTTTGGATTGGTAATCATTTGGTAAGGGAACCATCGGTTGTGGTAACAATAGTGGAGCATACCATGCTGCCATGATCAGAAATAATGGTGGATTTACAAGAGGTGGATTTACAAGAGGGAAAGTGGGTCGAAATGGAGTGTTTTGAACAGTGGATGTGTGGGTAGGAGTGGAAGAAACACTTGGGCTAGCAAACTGATGATGAGAAGATTTGTTATGGAAGGAGCTGAAATGATGCAGAAGCTAAGAATCAGGTGGAGTATAAGGTGAGGCCTCTCTTCTAAAGTTCTATTGCAAATTTGTGGTTTCAAAATCAACTTCGTTTAAATCACTCTGAGACTTATTTCTATAGAATTTCTTTATGTGAGGTAATTCAAAGTGAGGATCTGTCAGGGTTGTGAGTTTTTCAGGGACATATCTTGTACTTGTGATGGTCCTATCAGTAGTTGGTTTTCCAGGTCTAGAAGTCTACCACAAAATACTCTCTGGATTGTCAACTATTGTAGGGGGATTAGGATCTGGATGGGATCTAGTGTTGATCCTATGTGAAGCCATATTTCATTTTTTCAAAATTTAGAGAGGAAAAGGTTTTTAGGACTGTTTTAAAAAGTTCTCCTCTCAAAAATAATTTCTATAACAAGATAACTAGGCTTCTAAACTTCCTCAAGGCTGGTTAACACAATCCTAAGGAAACCTGGAGATCTAGTGAGGTGATAGGCTTACTGGGGCTAGTGGAGTCACCAAGTGGATTTTCTTAGATTTTCTGAAGGTAAAATGTTTTATGGTCCACCACCAATGGTTTATTTGAAAACCAATCTGAATTTTTTTTGGGTTTTTTCTGAGTTTCTATGGTTTTTTGAAGGGCTAATGAGTCTATAATATCTTGCTAGGTAACTATGAACTCAGAGGTCCCACCATAATCGCCAGAATGTTGGTGGCGATGAGGTGACACATTCACTGGATATTCTTTGATTTACTGAGGGTCTAATGAGTTTTTAAGAGGTGTTTATGTGACTATATACATAGAAGTCCCACCATGATCGCCAGAATGTTGGTGGCAATGAGATGGAAGATTCATTGGATATTATTTGATTTACTGAGGGTCTAATGAGTTTTTAAGAGGTGTTTATGTAACTATATACTCAGAAGTCCCACTGTGATCGCCATAATGTTGGGATCCTATGATTTGGCCGATTGGTAAATCAAATGACAAGGAAACATATAAACCAGTCTTTAGAGCTCTAGGATCTAACCCTCCTAGTCTCAGAGAGAGATATCTCAATATGTTTTGTATGGATATAGCTTGATGGCTTGTAAAAAGTTGTTTTTAGGCTAGTTATTAAGCATGAGTTTGTTTGTTTGTTTGATGGGATATGATGATCTAGGCAGCAAAGATAGAAAAGGGAAATCCAAGTCATTGGGAAATGGAGTCAAATGGAAGCTTGTAACAAGTTTGTAGATGAATTAGGGGTATCAAAGGGAAATCTAACTTGGTTGTTGGATCTACAAAGCTTTTAGGTGAAATGAAATGAACATCAAGGTTTCTAGAATGAAAAGTAGAACTAAGGGCAGCTAAGAATCCTTAATTATATGTACTCTTCAACAAAGGGACTTAAAGCATCATCTGAACATGAAGAAGTAATTTATAGACAGGGCTAACAATGAATTCTAGAAACTATACTTTAGTAAATAATAATTTCAAGACAAACTTTAAAAAATGAAATCTAAGAGTCGAGGAACGCTCTATTTCATCAAATATTTCACTTTCAAGGATAAGAAAACATTCAATATAAACAGATAAATACATTCATAGAAGAGGGAACTCCTAAACATCTAGGACTACAATTATAAAGACTTTCAAAACAATTATTTGAGCAGGTACAAAGGGTATGATCAAAACAGACCTCTTTGGCAAACTTTGGACAATGGTACTTTGAAAGGAGACTTTAGAAATAGTTTTTAAAGTGTCAACAAGAAGCAGGGAAAATCATGAATCATCTTGAAGGCAACTGTATTGAATTACTTCTAAAATAAACAAGCTTAAAGGTTGAAAAAGTAGTTAAAATTACTTAATCAAATATTCATCAGATGAAAAACATAAAGACAGTGAAGAGTAAACAGCTCTAAGGTGCTTCCAGGAGAAATTTCTTAGCCTAAAACATTTACTCTACTATAAGCAAGAGATGATGAAAGTAGAATGAAAGCAGGGAAAACATTAAATAGTTTAGAATACTTCACCAACAGCCAAGCTCAGGGATCCAATGACAGAGCTTTCTCCATCCACAATCAGGTCAAAACATCCACATGTTCTAGTACATCAATTTCTCTTCAATCTCAGCAAAACTATATATTACTTCAAAGAGTTATCAAATGCCCCCTATACAATGAGTTCAAATGCAGTATTTATGCTACAAATGAGGAGGTGGAACTATCTAGGGTTCAAAATGTTATTAATGACACAATAAATGCACTCCTATCCTTAAACAACATGCAAGGCATAAGGTAGGAATGTTTCTAAACTACTTCTCTATGTTTTTAAATCTGTCTTTACTTCCTGAGGACAAAATAGCTGAAAATATTGAATTTTACGCTTCTTTCTGCCTTTTACAATAACTGTCTCATAGTTTATAAAATATCCTTTTGTGTAATAACTGCCAATTTTCCCTTTCAGGTATAAAGTAAGTGAAAGGTGTCAATTTTGAGTTATTAAGTGAATAATTACTCCTTTGATGTATTCGAGGCTATCTTTATGCCTAAGTCATTCTTGTTTTAATCATAAAACTGTGTTTTAAGGATTTTTTAGCCTTGATCTACCTTTTTAAATTAATATTCTTTGTTGTCCTTTAACACTTCATCTGATTTCTTTTAACCTTATAATCCTTTGTTGCTTGGCCCTATACTTATCCTTTTGATAATTGCATTTACCTTTAAACTGCTTTTAACCTTGAGGCTGTAGGATTAAAATTTCTAATATTTGGTCTTTGTGCGCAATCCTTCATCTTCAATCCTCTCTGTGTTCGTTGCTTTACACCTTTTCTGCTAACTTGGACTTGTTTTTAATCCCCTTTCTTTGGTTCTTGGTCTTTAACACTTTGTTTCTTCCACTGTGCTTTTCCTTTCGCTGTTGTGGACAAAGGACCTTAATGCGCGGGGGTTTGATTTGAATAACAAATATTTATGCAATATTTGATTAAAAGACCCAGATTTATGCCTTGGAAATTTCTTTTCTTTTTTTAACAGTCTTCCCCAAATGATGATCTTTGACCTTGTCCCCTCGCAAACAGTGGGAAGAGGTTTTACCCTTAAACTGCCATTAAAACTGCATAGGACAAAAATATTTAATAAAACCTGCGACTATTGGATAAACTTCTTTACATAGGTCAGGCGGAAGAAGAAGGAGCAGTGGGAAGGAGTAGAAAATGCAAGCCGAGGAGTGGAGGATGTTTTTTATGAAGAAAACTGGATAAAATCTGGTTTGAAATTGCATATGGCATGAACACGGGCATAGGTGGCTTTTGGAAAACCATTGGTGGTTTTCACGTGACCCCCAGGCTGTAAGAGGCTTTTCCCCAAGAGAACGTGATCCGGTTATAATTCACCGGGTGGCCTTTGCAATGCCGCCTATTTCGTGTGGCTTTGGAACGTTAAACCATGGCTGCAAAAATCACGCGATATTGATCATAGACCATCAGATCTGGGGGGGAAGATCCAATGGCTACAAGGGAGCACGATGTAGAGAAGTGCATGATGGGGAGAACTTAGTGGAGGATAGGTGGCAAGAGGTGATTGGAGGAATGGTTTAATAGTGGGATGTGGGACCAGTAGCTGACATCACAACGTTTGTCATGTATATGCATAAGGTAAACCAACAATCAAAATAGTAGCCATGAAACTATCATCCACTGCTTGAAATCCAAAGTTTAATATTTCTTGTTTAATGTTATTAAGTCTGGAAATGTATTCAAGTACATCTCCCCATTCTATCAATTTTTGTTGTAGAAACTTTAATTGAAGATGAAATTTCTTAGATTTAGGTTTTTTAAGAAATTAATATTCAAATATTCTCAAGGGAGCCCATGCATTACAAGAATTTTTAATGTTAACATACATTTCATAATTAACTAAAGATTTGATTAATTCTAATTCTTTGGAATTTTTTATTTCCCATTTAGCTAGTAAGGCTTTTGTCTCGACATTTCCAGTGACAAAATTATATGGGATGTAAAAAAGAGGGGACATTTTATTGTGGTTGCAGAGATCTACAACAAAATCATTACACAAAACTTCCATTTGAAGGAAATCTCATGTTTCAGAAATATATGGAGGAAACCTCTACCATACAAGATCATACTCTTCACCTGGCTTGCATGGAGGAACAAAATCCTTACATGGGACAACCTAATGAAATGTGGCTTCAAGGGCCCGGGACACTGCCGTTTCTGCACAAAGGAGTCTAAATCAGTAATACATGTTCATCATCTTCCCCTTTGTCTTGTCAATTTGATGTTTGTTCGCTCGACTTTTACATGACACAAAATGGAAGCCACAAAATATAATGAATTACATTGGAGCTTGGGAGCGGGCTGAATACAAGCATCGTTATCTTACCTTCTATTTTTCTTGGGAGATTTAGTTGGCTAGGAACCAGTTTCTTTTTGAAGGCACGATGATATAATATAACCACATTTATTGAAGGATCGTGAATTGGCTTGATGACTACACTGCCCCTGCTGCCAACATCAAGGATGTTTCACTCTGTCACCTACCTCCTCAGTTTTCCCTTTTGGTTGGGTATTTTGACGTAGCTAAACAACGGGGAAAATATAGCTATGGTGCCTGGATAAAACTAAATAACAACAACCAATATAGCTATGGTTCCTGGATAAAACTAAATAATAACAACGAATATCATATATATTAGAATGGTGGTCCTGGATCGAACATAAAAGAATAAGTGTTGGCACTTTGGTAATTTCTTTGGATCGCTTAGAATATGTAGATCATGAATCTTCATACACATGGAGACTCCAAAACTGTTATAGATGGGATATATGGCCACAATAATTTCATTCCTCCTTCATTTGCTAGCTAGATAAGAAGAATCAAATACCTCCTTCACCGTATGCACAACCCAAAAATTCAACACATTTTTGGGGAGGCTAATTCAAATCCAAACTCACTCTCAAAGAAGGGACTACATGAATAATTTGGGCACATAACATACTGTACTTCAAGGTCAGTAAACTACTCGAATACATATCCATACAACTCCCATGATACCAGTCCCCACAGCTCAAACAGATATACTTTGTATTTCCTCTATGCCTTTTTTTGTTTTGCTAAAGTGTCTACTCTAGGCTTAATTTCCAGTTTCATCTATATAGTCTCAATTTTGAACAAGGATTAATTTCCATTTTCATCTATATAGTCCCAATTTTGAACAATACGAAGAATGCGTGTCATGCTACAATTTTATGGTTTAAACCTCTAGGCTTGCTGTGTTTTCTGGTAGCCTATTGATATCTACATTTTATAAGTCTGAATTTTCAATTTTGCAATGTAAATACTATATATGGTTTCTTTCTCTGAAAAAAAAAGAGAGAGGATAAAATAAGGAATATTTCTCTTCATATATATATATATATATATATATTCATTTAATATACAAAAATTAAAAATTAAGTAATAAACAATAATTTTCAAAATTTATTTATTTCCACTTTTAAGATAACTGTAAAATAATTACAATTATTTTAATTTTTATTAATTTTTTTATTTTATTTACCTTATCAATTGATACTTTGAATTTAAATTCACTTACTGCCAAAAATACCAAAACATATATTTATTGTTTGTTTAAATTTTTTCTTTCACATCTAAATGTAATGATCTTTTTACGGGATTCTCAAGATTCTATTCCAGAGATGGACTATAGAGGAATTTACTGGATATGTCACCCTTCAAAAAAAGGGTGAGATTCAGAGGCTACCTAGCCAATTTTAGACTCTGTCTATAGAACTTGGAATAACTCGTTTTTAGGAATCTCAACAAGGTCTTCAAGAAAAACGTTGTATAAGGAAATCTGAGCACAAATAATGCAAATCAGGGCTGGGATCCCCTCATTTATGTTTTATGTGACTTACATATTGAATTTCATCAGAAAAAAATAATTTTAAGCACATTAAATAGACCTCCCACAATCAAGACTATCTAGAAATCATCCAAAGAGAAGGGTTGATTCAACATGAAAACCCAGCAACCAGAATTGTGAAATTTTTACTTAAAATCAAAGGAGTACAGCTGAGGATCTGATATTTCAGAGTTATGACAGTAAATCAGATTTACATTAGAGCTTATTGCCTCTACAACAGATTACAAAAGAAACTAGGGCAAAATCCCTTCAGAAATTAGAGCTGCAACTAGAAATAAATTGCAGAAATACATAGACAGCGTTATTTTTCAAATGGTTCAGCTGATGTACATTAAATTTAATATCTCTAAAATATGTATGGATGAAACATTAGATTTAATACAGATCTGGAAACTATATGACTTTAAGAACAAGATCCAATTGGAATTACATCAAAATATTGCATAATAAGCTGTAGATCTGAATTACAAATTATAGTGCTGCAGAAAACCCATAAATTTCTGAAGATAACTTTATTATTGAAAAGAGATAATATCTATAGAGACATGGATCAGCAACCCAATCCACAGATTGCCAAGGGAAGGCAAGCCTAACACCAAGAGATCTTCCTCCAATCTGATAACAAACTGAAACAAGAAACCCTCTTACAAAAATAATGCAGTATGGAGCAAAAATTGTGCTGAGGGTGAAGGAGACTGAATTAACTGAATTGAATTGTAGATCAGATACAAGATATAGATATACTCTCTCTTTGGAGGCTAAGAAACAGTCTCCAACAGAAAAATCCTCTCAAAACAAGCTATATCTAGCAGATCTAGAACACCACTTGCTGCAAATGACAGTAGCTGCAAAACCCTCAATGGTCCAGCGCTGCTCATGAAAATGAAGCTTGGTCTCAAACCAGATAGTGGCTCACTTCAGCAAAGAAATCCTCCAATGATTCTTAAGGAAAGAGATGAAACCCCTAAACAGGAATTCCAATCACAATCCTTCATTAAATAGTAGAGAATGGTATTTTTCTAAGCAGACAACTACTTCAGAAATATAATCTATCAACAACCTCTCCTTGTTGCTCCCCTCCTTATTTTATAAGATGAGAAAGCTCTTGCAAACCCTAAACCACTTTGATGAGTTAGCCCTCTTCACATTAGAGGCTCCCTTCTAGAACCACGTAGTCCCTTTTGGAGATGCAATGAACCTAGACAATGCAGTTGATTTGGTCAAGGTGGACCCAATATTTGGCTCAAACCTCTTTCACACCTGCAAGTGATTATTTACATAGCCCTGATTTTTATTTGTTCACATGGGAATTTATTTATTCAGACTTTTTAGGAGTTTTACATGTCCTCCTTTATTCATTTATTCATAAAACATAAATTAAATCAAAATTGAATGTTTCCTCTTAGTTAAGGCTAAGTAGGAACATTACAGTCCTCCCCTCCAAAATGTTTCTTGTCCTCAAGCAACTGACAGGGTAAGAGTTGTAGTTCTTCTCCTTCTCCATTGATGTCACCATCAAGAATCAAGCTTTCATCATGGGTTAAGTTCTCACCAAGCCAATACATTAGAAACTTCTCCTCCAAAGCTAACATGATAGGTGCATAATCTGCCCCTTCAGGAGTGTAAAACTTAACATAAATAAACATGGGTGAAGCAATGTCATATCTGAAACATGTATCATGAAGTACATGATAAATTTCCATCCCATGTGGTACATGTACTGTACTTAATTTTTTCCCATACATACCCATAAACAAAACCAATATGTCATCTATGTATGGAAGAAAAATCACATATAGGCAAACTGAGATGTGCACTTGAGGAGGTGGGTCACAATCGCACATAAGGTACCAATGCAGTGCACTCCTTGCTTTGAGTAGATCTAAGTGTGATAGGTGGTACTCCCACAAAATTTATGCTGCATGGGTCACTTTTACATGGCTGAAATTGAAGCCCTCATTAGGTGCCTTTGGGAAGCACCCATCATGATAGATAATCTCCCTTTGCACCTCAAGGGAGTGGCCATCTTTGGAATTTTTATTGGCCTCATCAATGCCATGAGATCTACATGTAATATTAATCATTGTAGGAGCCATAGCCTGCATACATATGGTAAGACACCGTGCCAAATCAGAAAAATAAACTTGCTCCATAAGATTAGATTCCTTACCATTCAAGTCTCCCACACACATAGAGTTAGGCATGGGCTTTTCTCCTCTTTTAAGAGAAGAAAGAGATGGCTGAAATGTCTCCTGCATAGGATCCCTTGGCTGCCCCATCTCCTCATGACTATTGCACTCTTGTAAGTGCTGATATAGTTCCTCCCAATCATAATACTGATGTAGTTCTTCCTCCATACCCTCCCAATCAAAACTCTTCAAGATTAGGGAGTAGATTTTTGTTGACTTCATATAGCTGGAAAGGAACTCTTTATGTGCTCTTTGTAGTATCTCTTGCTTAAGCTTGGAGGCTTGAGACAAGAATACTTTACCAAGATGATAAATGACCCATTCATGGACCAAATAGCCTCCTCCTTGCTTCATGCCATCTAATATCATCCCGGTGTGCAGATCTTTGGAGTACTCTACAAGGATTTGAGACCTCCAATATGGATCTACACTTCTCAACAAAGAAAACACTATTGATGCATATATGGTGGTGATTTCCTTGTTGCTTCTTGTTTCTTTGACCTTATGCATGCCAAAATTGTTTGCAGAAGGCTGATCCTCCCCCTTGCTTCCTCCCACAGCGCTGTGACTCTCTCTTCCATAGTTTCAGCACTTGGTGAGGCTTCCCCCAAAAAATATAATGGCACCCCAAATGGCTTGCCATGATGTAGAAATGTTCCTTACAGCATTCTCATAAACATAAGAGAAGGAACTATGAGGTCCCTGCCCCCACTGTGCAATTCCAACTTTGTTGTGTGGGTGGAAACATCAAGTGAAGGGTAGGTGTGCATGCGTTGAATGATTTGTTGTTTCCCACTCTTCAAATCCACCCATTCCATCTGCAATGCCTTCCAATCAGTGGTCACTTTTACCAAATTAATCAACCACTGGACACCGAAGATGATGTTGGTGTCTGGTATGTCCACTACAAAAAATTTATCCTCCAAAGTGTAGGTTCCCATAGTCACAGAAAGTGATGGAACATACTGCATGCATTGCATAGTTATATCTCCCGGAACCAAAACAGAGAACCCATCAAAAGTATCAGTAGGGATCCATCTCCTCTACACAAGGTGATTATCAATAAAATTATGGGTTGCCCCACTGTCAGTCATAATAGACACTCTTTGGTTCATAACTAAACCTTGCACTCTAAGAGTCAAATACTTGGGCACTCCTCTCAAAGAAGCAAGAGTCCCACTGGTTGGAGCAAATGCTCATTCTTCTTCTCTGGATGATGATGGATCCTCCTCCTCCTCATCACCAGTGTTGTGACCTATCCTAGGTCCATCATTTCCCCATTCCTCATCACAATCAAAGAAGACTTCAATATAGTGTGCTCTTCCAGTAGCACATCTATGTCCCGGTACCCATGGCTCCTGACAAGTGAAACATAATTTATTTTTCCTCAATTCCCTCTAGAGATCATTGTCAAGAGGCTTCTTCAGTGAGCTCTCCTTCAGTGGAGTAGCTTTCCCCTCCTTCCCCTTGTAAGATTCAGTGGCTTTGCTTCGGAAGGTTTCCTTTTCCCTTGGAAAGGCATCTTGGAGATCTCTAGTTCTCTCAATGGCATCATGCAGAGTGATGGGCTTGGTAGACTTTACCAACCCATGCAAAGGTTCTTCCAGGCCATCAATGAACATGTAGACTCTCCTTGCTTCTGATAGATTAGGAACCATTACAAACAACCTCAGGAATTCAGAGATATAGGCCTCAGCATCTCCTGTCTGTTTAAGCTTTTCCAAGCTTATGAAAGGGGCATCCGGATATTTCTGATCAAATCTCTCCATTAGTATCCTAGTGAACTTAGCATAAGTGGACACATTGTTGTGCCCCAATGTAGAAAGTCCATGAAACCACCAGTTGTGGGCTTCTCCCTCAAAATGCAGCGCAACAATCTTGATGGCTTCTGTTTCAGGCACTTTATTTAGCTTGAAATAGATGTCCAACTTCTCCACCCACGCTTTGGCAGAACAAGCGGGTGATCCATTGAACTTAGGTAAGAAGAACCTGCCCATAGTGTGGTGTCTCCCATGAAGGAAACCTACATCTATGTATTGCTTCCATGGCCTCCTCCGGTCCTTGAGATGGAAGAAGTATTGAAAGCTCAAGTTATCCTTGAACCTTTGGCTTTGTGAGTCATATTCTAAAAAGCAGCTTTCCAAAGAGGTTGGCTCTTGTAGCCCTTCATTCTCTATATCTAAGAAGGTAGGCATTGTAGAGCGTTGTGTGGTCTATGGAACTTGAGGCAAGCTCACAGGTTGACCAGTTCCAAACTGAGAGATTTTAGAACTTTATCCCTGATGGAATCTCCCAATGTAATCCCTCATTCTATCTATCCTCATCTCCTTTATCTCCTTGGAAAAATCTTGCATAACTTCCAATAGAGTTTCTACAAACTCCTCTTCCTCCTTATCTTTGTCATTCACCAATTCAGAGGCTTTCCCCTTGTCTTGACCCTTGTCAAGGTCAATAGTAATTTATTCATACTTTCTATGAATTCTATTCTAGTATCTCCTCTCCCTCTCAGAAAGAGGATCTTCATCTTCGAAATGCAGCATGATGAAGGCTCCAATGCTAGCATAGGATGTGCCAAGAGTGGAGCTATGATACCACTGTAATGATCCTTTTTGGGGATTCTCAAGATTCTATTCTAGAGATGGAATAAAGAGGAATTTACTGGATATGTCACCCTTCAAATAAATTGTGAGATCCAGAGGCTACCTATCCAACTGTAGACTCTGTGTATAGAACTGGGAATAACCCCTTTTAAGGAATCTCAACAAGGTCTTCAAGAAAAATGTTGTATAAGGAAATATAAGAAATAATACAGCAGATCAGGGCTGGGATCCCCTCATTTATTATTTATGTGACTTACATATGGAATTTCATCAGAAAAAAATAAGCTTAAGTACAATAAACAGATCTCCCACAGTCAAGACTAGCTAGAAATCAGCCAAAGATAAGGGCTGATTCAACATGAAAACCCAGCAACTAGAATTGCGCAATTTTGACTGAAGCTCAAAGGAGGAAAGCCAAGGATATGATATTTCAGATTTATTACAGTAAATAATATTTACATTAGATCTTATTTCCTCTACAGTATATTACAAAAGAAACTAGTGCAAAATCCCTTTAGAATATAGAGCTGCAACTAGAAATAAACTGCATAAATACATAGACAACATTATTTTTCAGATGGTTCAGATGTTGTACATTAAATTTCAGATATCTGACATATGTATGGATGAAACATAATATCTAATAGAGATATTGAAACTATATGACTTTAAGAACAAGATCCAATTGGAATTACATCAAAATATTGCATAATAAGTTGTAGATTTGAATTACAAATTGCAGTGCTGCAGAAAACCCAGAAATTTCTGAAGATAAAATTATTACTGAAAATAGATCAGTTATATAGAGACATTTATCAGCAATCCAATCCATGGATCACCAAGGGAAGGCAAGCCTAACACCAAGAGATCTTCCTCCAATTTGATACCAAATTGAAACAAGAAACCCTCTTACAAAAATAATGCAGTATGGAGCAGAAACTGCACTGAGGGTAAAGGAGACTGAATTAACTGAATGAAATTTCAAATCAGATACAAAATATAGATATAATCTCTCTTTGGAGGCTAAGAAACACTCTCCAACAGAAAAATCCTCTCAAAACAAGATAGATCTAAGCAGATCTAGAACACCACTTGCTACAAATGATAGTAGCTGCAAAACCCTGAATGGGCCAGCACTGATCATGAAAATGAAGCTTGGTCTCAAACCAGATAGTGGCTCACTTCAGCAAAGAACTCCTCCAATTATCCTCAAGGGAAGAGATGAAACCTCTAAACTAGAATTCCAATCACAATCCTCCACTAAACAGTAGAGAATGGTATTGGTCTAAGCAGACAAATACTTCAGAAATATAATCTATCAACAACCTCTCCTTGTTGCCCCCCTCCTTATTTTATAAGATGAGAAAGCTCTTGCAAACCGTAAACCACTTTGATGAGTTATCCCTCTTCACATTAGAGACTCCCTTCTAGAATTGTGTAGCCCTTTTGGAGATGCAATGAACCTAGATAACGTAGTTGATTTGGTCAAGGTGGACCCAATATTTGGCTCAAACCTCTTTCACACCTGCAAGTGATTATTTACATAGCCCTGTTTTGTCTTTGTTCACATGGGAATTGATTTATTCAGACTTTTTAGGAGTTTTACATGTCCTCATTTATTCATTTATTCATAAAACATAAATTAAATCAAAATTGAATGTTTCCTCTTAGCTAAGGCTATGTAGGAACATTACACTAAAATATTACATTGTAATTTCAGTTAATAATTTAAAATTGAAAGTAAAAATTATATAACTAAAATATACTATGTAATCGAGAGGCTCACATCCAGTTTCAAAAGACCCGAAATTGAGAGAGTTGTAAAAATAAAGGTACTAAAACCAAGAGAAGAAATTCATATTTACCTTGAAAATGATGTGAAGCATGAATCGTTAGAGTGTTTGTTGGATGGTTTGAGAGAGTGGATAAAGGCCAACCATATTTTGATACAAAAAATACTTCCAAGAACATGTTTATAATTTGACATAAATGTCGAAAACATTTTACCAAAAAAAATCTACAGTTTGCACTCTCATTTTTGAATATTTAAAATAAAATAAAAAATTTATGGTTTTTGAATAACTAAAATAACTAGCCACCACCAAATCATGCTTTTGGTAGGAGTATGGTTTGTGAGAGAATCCAAAGTATTTAATACGTGAGCCAAAATTGGATTGAATGAAAGGAAGGATGTGGAAATTCCAGGCCAGATTAAAATCTTATATGCCCTCATGAGTGAGGGTAGACGTTTTAAAATTAATGTTCATACCAGTGGCTTTCATAAAAATATCGAGTGAGTTTTTTCAGGAATTGGATTTCTAGCCCATTCCCATTGAAAAATAGAATGATCTCATAAGAAAAAAGAGGTGAGATATATACATATTTGTAGCCATCTCAATCTCCCCAAAATCCCCATCCCTCCTGGTCTGATGAAGCAGTTGACTAAGGTCGTCTGCCACAAGGAGAACAAGTAAGGGGGGAAAGGTCATCCTTGACTCAAACTACATTTATTAAGAAAGAAAGGGGAGACGACCCTTTTCATGAGCACAACAAAGGACGCATTTGTGATGCAACTCATAATCCAGTTCATGAGATCAATGTGGAACCCCAGATGTGTGAGAAAAATTCTAAGGTAGAGCTAGTTGATCGGATCATAAGCCTTCGACAGGTCAATCTTCACAATCATACATTTTTTCCACGAAAATTTAATACTGTAAATGGTTTCTTGTACCACACCAATAGCATCATGAATTTTCCTACAATACAGGAAGACAAACTATTCTTCAGAAATGGATTTAGATAAAATGGGTTTTAACCTATTAGCAATAGTTTTGGAAATAACTTTGTATATGTAGTTACATAGAGAAATAGGTCTGAAATCATCAAAGGATGTAGTGAGTCCTTTTTAGGAAAGAGCGTCGGGAAAGCTGTCTTAAGGGCATCATGGATGTGGCCATGAGATCTGGATTCTTGCACAACGTTCGTGATGGTGTCCCCCATCAGATCAAATAAATGCTCCAAAAATTCATCCTTCCAACCATCTGGGCCAAGAATTTTATCTTTATGGATGAATTTGATAATGAGTTCCACCTCTTTCTTCTCTACAATGACCAGAAGAAAATCAATTTCCTCCTGGTCAGCATAACTAGGAAAACATTGTTCCACCCGGATGATTTCCCCAATCGAGACACCACCCTTTTCATCACAGAGGTTCTTGAAGTAATTTTTTCCTAGATGAGAGAGATCTTCAAAAGTTTTTTCCATGCCACCTTTCAGGGTGGTGAGCTCCCAAATAGTATTTGATTTCTTGAAGCCCTTATCATAATTTTGAAAACATTTAGTATTCTCATCACTTGCTTGTAACCAGATGACACGACTCTTCAGCCTCCAACTTTCTTCCGTATCCCTAAGTAGCACCCTCCTCTTGCTTTCTAGCTCTCTTAGCCCAACTCGAGAATCATAGTAAAAAAACCCTTCATCAATATTTCCATACATCTATTCCAGGGCATCAGTATTTTCTTGAAGATATTTGGAGTCCTTTTTCTCCTTTTCTTTAGCCCAAGAAATGGTGTCTCTCTAGTTTTTTTTTAAATTCTTTACAAGAGCTTTGGCGTATGATCCATTATATGCCACACTGACATGTCTCCAAGTATCGATCACCAGCTTATGATAGTCCCCTTATTTCAACCATCCCACATTGAATTTAAAGGGAGAAGCGGGTTTTGCAAATGGCCCTTTCAATTCAAGGATGATCGGAGAGTTATTCGATTCACCTCCAGTGCCAACTCATTGATGAAAGATAGCAGCCTCGAAAGAAAAATCATCACATAAAAGGAAATGATCCAACCTTTTGGAAATCTTGGCCTCACCCACCCAATTAATCCTCCATGTGGGAACATATTTTTTCAAATTTGGATCAATTAACTTGATGTCCTGCACTTTTTTGAAGAAGAAATCAGCTACGGGATCAATCCTAGCATTTGGGCCCCATGCCTCTGATCCCCCAAGGGAGAAATTTAGGGTGCCCCCAACAATCAGGCGCGGGACTTTCATAAATGATCTATCAAAAAAATAATTCTACAAATAAGCTCTGTCAGCACAGGGACCATAAACGTTGACAAGAGTGAAACATGTGACTAGCTCCAGTGAAGTAACATCCACCCCAATCAGAAGGTGCAAATTTCATCAATTTAGAAGTGTGACAAAACCATTTCTAAGCCTTGTAGTGAGACCTCCCAAACAACCCTTAACATCAGAGGTAATAAAAGTCCACCCATGGAGGAAAGAGGAAATGAAAGAGGACATAAGGTCCACATAATCCAAAGTTTCTTGAAGAAATAATGTATGGTTTATAGTGAGAGATCAATCTTTTAAATGATAGCTTTTTGGGGGAACTATATAGGCCCCTACAATTGATATATAACACGATAATTTAGACACCAAAGCCAGTGTAACCACTGCTCTAAGTGCCCCTTTGAGGGATATCAACAATATATAAATGTCTCGATGTTTCTGGTGACATAATTTTATGGGATGGAAAAATTAGGGGATAGACTATTATGGTTGTAGAGATCTATAAGAACATCATTACACAAAAATTAAATTTGAAGGAAATCTCATGTTTCAGAAATATATAGAGGAAACCTGTCACATACAAGATCATACTCTTCATCTGGCTTGCCTAGAGGAACAAAATTCTTACTTGGCATAACCTATTGAAACATGGCTTCAAAGGTTCGGGACACTACCCTTTCTACACAGAGGAGTCTAAATCAGTAACACATATGTTCTTCACCTGCCCCTCTATCTTTTCAATTTTCTGTTTGTTCTCTCAATTGTTACATGACATGAAGTGGAAGATACAAAATATAATGCAATACATCTGAGCTTGGGAGTGGGCCGACTACAAGCATCATTATATTCCCTTCTATTTTCTTGGGAGATTTTTTTGGCTAGGAACTGATTTCTTTTTGAAGGCATGACAATAGAATATAACCGCATCTATTTCAGGATCATGAATTGGCTTGACGATTACAGTACCCCTTATGCCAACATCAAGGATCTTTCACTCCATCACCTACCTCCTCTGTTTTCCCTTTCTATTGGGGATTTCGATAGAGTTTAACAACAGGGCACATCTCTCTCTGGTTCCTGGACAAAACTAAATAACATAAAAAAGTATCATATCTATTGTAATGGTGGTTCTAGCTCAAACACGAAAGCATAAGTGTTGGCACTTTTGGATTTTCTCTCGATCTCTTACAATATGCAGATCAGGAATCTTCATACATATGGAGAGTCCCAAACTATTATAGATGGGATAAATGGCCATAATAATTTCCTTCCTCCTCCATTCACTAGCTGGATGGTTTGAGAGAGTCGATAAAGGTCTGCCATAGCTTATCAGGATACAACAAAAACATCCAAGAATTTGTTTGGAATTCGAAATAATTATTGGATGGTTTGAGAGAGTCGATAAAGGTCTACCATAACTTATTTGGATACAACCAAAACTTGTAGGAATTTGTTTTGAATTTGAAATAATTGCTAGATAGTTTGAGAGAGTCGATAGACGTCTGCCATAGCTTATTTGGATACAAAAAAAATTTACAAGAATTTGTTTGGAGTCTGAAATAAATGTGGACAATAATTTTTTTACCAAAAAAATTCAACAGATTGCATTCCGGTTTTTGAATATTTAAAATCAAATCAAATTTTTTGTCATAACTGGGCACTCAAAGCTCCATGTAGATTCTTACCTATCCTTATTTACCTTATCAATTGGTACTTTGAATTTAAATTTATTTACTTTCAAAAAGACCAAATCATATATTCATTGTTTGTTTACAAAAAAAAATTTCAACGAAAAAATTATATAACTAAAATATGTTGTGTTTGAGAAAAAAAATGGAGAGCTCGATAATATAAATATATATTTTATATGGTCAAATGGACGATATTTACTGTGATATTTTCCCATGGAATTGGCTTCTGGTATAGGCCTTTGTTTCTTGGGAAAAATAATAAAATAGACATCTAGAACGTTCATTGAGCTTATAAAAAGGGAGTGTAGCTACGACTTTGGATCAACTTCAGTTATCTATCCCATTAAGTTTTGTTGAGAGTTTGGCGAGACCAATTCTAATATGATCCCAACATGGAAACATGTGGCTAGCTTTACATGGTGGATCCATCCATAGTTTTCACTTGTGCTTCAGTGTTTGTAGTTTCTTATTTGATGAACATCTTCATGGGAAGGGTTTTAGTTGGCATGCATCTTGTTTTATATTATTAATATAAATAAAGGGATTGCGCTAGAATTTTTGAATATTTAAAATAAAATAAAAACATTTTTCATAACTGGGCATTCAAAGCTCCATGTAGATTCTTACCTATCTTTGTGAGTTGCTACTGCCATGTGTCCGTATAAAATATATTCATGTCGATTACAGATTCATAAGCTATGAATATGTGGATTACAGACTCATAAGCTTGTAGTTAATAAAATTAAAATTTGATCTGGTAGTTCAAATTTAGAATGAGGCAATTAATAAAATTAAAAATTTGATTTGGCAGTTCAAATTTTTGAACAAAAGTAAACCCAAAAACATGATATATTTTTTCAACAAATTTTGATGGAAGTAAACTACTGAGGGACCTTCCTATGTGGGTTTGGTTCAAATGCTATAGGTGTGTAAAGTCCCCCCCTTACAACAATTTTCATCTCCGCAAAGATGGCTTAGTGGACAGCTGGAAAGCCAATCCCATCTGTTATGAGTTAAATTTTAAGAAACCACATCTACCACTTCCCTTGATCGAACCCTCTTGGCTGATGGTGCGAAACACACGTGATCTCCCACTCATATGCAGCAATACCTCATAAAATCCCCAAGATAACTTGATGTAATTTTACTCATCCACTATTCATAAAGGAAAGGAGGCATTTCCGTAATCTCCACCCATTCTAATGAGTGCCATCCACTTTCTTCAACTCCCACAGAATAATCGCTTCCTCCCCTGCCTTACTCTCCCCTTGCCCACCAGCCATTAAGGGAATTTTGAGGCCTAAAATGGGCCTCCTAAGAAAAATGTACAACCAAAATAAAATTTATAAGAACCAATAGGATTCAATATGATGATGTCAACCATGGGGGATGATTCACCATTTTTTAAGTACAAGGGTAAAAATATTAAAAAATAATAAAATATTAAAACTACTTTTTCAACTCATATTTTCAACTTATCTTCCAAATTTTTTACTCAAATTTCGAGTGGGAGTACTCCTTGGATGCAAAATTTAATTTATCATTCAAGGAGTACCCATGATGCATACTTTTGATGGACCTTGCTACACAAAAAATGAGAAATACATGAAAAAACATGATTGCAATCACGTTTTTCATGTATTTATCATTTTTCATGTATCAGGATCCATTAAAAGTATGCAACATGGGTACTCATTGGATGAGGAATTAAATTGTGCATCCAACGAGTACTCTCACTCGAAATTTGAGTAAAAAATTTAGGAGATAAGTTTAAAATACGAGTTGCAAAAGTAGTTTTTTCTCTTTTCCCTCTAAAATTTGATGATGTAATCAAATCTTATTTTATTATTTCTAATATTATTTTATAATTTCCTTAGGAGGCCCATTTTAGACCTCAAAATTCCCCTAATGTATCTCCTCCTCTGCTGCCTCATTCTACCCTTTCCCACCAGCTATTCTAAATTGAGAGAGCATCGTCTTGAGTGACATTAATAGTATACACAACCTGTAGATGATTATCCATGTTGGTTGACTTTGCACTATGTGAGGGAATGGTACATAAAGCATGGGAATGGTCTTACACTGTTCACCTGAACTGTTTCCGTTTCCCTCTAATGGGATGGTGAAACACACGATTGCATTGGTTTCATCATCAGGACTATAAAAACAAGTGTAGAATGATTCATTGCAGTAATGGAGCTTTGGGTATGGGTCTACCAATAAATCCTCCGGAAAGTATCCCACCCTAATAAATCCCTTTCGCTTTTCATAAATTTCCACAATTCTACTTATTTCATGTATTTCCTCCATCTCAAGTGTATTCACCCCAGCAGCCACAAGTTTGTATGCCTCCTTATTCTTATCAATAACTAGGCACTCATTATAGCATGAGTGCGGAATTTCAATGAAATTTCGTGTATAAGGATTGGAGTGCCTGCCACAACTTGTGTATTGGTTTTTCTGATGGTTCACCATTATGAGTCCTCCCGCAAAATGTTTGTAAGAAACACCACCCACATCATCATCAAAAATTTCCTGTATCCAGTCCTCCAAGAAGGAAAAGTCAAAGCAGAAGTTAATCCAGGTTCGTGTGTAGAAACAAAATGCCATACATGGCATTGTGATATTCAAGTTGAACAGAACCAACCATCGCAACTTATTACTGTTACTGTTGAGAGCCCATTTTGTTATAAATTAGTTTGATGACAGAAAATCGTTCCATTGCTTGCAAATCATGTGATATTTATACAAAAACTCCACCACCGGACGTGTGTATTGCTGGAAATATTAATTCCAACTGTGACTGGAAACCTGTGCAGGACGATAGAAATTTATTTTGATTGAAATTCAAAGGACGCAATAACAAAAATTCTTATTTTTGCTTGATCCTCACTCAAGCCACACATTCAAATTCTGAGTTTAAACCTGCAAATTCAGGTTTTTTGGTTATGGCCATAGCCCTGTCTTGCTGTGTAGAACCGTGGTTTTTTAACCACACCATCTGGAAATTAAAACTCTGTCCTACACACCATAAAATACACCAACCACAGTTTTTACCATGTATTGATTTAATTTAAATGCGGCCACATCAACCTGCGTGGAACCCACCTCCACCAAGTCAGAAACCAACGTTCAATAGCGCACCATTCACAAATTCTGAAGTATAGTTAGCCACCATAAAATTGGATGTGATCAAATTTAAATGATTTTTGAATTGAGTTTTGAAATCTGCTACTATGTGTACCCTCCAGCGAATGAGAGCAACATCACAAATTTTGGTGCACAGTCATCCAGCTCATGAATGGATGCAATATTTTATTAAGAAGGGTTTTGTTCGAAGTTTTAAAATCTGCGAAAATAGATTTTTCGTAAATTTTGTAAAGCCCAGTTTTAATGTTTTATTTATGCCACGGTGATATGAGCTTTATTTTATAAAGTTTCTTTTTTTGAATTTTGGATTATATATATAAGTTTTGTAATATATATTATAAACATATATATGTTTATAATATATATAAAGATAGAAATGTGTAATGTAATAAGCCCGAAGGCTAAAAGGGAGTGACTGTGTAATTTAAAAATAAAAAAAAGGAGACAGAGAGCATAAACAGAGTATTTGTAGAACTGCATTTGTAGCAGTCAATAGAAATAAATTTGTATTGTAATCCAGAACATTTGCAGTTTTGAAGAAGACCTTCATATTGTAACAGATTTTGTTTTAATTAAATAGAAGTGTTTTAATTAAATAGAAGTGTTTTAATCCATCTCTGTCCAAATTTTTTGTTTCAATCTCTGTGTTGAGAAGAGGAATTTTTATTTTCCTCTGTGTGTTTGGAATAATCAGAAATTCCAACATGGTATTGGAGCTAGTCTAGGCTCTTTACATTTTCTAAAGAAGCTGAAGCAAGGAGTTGTTGAAGCTTTTTACCAGTAGTGTGAAGGATTAGCAACAAAAGGTATTTACAAAAAAAAGTTTTGTATTTGTTTAAAGAGTGTAGTCCAAAGAAGTCTTTTAGATATAGAGTGTATCTCTCAGCAGTGAGAAGGTTTATTTAAAAAAAAAACACAGTCAAGTTTTAAAAGCATAGTTCAGTAAGCTAGCTGTTATCACCAAAATAGGTCCTAATAGGCTGTTGGTCAGGCTACCTCAGTGTAACTATTTCAAACTAGACTTTTAGTTGAGGCTTAGCCTCCTCAACCTGAGAGGGCTCTCTCAATAGGTTTATGATTTTCAAATAAGGATTAGATGGCTAACTCTATGAGTAAAATGGATAAAAATGAATAATCAGTTGTACTACTAGTCAACAAACATCCATTAGGCTTATGGAGTAAAATTTGTTTTCAGAAAACATGAATATCAGCTTCATATGGAAGTCAAGGAATTTCAGGGTTTAGATGCATCAAAAGAACAGTAGGAATGAAAATAAAGATAGCTCATGAACATATGAAGGAATTTAGAGCACCTTCAGTGAATTCTAAGTAACATAAATTCATTCCACTGCAAGTAATTGAAAGAGGAAAAACATGAGAATATCAAACATCAATAACCATTTCTGAATCCTAAGTGATGAAACCAATATCTCTGTATTAATAATAAAAACGCAGTCTTTTTCTACAACAAAACAGTATGCTTGTTAATGAAAATTGCCAACCCTATGCAATTCCAATTCTTGTCTCTTATAGATTCATCATTACATTTCTCGGATTCTCTCCACACACTTTAGAGAATTCGAATTTTCTAGCTTGACACCTATCAACTGCTAAAACAAACTTTAATTACATCTGACAGTTAAACTATTTTTTCTAGAGTCCTAACACAACTAGGATTAAAACTTTTTATTATAACTTAACAAACTTATCTAGCCATTAAATATTCTATCTGACATCTGCTCCTCCTAAAATTTGACCTTGATGATGTCCATCTCCTTTCTATTAAATTATAATGATTTGCTTTTTATCTACCCTGAAAGATAGGAACATGCTCCCTGCAAAATAGCTATAATGCTTCATTTATGTTTCTTCAAACCATTTGCTGACCAACTTGTGCTCAAAAACATGTGGAAATGTCTTATTGAACTCATGTGACTTCTCCCTTCTAGCTGTGCCCAAAACAAACCTTTTAAGAAGTGCCAAAAAATATTAACATTACTGCGCTACAAAACTGTCTGTTGTTTTCGTAGCACAGAACTTCACCTTTGAAAAACCTTAATTGGAATCTTCAATTTCATTTGTTTTGCTATTGGATATTCACTTATGTTCATTATACATCCTTTAGCAACATCAAGGTTTAATAAAAATACCCTTTCACTCTTTGAAAACTTTCAAAATCGATCAAACTGCATCCTACAGAAGTTTCGTAGCGCACTACGAAATTGCTGTGTATGACACCTACAGCAATTTCGTAGCACACTACGAAACTGCTGTGTATATATTTTCACAGCTTGTTTCCAAAATCTAAATCTTAAGACCTTTACTGCAATCCTTCCAGTTATATAGGCTTTCGTAATCAATAAAAACCAACTATGAATTGCATCAAAAATGAAATCTTTCAACATAACCTCAAAAATGTGTTAGGAGATGTCACTTATTGTTTACACTCATTTTGGCTGTGGTTGATCTTCAGGCTTTGCTAGCTATATCTCAAGTTCTTCAACCAATATTTTAAGACTTCTATTATTTTCTCTTAGTTTGGTATTAACCATCCTTATGAACTTTGCTTCCTTGATTGCAGGGACGTTCCATATGAAGAATTGATTTTAACTGCTAATTGAATCATTGTTTGAAACCTTTTCTAGCTCCCACGGACCTTTCAACCTTTCAAATTTTGACCTTTCTACAACATCCATTCTCACTTTCTTCCTCAATTTATTAATCTCAATGTTTGAAAGTCTGAGTTTGTCTTTAACCTCCTCATAACTACTCCTTTCTCTCTGAGTATTAAAAACTTCGTTTCTGTCTTCTTCAAGTGTTTGAGATGATGTATTAATGGGTTCTTCAAAAACATTTTCATCCTCACCTCCTATTTGGTCTATCTCAATGTCTGGCTGCTGCAATTTCTTAGACTGCCTAGTCAATGATTTTCTAGGCTTAAAGACAAACTCTGACACCTCATCCTCAAAGGCTAATTTTTTGGATGTTTTCAATTTCTTTGATTTGCCACCTGTATCTAGATTTATGAACTCTGCTTCAACTAGGGGAGACTCTTTGATGCAGGACCATCGGCATTAGCCAGCAATATGGACGATTGCCCACATGTTGTGGCTAATCACAGTAAAATTCATTGACTGTTTGGTTCAACTCAGGTTTACTAAGAGGAGTAGACTTCATGAATAGTTTGTTATGGAAATAAATGTGATTGTTTTATTTAGAATTAGAGATAAGACTTATTAATATTGGTGTAATCGATAGTGATAAGATTAGGATATTTTGTTGTTAAGATCTTTCGAAGAAATAGGAGGTTTATGTTTGCTATTATTAGAAGAATTAATAGTGAAATGGTAGGAGCGAGAGAGAGGATTAGAGTGTGTTCTTGTGTGGAGTGAAAGCTCAAATTTGTAGAGAGTGAGTGTGGGGTTTTTTTGTATGGAGCGAAAGCTCAGAAGTTGTTGTGTGTGAACTGTGTTTTATTTGACAGAGGATTTTTCCTTATGTAATTGAGGCAATGAAATACTCTATTTTTCTGTTTGGAATCTGCTTGAATTCGTGATAGTATGGGTGTGTTTTAATTTTGAATTATAAGAATATCTCTGATTGAGGCAAACTGGGCCATCTTAAAATTGGTGCAGAGGGTAAAGTCTATAGCACAGTGAAACAGTCTAAAGACCATACGAATCTCTTTGAGCAGAGTTTAATTAATTCACAATTCAATTTTGAATTACGTTGGGTCCGAAAGTTCAAATCGGCATTGTACAAACTGGCGATAACTCAATTACAATTCAAATTTGGTAATTCCTGATTCCGATTTAGATCGGATCAGAACTTTGGAGCAGAGGAAAGGAAAAGTCACTTGTAGTTACCGATCTCCGATTTCTGAATAATCTGAACGGATCTGCGAACTGTTACTGCCGGCATTCAATTGTTGAGATTGCCAATTGTGATTTAATTGCATTGGAACCTGGTAACCACCGATTGCAATAAGTGCAGATATATTGTATCGGAACATCTGTTATTCGATAATTGTTGTGGTTGATTGAAGGCGCATTAGAAATTGTAGAGAAATTTATTATTGGAATATGTGGATGAAATTATATTGCATTCCAGTGCTTGAAGTAATCGGGTCCATAATTTTCGCCTCGGTATCGTGGAATCCGCAACAATGTTGAAACAAATCTCCACCATGAGTGATATCCGGTAATTATTTCGTCAGTAGTTGAAAAAGGGCGATTATGGTGACAGTTATAAGATTCTGCGAATTGAAAATCTCTGATAGTTAAAGCATCGGAGCGGGTTAAGCATCGGAATCTCGTGGACTATCCAATTTTACAGATTGCGAGTTAAATTCGGTTGAAGATTGGAGCGTAATTGGAGTGTGATGAATGTATTGAAATCGCATCGGTGTTAAGCGTGATGGATGTATTGAAATCGCATCGGGTTATTAATGAAGAATATAAGTGGTGGTATATTGAAAATAGCGAAAGGCGAATTGAATGAATCATTAGTTCATTCAGAACTGAGATTGTGGTATTATATATATAATAATTGTTTATAAAAAGGCGCAGTTTTAAAAAGATCCAAATGTGAGAAACCGGGAAAGAGTCCAGTGCTATTGGCTACACTCTGAATTTCAGAGCATGGAATGTAGATATGGTATGAGTGCTATAAATTCAATTATAAAGAAGCTAAGCTCACTACCAGGTTCTGAGCTTTAAATATTTGGGTTGATTATTGATTTCCAAAAATGAATGGGTGTGGGAATTAAAATGTAATTGATATTCAGTCCGATTAAGAGAAGGGTGTTGCATTTAAATTTATATATGGGTATTGGAAATTACACTATGGTCTTCGATTAAAGGTGTATCGATTGCTGAGTTGTAGTTTGAATCATAATTTTGAGAGGAACTGGAATTGCTTAATTTTGAATTTGTGAATCAATATCACATACTTCCGGAAATTGAAGTGTATGTAATTGCCCGAAATTGGAGTTTTTTTTTTTAGGCAGTTGATTGAGATTCACAGCATTTGCAAGATTCTGGGGTTTGGAGGACAACCCTGCATCATTTTTGGTATCGGAGCTTGGCTCTGTTGAAAGAGTGAAGACTGCAGCAATATAAATCAAGAGAAGCTGTCAGAGAAGAACCAGATGCATTCTTAAAAGCAGAATAGGGAAAATCCTTAGAAGTGGTAGTGAACCTGAAAAATCCAACAAGAGATTGGACAGAGAGGAAAATTGAAGTGTCTTCGAAAGAGAGAGTGAGAGATTGCAGAAGCCTAGAGGGAGCAAAGGTGTTGCTGAAGAGACGATTCCAGATAGGGGATCGTGATTACCAAAAGACTGAGTGAGGAGAGCTTAGTGAGGTAAGACTGCAGTAAGGAGGACTTACTATTGCAGAAGCTTGTTGCAGAGGTACAAGGAGCTCATGGAAAGACAGTAGCAGAAAATGACTACAGATAGTCATAGCAGAAGTTCACAAAGAAGCCACAGCAGAAGGAAAGATGCTAAAGAAAATGGCATGAGGATGAGTCAAGAAGAGTTTGACCGAGAGAAAGCTGAGATAGATTTCCAGATTGGAATATTGATGAAGATGCTGCAGAGAAATGTTAAAAACTAGAAGAATGGTTGGACCATGAGGAAAAGAGTAAAGTGGCCAAGGTTACGAGAAAAGAGAAATCAGCAAGTGAAGTTAGAGATAGTAGAAGAATTGAGAAAGATTGAGCAGATATTGAGTGCTCAAGAGGAATCAGAGAAACTCTGAGAAGAAAAGGTAGAATTGGAAGTTTCCATTTGCAGACCAGAACAAGGTGAAATGTTGGGGGAAGAGGATAATGAGAGGTCAGCTGAAAACCTCATGGACTACTGGCAGAGTTCAGAACAATTCGAAGATATGTTGACAAAGGAAGCAGATGAGGCAATGAAGCCTTGTGATTTTGATTCTTATAGTTTGTGTATGTTTTCAGGATATGCAGAGGATGATGGACAGCCTGATGAAATTGTCACAACAAGAAATGAAGCTTTTGAGGTAAAGTATGATGGTGAAACCCTTTTAGAGGAAGAAGGCGTTGATCTATTGAAATAGAAGGAGTTCATAGATGAAATCCTGTTTGGTGTGAAATAGTCAGATGAGGTTGATATAGGCCAGAAGTCTAATGAAAATCCCATAGTGGTACTACAAGAAGGTAAACCAATGAATTTGTTTAATGGAATTGATGAAAGATGCTTGCAATATGATAATGTGGAAAACATGTCAACTCAGGAGGATTGCCAAGAAAAGAATGAAGCTGAAAATGGAAATTGTGATGAACTGCTGGAGAGATTTCACAAGGAGATAGAATTCTTGGAGAGATTACTCAGGGAACCTAAAGGAGAAACAAAGCTTACAGAACCTGATTTAGGAAAAGGTGTGGAAGACAGCATTAATAAATATTATTCTGAAATTAGAGAAATTGAGCAGCGATTATTTGAAGGTGAGATGCAAGATCAGGAGCAACAAGGAAGTTATGTCCTCAGAGGCATGAAGGAGACAGAAATATTAATTCAGCAAGATGAATATGGAAGTAACCAAAAATTTGGAAGGAATGATCAGCTACATGAAAATGAATTTGAGGAAGGCATAAAATTGCAGAAGTATAGAAGCTGGCAGCAGAATGAAGAACCAGCAATTGGTCTGGCTATACAAAGGATGATAAGTGAAGACCGAAGATACAGATGGAAACTGAAGAAAAGGGTGAAGTGGAAGCTATTGCAACAGAGGTTGAATGGAAAGCTGATGAAAGAGTTCAGGGAACTTGAAAAAATTCATATTGATTTGTTAAAGAAGGAAAGAATCAGAGAAATGGAGTCACAGCAGGAAGGATCCGCTGAAATCAAAAAGATCTACGATGGAGAATTGGTGCTTGAAGCATCAAAGGAAAATGGAAGGTATTGTATTTTGAAAACTAAAGGTTGTTGTGTGTTTGCAGGTCATATCGATTTGAGGAAAGAAAAACAGTTATTGAAGATTGTTGTATTAACAGATGAAGAGATGACTACTCATAGTCATACGCAGAATAAGGAGGGAAGTTATAACCAAGTGCAGGAAGATGTCCACTCAGATGACATTCAAAGAATAAGTCAAAAGGAGGATGGAAAAGGAATTATTGAAATCAAAGGATACACTGAGATTGAGCAGTGATTGAATATCATTGACCTTGAAGAAAGCCAGAGTAAAGAAGGATTAAAGACAAATATTTCGGACAATGCAGTTAGTGAAGACAGTGCAGAAATTTTGAGAGAACTTCTAGATGAGATGGCAGACTTGTGGTATAAGTCGAATATTTTGATAAGGAAGCCAGGTAAAGCATTTGTGTCTATTGAGTTGATTAATTTTGATGAATATTTACATGCAGGTAAAGGGCAATGTGAAGTCAATCTGAACCAAGAAGAACAGATCGGATTAATGGAAGGTATGCTGGGATTTGAAGCAAGGAGTGATGAACTCATGAATGAGAAACCAGAAGAAGGACCTGGGATTATTGCAAAGAATCAATGGAGAAGGAATTTGTACATTTCAACAATGAATATCGAAGATTATTGGCACAGATATTATGTTCTTCTAATTCAAGGACACAATCAGTTGCAAGAGAATAATATTCAGCACATGAGAAGTGAAATGGACAAAGAATTGAATGAGTTGTGGAAACTCACACTACATCATTCTAGTAAAACAAATACAGGACAAAAGAAGAAAGGAAGATTGGCTGGAAGAAATGGTACAGGTGAAGGGAATGGAAAATTGAAAATTAAAGTGAGCAAAGTAGCAGCAAAAAATGTGAAAAGGATAGCAGCAGATAGTGAGGAACTACAGCACAAAGGCGGAAGACTTGAGGGACAAACAACAACAGTAGTAACCAAGGATAGACTATCAAACCAAGTATGGGATCCAGGAGGACATAGAACAAAATTGCATGATTAGGAGATCATGGTTAATTGAAACTTCGGGAGTCTGATGCAGGAGCATCGACATTAGCCAGCAATATGGACGATTTTCCACATGTTGTGGCTAATCACAGTAAAATTCATTGACTGTTTGGTTCAACTCAGGTTTACTGAGAGGAGTAGATTTCATGAATAGTTTGTTATGGAAATAAATGTGATTGTTTTATTTAGAATTAGAGATAAGATTTATTAATATTGGTGTAATCGATAGTGATAAGATTAGGATATTTTTTTGTTAAGATCTTTCGAATAAATAGGAGGTTTATGTTTGCTATTATTAGAAGAATTAATAGTGAAATGGCATGAGCGAGAGAGAGGATTAGAGTGTGTTCTTGTGTGGAGCGAAAGCTCAAATTTGCAGAGAGTAAGTGTGGGGTTTTTTTGTATGGAGAAAAAGCTCAGAAGTTGTTGTGTGTGAACTGTGTTTTATTTGACAGAGGATTTTTCCTTATGTAATTGAGGCAATGAAATACTCTATTTTTCTGTTTGGAATCTGCTTGAATTCGTGATAGTCTGGGTGTGTTTTAATTTTGAATTATAAGAATATCTGTGATTGAGGAAAATTGGGCCGTGTTAAAATTAGTGCAAAGGGTAAAGTCTATAACACAGTGAAACAATCTAAAGACCATACGAATCTCTTTGAGAAGAGTTTAATTAATTCACAATTCAGTTTTGAATTACGTTGGGTCTGAAAGTTCAAATCAGCGTTGTACAAACTGGCGATAACTCAATTACAATTCAAATTTGGTAATTCGTGATTCCGATTTGGACCGGATCAGAACTTTGGAGCAGAGGAAAGGAAACGTCACTTATAGTTACCGATCTCTGATTTCTGAATAATCGGAACGGATCTGCGAATTGTTATTGCCGACATTCAATTATTGAGATTGCCAATTGTGATTTAATTGCATTGGAACCTGGTAACCTCCGATTGCAATAAGTGCATATATATTTCATCGAAACATCTATTATTCGATAATTTCTGTGGTTGATTGAAGGCGCATTAGAAATTGTAGAGAAATTTCTTATTGGAATCTGTGGATGAAATTATACTGCATTCCAGTGCTTGAAGTAATCGGTTCCATAATTTTTTCCTCGGTATCGTGGAATCCGCAACAATGTTGAAACAAATCTCCACCATGAGTGATATCCGGTAATTATTTCATCAGTAGTTGAAAAAGGGCGATTATGGTGACAGTTAGAAGATTCTACGAATTGAAAATCTCTGATAGTTAAAGCATCGGAGCGGATTAAGCATCAGAATCTCGTGGACTATCCAATTTTAAAGATTGCGAGTTAAATTCGGTTGAAGAGTGGAGCGTAATTGGAGTGTAATGAATGTATTGAAATTGCATTGGTGTTGAGCATGATGGATGTATTGAAATCGCATAGGGTTATTAATGAAGAATATAAGTGGTGGTATATTGAAAACAGCGAAAGGCGAATTGAATGAATCATCGGTTCATTCAGAACTGAGATTGTGGTAATATATATATAATAAATGGTTATAAAAAGGCGCAGTTTTAAAAAGATCCAAATGTGAGAAACCGGGAAAGAGTCCAGTGCTATTGGCTACGGTCTCTTTGAATTTGAGAGCATGGAACGCAGATATGGTATGAGTGCTATCAATTCGATTATAAAGAAGGTAAGCTCACTACTAGGTTCTGAGCTTTAAATATTTGGGTTGATTATTGATTTCCAAAAACGAATGGGTGTGGGAATTAAAATGTAATTGATATTCAGTCCGATTAAGAGAAGGGTGTTGCATTTAAATTTATATATGGATATTGGCAATTACACTATGGTCTTCGATTAAAGGTGTATCGATTGCTAAGTTGTAGTTTGAATCATAATTTTGAGAGGAACTAGAATTGCTTACTTTTGAATTTTTGAATCAATATCACATACTTTCGGAAATTGAAGTGTATGTAATTGCCCGAAATTGAAGTGTTTTTTTTTAGGCAGTTGATTGAGATGCACAGTGTTTGCAAGACTCTGGGGTTTGCAGGACAACCCTGCATCATTTTTGGTATCGAAGCTTGGCTCTGTTGAAAGAGTGAAGACTGCAGCAATATAAATCAAGAGAAGCTGTGAGAGAAGAACCAGATGCGTTCTTAAAAGAAGAATAGGGAAAATCCCTAGAAGTTGTAGTGAACCTGAAAAATCCAACAAGAGATTGGACAGAGAGGACAATTGAAGTGTCTTCGAAAGAGAGAGTGAGAGATTGCAGAAGCCTAGAGGGAGCAAAGGTGTTGCTCAAGAGAAGATTCCAGATAGGGGATCGTGCTTACCAAAAGACTGAGTGAGGAGAGCTTAGTGAGGTAAGATTGCAATAAGGAGGACTTACTGTTGCAGAAGCTTGTTGCAGAGGTACAAGGAGCTCATGGAAAGAGAGGAGTAGAAAATGAATACAGATAGTCATAGCAGAAGTTCACAAAGAAGCCACAACAGAAGGAAAGATGCTAAATAAAATGGCATGAGGATGAGTCAAGAAGAGTTTGACCGAGAGAAAGCTGAGATAGATTTCCAGATTGGAATATTGATGAAGATGCTGCAGAGAAATGTTAAAAACCAGAAGAATGGTTGGACCATGAGGAAAAGAGTAAAGTGGCCAAGGTTACGAGAAAAGAGAAATCAGCAAGTGAACTTAGGGATAGTAGAAGAATTGAGAAAGATTGAGCAGATATTGAGTGCTCAAGAGGAATGAGAGAAACTCAGAGAAGCAGAGGTAGAATTGGAAGTTTCCATTTGCAGACCAGAACAAGGTGAAATGTTGGGGGAAGAGGATAATGAGAGGTCAACTGAAAATCTCATGGACTACTGGCAGAGTTCAGAACAATTCGAAGATATGTTGACAAAGGAAGCAGATGGGGCAATGAAGCCTTGTGATTTTTATTCTTATAGTTTGTGTATGTTTGCAGGATATGCATAGGATGATGGGCAGCCTGATGAAATTGTCACAACCAGAAATGAAGCTCTTGAGGTAAAGTATGATGGTGAATCCCTTTTAGAGGAAGAAGGCGTTGATCTATTGAAACAGAAGGAGTTCATAGATGAAATCCTGTTTGGTGTGAAACAGTCAGATGAGGTTGATATAGGCCAGAAGTGTAATGAAAATCCCACAGTGGTACTACAAGAAGGTAAACCAATGAATTTGTTTAATGGAATTGATGAAAGATGCTTGCAATATGATAATGTGGAAAACATGTCAACTCAGGAGGATTACCAAGAAAAGAATGAAGCTGAAAATGGAAATTGTGATGAACTGCTGGAGAGATTTCACAAGGAGATAGAATTCTTGGAGAGATTACTCAGGGAACCTAAAGGAGAAACGAAGCTTACAGAACCTGATGGAGGAAAAGGTGTGGAAGACAAAATTAATAAATATGATGCTGAATTTAGAGAAATTGAGCAGCGATTATTTGAAGGTGAGATGCAAGATCAGGAGCAACAAGGAAGTTATGTCCTCAGAGGCATGAAGGAGACAAAAATATTAATTCAACAAGATGAATATGGAAGTAACCAGAAATTTGGAAGGAATGATCGGCTACATGAAAATGAATTTGAGGAAGGCATAAAATTGCAGAAGTATAGAAGCTGGCAGCAGAATGAAGAAGTAGAAATTGGTCTAGTTGTACAAAGGATGATAAGTGAAGACCGGAGATACAGATGGAAACTGAAGAAAAGGGTGAAGTGGAAGCTATTGCAACAGAGGTTGAATGGCAAGCTGATGAAAGAGTTCAGGGAACTTGAACAAATTCATATTGATTTGTTAAAGAAGGAAAGAATCAGAGAAATGGAGTCACAGCAGGAAGGATCCGCTGAAATCCAAAAGATCTATGATGGAGAATTGGTGCTTGAAGCATCAAAGGAAAATGGAAGGTATTGTATTTTGAAAACTGAAGGTTGTTGTGTGTTTGCAGGTCATATTGATTTGAGGAAAGACAAACAGTTATTGAAGACTGTTGTATTAACAGATGAAGAGATGACTACTCATAGTCATATGCAGAATAAGGAGGGAAGTTATAACCAAGTGCAGGAAGATGTCCACTCAGATGACATTCAAATAATAAGTCAAAAGGAGGATGGCAAAGGAATTACTGAAATCAAAGGATACACTGAGATTGAGCAGTCATTGAAGATCATTGACCTTGAAGAAAGCCAGAGTAAAGAAGGATTAAAGACAAATATTGCGGACAATGTAGTTAATGAAGACTGTGCAGAACTTTTGAGAGAACTTCTAGATGAGATGGCAGACTTGTGGTATAAGTCGAATATTTTGACCATTCTCTTTTCACTTTCTGAAGCTCATACAAAACTATTAACTTGACTAGACCATGATGAAATAAAAAGGTTTCACATGCCTGAGTTTTCATCTGTACTTTGTCTGCCATGTTGGCCAGAATTCGAAATAGAAAGAAAGGTAAGTCTAGGGAGATTATTCCTGTGAAATGCAATAAGAGCTTAAAGTGGTAATTGTACACCTTGTGGTATCTCCCTTTGCAAGTGAAGTATCTTTGGATTTTGTAGAGAAAATTAGCAAATGCATCCTTGACATAACTTCGTGGCACAACTTTGTTCAAATCAGTATCCATAAACTCTGGTTTCAAAAATATTTTTCAGGGTTGCATTTCAAACCTAAAATTCTTAAACCATCTCTCCTCCCCTCTTGGAATTTCTGTGACTACTAATATAACTTCAGGATAAATTGGTAAATTGAGAAATCCAACCTTTGTGTTTGACCCTGTGAAATTGGTAGCAAATTCTTTAGTAACCTGATTATTCCCTCCTTGAAGCTTATCACAGAACCTCCAGCACCCTACCTTCTTGAAGGCTTCTTCAATAGATTTATCTCTTGTGAGGGTTTCTAAACCTTCAGGTTCCGTCCTCAGGAAGTGGCCAGACCGGTGATGTCTTTTTTCTTCTGTCATATTCTTCCTAAAATCCCCGTGTCTTTAGCAAATCTGTAATCAACTTCCTTGTTGGATGAACTAGCTCGCTTGAAAATTGGGTTCAGCCTTGCTTGATTCAAAATTCTGCCTCACTTGATTGGAAATTCAGCCTCACTTGAAAACTTTAAAGAGAGCTCTGGTTTCTCATCATGAGCTTCTCTTTCAACAATAGATATGCATGCATTGTTTTCTTTGCATGAGATAAAATCAATGATAATCAATCCCCTTTTCAAATTTGCAAAGGACCAATGACAAATGACCGCTAATGAATCTCATAACTGCTTTGGATGGTTGCATGCGTGAAGGAGGATTCGTGGACTGACACCATAATCATGAAAATTTAACCCCAAGTTGATGGATGTGATAGCTAACCCGAAAATTCCAAAACCCTGATTTCGTAGCGCCGATAGTGTGATTTCAGGATTTTTCGCTATGAAAAGACGAGATTTTTCGTAGCGCAGAAGCAGTTTTTTACACTGAGCGTGCTACGAAAACGTGGTTTCGTGGCTTATTCAAATTTTTTTTTTAAAAGACTTGAAATATGGTTTTCAAAACGTGGCATGAGACTTCTAAGGAGTAAGGCAAGGTTTATGAAATTCATTTGGTGATGAAATGAGACTTGTAACCTATGACTTAGGCCCTATAAAACATAAAAATGACTCAAACCCTATCTAATACCATGACTTAGGAACTAGTATGAACTGACTAAATTTAGAGAATTTTAATAGTGATAATAGTGGCTCTAGTTGGGATAGTGTGCCCCTGTGGTACACTAAGAACTCACAGCTCCAGTGCTATCCATTTTTTGATAAAAATAGAATTTTTTTTTACAAGCATCTTCTTCAAACTATTGGGCCTTCATGTCGGGCTTAAGATTTTTGTTTCAACTTGTCATTTATTAGAAAAAACATACAAAAAATGAATATATACAATTTCATGAGTGAATTATAATACTTCAACAAACATAATGCTTTAGCAACATGTCATTAACAGGCCCTCTAGCATATGATCCTCCATCAATTTCATGCAATATGTAAGTGTTTTTTCTATGAAAACCTGCAATCTCAAAAGGACCCTTCCATAAATTCTCAAACTTATCATGCTTTCCCTTTTCCGCAATTTTGGCCTCCCATTTCAGCACTTTGTCATGAATCTAAAAACTGAACTATTTGATCCTCCTATCAAATGTATTCTTAGTTATGTTTTTAACATGATCATGACTATCATAAACTTCATTTCTCTTTTCTTGCAAGGCTATCAACTAGTTTATCCTCCTTTGGATGGAATTTGGTTCTTCTTCAAGTCCTTGAATTAGCTTCATAACTAGCACTGCAAGTGATGTTGGGAAAATAGCTTCAGCCCCATAGACTAGTTCATATGGCAAAGTTCCAATTGATCTCTTTGTACAAATCCTATCAGCCCATAAGGCGTACTTCAACTTTAAATGCCAAGCTTTCTTTTTCTCCTGCAGTACCTTTTTGATGATTGTTACAATGCTCTTGTTTAATGATTCAACAAGACAATTACCTTGAGGATAGTATGCTATAGAGTGTCCAAGAGTGATGTGATATTGATGATAAAAATTTATCATCTTCTTGGAATTAAATACTTGAGCGTTATCTGTTATAATCCTCATGGGACAGCCAAATCTTGACAATATATTATTCTCTAAGAAAGAAATAATTACAGAGTCATTAGCTTGCCTGGTTGGTATCGCTTCTATCCATTTGGTGAAGTAGTCTGTTGCTGTAATAATCCAGTGATGCTGCCTTGATGAAGATGGGTGTATCTCCCCAATAAATTCTAACCCTCATTGCTGAAAAGGAGCTTCAACATAGATAGGAACCAAAGGTAGAGGCACATGTTTTCTTCTTCCTTCAAAAATTTGACACTCATGACATGCAACGATCTTTTTGTAAATGTCTTTAAAAATTGTTGGCCAAAAATATCTAGCTCTTAGGATCTTTTTTGTTGTAGCTTTCCAATAATGATGTCCTCCGCAATCAACTTTATGGAATTCTTCAATGATATTTTCAGCCTCTTCTTCAAGTAGACAATTCAGCAAAATTCCTCCTGCATCTTTCCAATATAGATTTATGTCATAAACAAAATATCACAATGATTTCAGCTTAAAAAACCTTGATTTGGACTTTGATAGAATAGCGGGAGCTTTATTATGATGTAGAACGAAAACCACATCCTCATACCACTCTGAAGTAAGAAGTTTCTCATCAATTGGACCAATTCTTCTTCATTTTCAGAAATTTCTGATAGTTCTGCATTCATATTTATGTCAAGACAATCCAGATTTGACTTAGTCATTAGTTTCGCCAAGCCTTGTCCCTTCACCAACTTCGTTGGTCTGATTTCTATATCATATTCTAGAAATTTGGCGATCCATTTTCCCCTCTTGCCTTCTGGATCTACTTGAGTTAGAATGTCTTTTACCATAGCACTTGGAACATATGCTATGATGTGCGAATGCAAAACATAAATTCTCAAATATTTTATAGCTTTCACCAAGCCATAGACCTGCTTCTCTAGAATATTGTGCTTCAGTTCAACATTTGCTAATGGCCTACTAAAGAAATAAATAGGTTGTTCAATACCTTGCTTTCCTTTTTGTATAAAAACTCCAGCAATTGTGTTTTCGGAATCAAATGTATAAACCATAAATTCTTTGGAAAAATCCGGATTGATGAGTACCGATGCTTGTGTGAGTGCCCTTTTGATTTCTTCAAAAGATTTCCTTGCTTCAGCTATCCATTTAATGTCAACTCCTTTCTTCAACATCCTTGTTATATCTTTGACGATCTCAACAAAGTTAGGAATGAAACGCCTAACAAAATTCACTTTCCCAAGAAAAGATTGAATCTCTTTCCTACTTCTTGGAAAATATACCTTTAAAATTGCATTAACTCTATTAGGATCAATCCTAATTCCTTCTTCAGAAATAATATGACCAAGTAATTTTCCTGATGTTAAAGTAAAGATGTTTTTAGTAGGATTAAGAGAGATACTAAACCTTCTACATTTCAACAGAATTTTTTCTAGGTGTTTCAAATGATCTTCTTCTTTCTTTGAATAAACTATGATATCATCAAGATAAAAAACTACCGACTTATCCTTTTCTTCAGAAAAATAAATGTCCATTTCTCTTTGGAAAGTGGCTCCCACATTCATGAGACCAAAGGGAATTTTAGCGCACATTAATGTACCCCATGGTGTTGTGAACCATCAAGCATAGACATCCTTTGTGAACCAACAATATTTTGCAAAATTAAATCCATCTGGGGAAGAGGATAGTTATCCTTTAGTGAAGCCTTATTCAAATTTCTAAAGTCAATACAAATTCTGATTTCTCTACTCTTCTTTCTTAACGAAACTAAGTTTGCAAGACAATCTGAAAATTTGATTGGAACAATTATCTTTGCATCAAAGAGTTTCTTAACCTCCTTTTCAATCAATGGCATGAGAAGAGGATTAATTCTCCTCAATTTATACTTGAAATGCTTCTCATTTTCCTTGATAGGAATAGTATGTTGAATAATGCAAGGATCATATTGCTTCAAATCAGCATAACTCCAAGAAAAAACACCCAAAAAACTTCTCATCATCTCAATATATTTGAATTTTAGTTATCATTTTAGGCAAAGCTAATGTACCAATATTGCAACTATCTACTTCCTCTTCATCAGATTGCAATTTTGGTGCTTCAAACACATCATTTTGATCAAAAAGTTTCTCAAGAGGAATAAGACCTTTTGGTATTGAATTGTTCTTCAATTGCAAAACATCATAATTTTCTTTAGGCTCAACAAGCATATTTTGTTGATCTACATGTATATTTTCAAATTCCTCTTTCAGCTCAATAAAATTCTTTACCTGTTTACCATCTTCCAAAACTTGCTAGTTTATGATATTGTCCGGTATAGCTAGCCTATGACGAACTTCAATCTCATATTTTTCATTTGAATGCATAGGAATAATGAAAATACTTGTGGAAACATCAAGGGAATCAACAATAGAATTCTGATCTCTAGTTTTGACTATAAAGGAATAAGACTGAAAGTTTTCCAACAAGTCTAAAACTAAATTTCTATAAGCCCTCATTCTTAAATCCTTCATATGATAGACACCTTAAACTTTTCTAATAATGAATTCAAAATCTCCAAAAATAGAAATATTTCGAGCCTTCATCTTTTTCAAAACATCTAGACCCAAAATCAAAGATTCATATTTAGCCATTTTGTTTGTGCAATCAAAATTAAGTTTTTAAGAGTAAAAATTACTCTCATCATTTTGATTTGTAATCCAAATCGATGCTCCTGCCCCTTCTTTTCCTGTTGATCCATCAAAGTACAATGACCACCATTTTCTGCATGCTGATTTTCTGAATGTTGATTTTATGCTCTTATTTCTTCCTCAATACTATCAGCAGATTCATTGAAAAGAATGGCAGATCCAAGTTCAGTATCAAAAGCACAAATAGAAAAATTATGAGGCTTATCTTTGCTACTTACCATGTCAGTCATTCTAGTCTCCTAATACAATCTCCTTTGTTCACCAAAAACTAAAATAGTAGTGTAGGTAAGATCCATCTGCATTGTGACTTTGATTTTCGCTACCCATGATCTTGACAATAGAATACCAAAATTTGGAGGAACATCAACCACAATAATATCCATAACAACTGTCTTTGTTGTAAATTGCGTGAGGCCAACAACAACATCCATGATTATACCAATACATTGAACCCTCTTAGAATCAAAAGAAAACAAATCCTTATATGGTCTTGTGATTTGCAAATCCATTCTCTCCATGATAACCTTGGGCATGAGGTTATGAGAAACTCCTGAACCTATCATAGCATTATGCAAAGTCATATCATGAATACTAATGCTTACATAAAAAGGAGGAAACTCTTCATTTTGATCATCTTCTAACCTTGGACCCAAATATATAGTAGGATTATCTTCTTGGACATTCAAGGTATCAGTATCCCCTGGTTATGAATTCAACATCTTAACTATCTTGCTTCTATATTCATTCACCTTGAGAATCTCACTGAAAGGGACTAATATTTTAATCTTTGAAATTTCATTCTCAAGGTTGAAAACAAAAATAGATTTTTCAGCATCTTTGACAAGAGGAGGAAGTTGAATGTTTTTCTTACCAAGTGGAGCATCCTATTTACCTTTAGCCATCTTTGGGGTAACATTCTTAGCTTCATCAGCCTTTGGAGAATAGTTCTTGGGCTACGCTTTTCTTGCAATGATAGGCACATTTCTATTTTTGATATTATATTGCTTTTTCATCTCGAGAATAGCATGTTGACACCTTTTAAAATAATTTGATGGTTCATCTTCTTGATTAGCCAAATCTGACTCATCATGCTCTTCTTTAGTCAAGAATATTCCTGACATTTCTTCATCAAGACAATGGATGGATTCTTCAAGAATCTTAGGCTCAGCTTCTTCATCTACAAAATTTTGCTGAAAAGGAGGTCTCACTGGAGGGTTAGCTTGCTGATTTCTGTTCTCTCTTGGACTTTGCTGATTTTGAGGTCTCCTAAATTGTGGATTTCTGAATTGAGGTTCATGTTGCACAGGAGGAGAAAAAGTGTTACCAAGAGCTAACATATCCATCAATTTCTCCATAGTTCTCATCATTGACTCAAATTTGTCTTCAGAAGTTGAGGTGGATGGTTTCTCTTCTTCTTTCAATTTAGTTTTTCCCATTTTTCACTTTTTAGCAGCTATCATGTTTACCTCAACCTTAACTACATCACTCTACATTTCAACAAGTGTAGGTGATTCTCTTTCCCTCAACAGGATAGAAAAGTCATAGTGAAATACTTCAGAATATCTCATTTGTGCTAAGGCTTCCGAACGTTTCAAATGGGTTGGAATTGAGTCAAAAGCTTTATTGAAACTTTTTGAAAAGTTTTGGACAAATTCATCAACTACTCTCCTAAGGTTGCTGTATTCAATGAGTGCTTGGACTGGATTGGTTCTATTACCCCATTTTCTTAATAATTTGTCTTCAAAATCATTCCAAGTTCTAATGCTGCCTGGTGCAAGGGCATTAAACCATTTTCTAACTTCACCAATAAAACTCTGTGAAAATAACCATAACTTCACATCTTCATCATCAACTTCTTCTGTGTCTATAAAATCATTAAATCTATCTACAGATTCTTCTGCTGAAATTTCCTCATCACTACCCCAAGTAGGAATCCTAGCAGCATATTTACTAGGAAGGTTATGGAAAACAGTAGGAATTACAAGTGGTGCATGCCTAGTAGGAGTATCCATGACTGGAGAATGAACAGTAGTTGTAGGAGGGGCAGAAAAAGAAGATGAAGAACTGATATGAGGAGGACTACTTGGTTTTTGTAAGCCAGTGACAATAGAACTCCAATTTGGAAGGGGTAAACCAGCTTTAGATTTTAGCAAGACTTCAAAAGGATTAGTTTCTTTGAGTTTATCTAAAGAATATTTTTCTAGTAGTAGTTCAAAGGCAACAGCTTCCCAAAACTCTTCCTTGTCTTCTTGTGTCACTAAGGCTGAAGTGTCAATTCCTCTTTTTTGCAAGTCTAAGAGAAAATCAATGAGTTCTTTTTCACTTTCTGATCTAAAAAACACTTCATGAATCTTTCCATCAACTTTCTTATCTTTAGGACTTCTTAATATTTCATAGGACAAAGATTTCAAATGAGATGGAGTACCTGATATTTCTCAAATTCTTTGGCTTTTTGAAATAGTGTTTGGATTGTCCATAGTGGTAGGTGGATTGGGATCAGGATTTCTCACTGTATATCTCCTTCTTGAAGCCACCTTTAAAATTTGAAAAATGTATGGAGTCACCAAGGTATATTGCAGCATCGAAAAAATTTCTAAGCTCCTACTACCTTCAGAAGTTCAGCTTCTGATTTCGGGAATGAATAATCTTCAGGCTCTCGGTAGACGCACCAAAATGTTATCACCAAAATAGTTCCTGATCGGCTACTGGTCAGGCTACCTTAGTGTAACTATTCCAAACCAGAATTTTAGTTGAGGCTTAGCCTCCTCAACCTGAGAGGGCTCTCTCAATAGGTTTATGATTTTTAAATAAGGATTAGAGGGCTAAATCTGAGAGTAAAATGGATAAAAATGAATAATTGGTTGTACTACTAATAAAAAAAAATCCATTGGGCTTATGGAGTCAAATGTGTTTTCAGAAAACATGAATCTCAACTTCATATGGAAGTCAGGGCATTTCAGGGTTTAGATGCATCAAAAGAATAGTAGGACTGAAAATAAACACAACTCATGAACATATGAAGGAAGTTAGATCACCTTCAATGAATTCTAAGTAACATACATTCATGCCACTGCAAGTAATTGAAAGAGGAAAAACATGAGAATATCAAACATCAATAACCCTTTCTGAATCCTAAGTGATGAAACCAATATCTCTGTATTAATAATAAAAACACAATATTTTTCTACAACAAAACAGTATGCTTGTTAATGAAAATTTCCAACCCTATGGAATTTGAATTCTTTTCTCTTATAGATTCATCATTACATTTATTGGATTCTCTCCACACACTTGAGAGAATTCGAATTTTCTAGCTTGACACCTATCAAATTTTTAAAAAAACTTTAATTAGATCTGATAGCTAAATTGTTTGTTCTAGAGTCCTAACACAACTAGGATTAAATGTTTTTATTATAACTTAACAACCTTAAATAAGAATTAAATCTTCTATCTGACAACTGCTCCTCCTAAACTTCGACCTTGATGATTTCCATCTCCTTAATGTTAAACTGTAATGATTTGCTTCTTATCTTCCCTGAAAGATAGGAACATGCTCCCTGCAAAATAGCTATAATGCTTCATTTATGTTTCTTCAAACCATGTGCTGACCAACTTGTGCTCAAAAACATGTGGCAATGTCTTATTAAACTCATTTCACTTCTCCCTTCCAGCTATGCTCAAAAAAAAATTTTGAAGAAGTGCCAAAAACTGTTAACATTACTGCGCTACAAAACTGTCTGTTGTTTTCATAGCGCAGAAATTCACCTTTGAAAAAACTTAATTGGAATCTTCAATTTATTTTTTGATATTGGATATTCACTTATGGTCATTATACATCCTTCATCTGCATAAAGGTTTAATAAAAATACCCTTTCACCCTTTGAACAATTTCAAAATCAATCAAACTGCATCTTATAGCAGTTTCGTAGCGCGCTACAAAACTGCTGTGTCTATCTTTTCACAGCTTGTTTCCAAAGTTTAAAGATTTAGACCTTTATTGTCATCCTTCCAGTTATATATGCTTTCATAATCAATAAAAACCAACTCTGAGCTGCATCAAAAATGAAATATTTCCATATAACCTCAAAAAAGTGTTAGGAGATGTCACTTACTGTTTACACTCATTTTGGTTGTGGTTGATCTTCAGGCTTTGCTAGCTATATCTCAAGGTATTCAACCTACCTTTTAAGCCTTCTATTATTTTCTCTTAGTTTGGTATTAACCATCCTTATGAACTTTGCCTCCTTGCTTGCAGGGACGGTCCATATAAAGAATTGATCCTGACTGCTGATTGACTCACTGTTTGAAACCTTTTCTAGCTCCCACAGACCTTTCAACCTCTCAAAGTTTGACCTTTCTACAACATGCATTCTCACTTTCTTCCTAAATTTATCAATCTCAATGTTTTCAAGTATGATTTTGTCATTAACCTCCTCATAACTACTCCTTTCTATCTGAGTATTAAAAACTCTATTTCTTTCTTCTTCAAGTATTTGAGATGATGTATTAATGGGTTCTTCAAAACCATTTTCATAATCACCTCCTATTTAGTCTATCTCCATGTCTAGCTGCTGCAATTTATTAGCCTGCCTAGTGAAGGGTTTTCTAGGCTTAAAGACAAACTCTGACACGTAATCCTCAAAGTCTAAGTTTTTTGGATGTTTTCAATTTCTTTGATTTGCCACCTGTATCTAGCTTTATGAACTCTGATTGAACCAGGGGAGACTCTTCAATGTCAATAGCTTGTAATATATCATTCAAGTCACCTCTTAATTGCAAATTTTCATTTGTGACCATAGCCTTACCCTTCTCCTTTGATCTTTGACTCCTAGTCAACTTCTTCTGAGCTATTTTACTAGTTGACTATTCCTGAATTGTCTTTTTTACCTAAGTTCTATTCTTTTGTGCAGATTGAGGAGTCCTTTGGATATTCAGTGATGTCTTTATCATAGGTTCCTTAACCTGTTTCCTGGGCTTAAGCTTGACAAACCTCCTTGATTTTGATTCTGAAGGTTTAGTAGTCTTTGATGAAGATGTTTCTTTGAATTGAGGGCTAGCACATGTTCCTTCAACCCCTATTCCACTCAAAAAGAGAAATATAGACCATTGTCTTTTCGATTTTTGAAGCTCATGCAAAACTATTAAATTGACTAGACCATGATGAAATAAAGAGGTTTCACATGCTTGAGTTTTCATATGTACTTTTTCTGCCATCTTGGCTAGACTTCGAAATAGAAAGAAAGGTAAGTCCAGGGAGATTATTCGTGTGACTGCTGATATAACTTCAAATGAAATTAGTAAATTCAGAAAATCAACCTTTGTGTTTGACCTTGTGAAATTGGTAGCAAATTCTTTGGTAACCTGATTATGCCCTCCTTGAAGCTTTCAACAGAACCTCCAACACCCTACCTTCTTGAAGGCTTCTTCAACATATTTATCTCTTGTGAGGGTTTCTAAACCTTCAAGTTCTGTCTTCAGACAGTGACAAGACCGATGATGTCTTTTTTATTCTGTCATCTTCTTCTCGGAAACCCCGTGTCTTCAGAAAATATGTAATCAACTTCCTTGTTGGATGAACTAGCTCGCTTGAAAATTGGGTTCATCCTTACTTGATTTAAAATTCTTCCTCTCTTGATATGAAATTTAGCCTCACTTGAAAAATTTAAAGAGAGCTCTGGTTTCTCATCATGAGCTTCTCTTTCAACAATAGATATGCATTCATTGTTTTCTTTGCATGAGATAAAATCAATGATAACCAATCCCATTTTCAAATTTGCAAAGGACCAATGAAAAATGACTGATAATGAATCTTATAATGATTTCATAACTACTTTGGATGGTTGCATGCATGCAGGAGGATTCGTGGACTGACACCATAATCATGAAAATTTAACCCCAATTTGATGGATGTGACAGCTAACCCGAAAATTCCGAAACCCCGATTTCGTAGCACTGGTAGTGTGATTTCAAGATTTTGCGCTATTAAGAGACCAACGTTTTCGTAGTGCAAAAGAAATTTTTACACTAAGTGCGCTAGGAAAACGTGGTTTAGTGTCTTATTCGATTTTTTTTTTAAAAAGACTTAAAATATGTTTTTCAAAATGTGGCATGAGACTTCTAAGGAGTAAATAAAGGTTTATGAACTTCATTTGGTGAAGAAATGAGACTTGTAACCTATGACTTAGACCCTATAAAACATAAAAATGACTCAAACCCTATCTAATACTATGACATAGGAACAAGTATGAATTGACTGAATTTAGAGAATTTTAATAGTGATAACACTAGCTATGGTAGGAGCCAGCACAATAACAAGTATAGGAAATACTCAACTCTCATAGTTCAATGGGAAGAATTATGACTATTGGGCAATCACAATGAGAGCCTTGTTTGCCTCTCAAGATTTATGGGAGCTATTTGAAGATGGTTTAGAAGAATAAATAGATGAAAAAGCATATAATGCTTTAACATAGACATAGAAGGATTTGTTGAAGAGTAATATAAAGAAGGACTCAAAAGCCCTTTTATATCTCTATCAAGCGGTGCATGAAAGTGTATTTCCAAGGATTGTAACAACAAAGAGGTCCAAGGTTGCATGGGACACCCTCGAGACAATATACCAAGGTATGTATAAGGTAAAGACAACAAATCTTCAATTAATGAGAAGGGATTTTGAAGTCATTTGCATGAAATATTCTGACACAATAGACTAATTCTTCACAGTGTTGATTGGGTTGGTCACCCAAAATAGATCTCATGGAGAGACCATAGAAAAAATAATAATAGTGGAGAAAGTATTGAGAATCTTGCCCTCAATATTTGATGTGATAGTCACAACCATTGAAGAGACAAGGGATCTCTCGAAGTTTACTGTTGATGAGCTTCATAAATCATTGATCCCACATGAACAAATATTGGGTAGAACAACAAACTCATCTTTGGAACATGCCTTCATGACCCAAATTTCATTTGGAAGAGGAAGAGGTCAAGGAAGAGGAAACTACAAAGTTAAAGGAAGAGGTAGAAGCCAAAATAGAGGAGGAAGAAATAGCCCTGCAAATACTAATGGAAGGGGAAACAACCAAAATCAGAATCAAGGACAAGGCACCAGCCAATAAGGTGGACAAAATGAAGCACATGGAAAAATGCATGATAAATCCAAAGTGCAATGTAATTACTATAAGAAGTATGGCCATTACGCCAATGAATGTATGAAGAAAAAAAGTGACATGGGTAATAGACCCAGTGCTTATTTTACTAAGGAAAATATCCTTCAAGATAATTTGTTTTTAGCATTTAATATGGCTGAAGAGAAAAATGAATATATATGGTTTCTAGAATCAAGATGTAGTAACCATATGATTGGAAACATTTCTATTTTTTCTATGTTAGATGAAAATGTGAAGTCTCATGTAACATTGGGGACAGACAGTAAGGTCTCTATCATGGGAAAAGGTAGAGTGAGTGTTTTGAAAAATATAGGAGAAAATAAATCCATATCAGATGTTTACTATGTGCCTGGTATGAATTGTAACCTTTTGAGCATTGGACAACTCATTCATAAAGGCTACAATTTTTTCTTTGAAGATGATGTATGCACCATCATCGATAAACCACTAATAAATAAATTCATTGCATAAGTGAAATTACAAGAAACATAATGTTTCCTCTCAAGATGAGAGAAGATTTGAAGAAAGGAGCTGCAATGGTAATTGACACAAGAGACATTCCAAAGAGAAGAAAAAGATGAAAACTGGTTATGGCACTTGACATTTGGACATCTCATCTTTGGAGGTCTGAATTTGTTGCATCACAAAGGAATGGTAAATATATTACCATTGATTGAAAAGCCAGATAGCCTATGTGAAGGCTGCATCTTGGGAAAACAACACAGAGAAATATTCCCATCAGGAAAGAGCATAAGGGAAAAATCACCCTTAGAAATAGTCCATTCAGATTTGTGTGGACCAATGAAAACACCATAATTAGTAGGCAACCACTATATCCTGACCTTTATTGATGATTTCACAAGAAAAACATGGGTTTAATTCTTGAAAGTGAAGAGTGAAGTGTTTGATAAATTATGCCACTTTAAGGCTCTTGTAGAGAATCAAAGTGGGAAGCATATTAAGGTATTAAGAACAGACAGAGGAGGAGAATATATCTCCAAAGAGTTTGTACATTTTTGTAGAGAAAATGGGATTCATAAACAATTTACTGCAAGGTATATGCCACAACAAAATGGAGTTGCTGAAAGGAAAAATAGAACCATCATGGACATGGTAAGAAGTATGTTGAAGGAAAAAAAATTTCCAAATGAATATTGTGCAGAAGTTGTACATTATGCATCATATGTGCTGAATAGATTCCCAACAAAGAGTGTTATGAACATAATTCTAGAAGAAGCATGGAGTGGCATATAACAGTTTGTCACCCATATGAAATTTTTTGGTTGTGTGGCTTATGCACACATTCCAAACCAGCTAAGGAAGAAGTTGGACAGTAAGGGGGAGAAATGCATATTTGTTGGATAAAGTGAAGAATCCAAAGCATACAAATTGTATAACCCTTCTGCCAAGAATTTTATGACAAGCAGAGATGTGCAATTTATTGAGGAAGAAGCTTGGGATGGAAGCATTGAGAAAATATTGAATGTAAGAAGTTTTTTATCTGATGATGATGATGAGGAAGAAATGGTTGAAAGACATCCCTCATTACCAGCACCACCTCCACAAACACAAGGACAGCAAGGGAATCCAAAAGCATGTATGAGAACACCCTTGAGAAGTGATGACAGTGCTTCTCCAAGCATAACACAAGGAGAAACTTTGAGTGCTTCTACAAGCACAAGTTCAACAAGTGAAAGAGGAACCATATTTAGAATTTTGAATGAAATCTATGAGCAAGTGTTATAGCATCATTTCTCACCTTCATATGATTCATGATTGCTTTTATGGCTTTGGGCACCCATTCCTACAGACTTGGACAAATTCAACTGCACTTTTCCGTGTATGCCATTAAAATTATGAAAAAATATATAAAAATTCCCTATTTGCGGGCTGGGTTGATGGTTACTCAGGTAGTTCAACCACCCTAGCACGTGACCAACTGTTTCCAACTGTTGAAACTACTTGGAGGGAGTATAAAAACCCCTCATGTGCATGGCCTAAGGGAGAGAGAGAATTTATTAATATTATACTCTGTTGGTATTCCCTATCCAAGTCTGATTCCCCGTGCCTCCTACACTTTCCTTACCATTACAAGAAACTTTGTTTCCTTGAGATGCTCATCTCCCCTATATGTCATCTCGTATGCACCAGCTTTGGAAGGAATCTTGCTAGAAAGTGGATGGATCCTATCGACGATCCGCTCAAGATCACGAAGGATTCGTGTGATTCCTCCCACTCTCTATTTCGTACATGCTATTTATAATAATAAGTACCATCTTTGTTCTCAAATATAATGTTAGTGTCTGCCACATATATGAGAAAATATATTTAAGCATTCATTATGAAGTTTATCTGTATTGTTTTATGGATTTCACTAACATTTAGAGTAGATATATGCCGTGATGTCCCGCTCTTGTGCTTGTTTCTTCTTGCTTTCTTCAATGCATAAGAAGGACTATTATCAGTATTTGGACCCCGCGGATCCGGTCAACTCGTAGGGACCATGGTAACTTCCTCGATCTACTCTATTTAGTTTTTCCTGAACATGCATGGTTGTGTGAGTCCTTCTTAAGTAGCATGCCCCTGCTCTATGGAGGTTGTAACCCAATGAACCTCTAGGGTGATTTTCCCCGAAACAGCAAGAAGAAGGTATGAACTCTTTATTTGCATTATATTTTCATGTAGAAGATCCTATTCATTTTTGTAGGAATTTACAGGGTAAGTTCCGTAGACCAAAAACCAAAGGTCACCGCTCACAAATAGGTCACAAATCAGTACACCAGTATAATCACTTGGTTAAAACCCTAAAAGAGGGAAACAATCCACACCCTGAGCCAACGCGTCCACTTCAGGGAATTTATTAATATAAAAGGAAAAGTTACATATGTTTCTCTCATAAATGGTTATCGGACAAATGACCCTCCATGCTCTTTAAATAGAGATCATGGACCAATCGGGTGTTAAGCCATGGATCAAGTGCCGTTAATACCGAGGTGAGAGATAACCATCAGATCACTACCAATCATGACCATTGGATTATAAGTTACAAATGTACATGGTAAAGAAACACACTTTACCTAACTCTACACTAGACTACGTTATTCTTAACTATTTCCTATGTGTCGGAATATCCTAACAAGCTGTGAAAGATAAGAAATGGATAGATGCCATGGATGAAGAGATAAATTCCATAGATAAAAATAAGACATTGTAATCATTTGATCTCCCAAAAGGTAAGGAAGTTATTGGAGCGAAATGGGTTGATAAAACTGAAATCAATGTTGAAGGTAAGATTGAAAGGCACAAGGCCAAACTTGTTTTCAAAGGCTACAAACAAAAACAAGGAAGAGACTAAGAGGAAACTATTGCACCAGTTGCAATAATGGAAACAATAGGAGCAGTGTTGTCCATATCAGCACAACACAAGTGGAAATTTTACCAAATGGATGTGAAATCAACATTCCTGAATGGAGTATTGATGGAAGAGGTTTATGTTGAAAAACCTCTGGGATATGAGAAAGCAGGCCAAGAGCACAAGGCATGGAGATTGAAGAAAGCTCAGTATGGGTTGAAACAAGCACCAAGAGCATGGTACAGTAGGATAGATGCCTATCTACTAGAAAATGGGTTTTAGAAATGTGAAGGATAACCCACATTATACATCAAAGAAAAAGATGGTAAGATTTTGATTGTTGTTTTGTATGTTGATGATATTATATTCACAGGTAATGATTCCTACCTCATTGAGAATTTTAAAAAAGTCATGAAGGATGAATTTGAAATGACTGATATGGGATTGCTGAGATACTTCTTAGGAATAGAAGTAGATCAAAATGATAATAAGATTTTTATTTCTCAAGCTAAATATGTGAAATAATTTTTGGAAAGATTTAATATGCAGGATTCCAAAGCATCAATTACTCCTACAGTGATGGGATTGAAATTAAGAAAAGAAGACAACAGCAAGGATTTTGATCCAAGTTTGTATAAGAGCATAGTTCGCAGCCTCATGTATTTGACTGCAACTAGGCCCAATATTATGCATGTTGTAAGTTTAATTTCTAGATTTATGGAAAGGCCAAAGGAGGCACATTGGCAAGCAACAAAAATAATTTTGAGGTATGTGAAAGGAACAAAGATGTATGGAATTTTATACACCAATTCATAAAATTTTGAATTAATTGGATATACTGTCAGTGATTGGGCTGGAAGTATAGATGATAGGAAAAGCACCTCTGGATATGTTTTTCATATGGGATCAGGAGCCATTTCACGGGCTTCTAAGAAACCAGCAACCTTATGGATGAAACAACAGGAACTATAACTAGAGCAGCATGGTAGCACTATAACTATGATGAAGGGCATTAAATTAATTCGACACTAGAGCAAACCAAGCAAACCAATGCAACTACGTTGAACGTGGTATGTGCCGGTTGTCTGTACTTGGAAACAAGATCAGAAGAAGGGATGATTTAATGATGGATGTCGAGGATTGAACATGGAGGCAGGAGTGGTGGTTGCTGGTGCCATGCGAACTTGATTACGCAATTGGGAACAATGACACTGAAGTTCTGTTCTTCTCTCCTCTTTTCGCTGAGCCAGATTACGCAACTGGATGAAATGACACTGAAGTTCTGTTCTTCTTTTCTCTTTCGGCTTAGCCAGAGCAACATAGAGAGGCTTGCCCATGACAATTTTTCTATTCATTTCTACTAGTGCTCGGGATGTTTCCTGAGGAGATGAGAATGCTATAAATCCAAAACCTTTACTGTGTCCATGAAAATCTCTCATAACCTTGCATGAAGTGACAGTGCCATAAATAGAGAAAATTTCTCTTAGCTTGTTATCATCAATACTATCATGTAAGTATTTTAAATAAATATTTGTTTCACATTTCTTCCTTGATTCAGATTTTTTCAAGGCTTTTCCGACATACCATTTCCTACCATCAACTTTCTTGTCGTTTAAACTATCAACGCACTTTGCTGCATCATCTGCATTCTAAAAATTGACAAATCCAAAACACTTCGAATTCCCCTCTGCATCCCTCATCACTGCCACACTGGTAATTGTGCCGTAGTCACCAAAATAAAATCTCAAGTCCTCGTCATTCATTGACTCTGATAAATTGTTAACAAAAACATTATTAAATTTCGCTGGTTGTCGCTCCACCTTTTTGATGAACGGACCAACAGAAATCAGTTTTTCGTTTATCACCACACCATTCAAATTTTTTATTGCATTTTGTGCTGCTTCGTCTTGCTCAAAATGCACAAAGCCATATCCTTTGGAGTTTCCAAATGCATCTGTGGCAACCTTAGAAGACATAATCGGTCCGAACACACAGAATTTATCATATAGAGTTTTATTGTCTACGCTTTTTTCAGGATTCTTAATAAATAAGTTGCCTGATCCAGACTCACGGATGTTAGGGTCACGTTGTGAGTACATTATCCGAATAGGCTTTCCATTAAGGAGTGTAAAATTCAAGCTACGTAAAGCCTCGCGAGCATTTTGAGTAGTGTTGTAATTGACATAGGCATATCCGAGAGAAGTATTGGTTATGCCATCTCTGCAGATGCGCACACTGAGAAGTGGGCCAATCCCTTGGAAGAGTTCATAAATCTGCACTTCAGTAACATTGGGCTCGAGATCCCCCACATACAAATATTCCTGGCGGATTCATTGTCTCTGCCATTAACATCTCCCTGTTGTTGATGTGAAACACGGGGTTCTCGTTCTTGGACCTGAGTCTGTGCCATTGCGTCTATGCTTATATTTTTATCTCTTATCTCTGCTCCCATTAATGTCGAGAAACGAATGAATTACTAATTCAATCAAAGTAAAAATCCAGACTCACCGTCGTAAAACGCAAATTATTTTCAATTTACGTGCGTAAAGAAAATCAGAACCCACCACTTTTGTGTTTTGGCAGATTTATTGTGGAGAAATGAAAGAAATAAGAATTCAATCAAACGAGTCACCATAAAACGAAGATTATTTTCAAACTATGCGGAAAGAGAATCAGAACTCACCACTTTTGTCTTTTGGCAGATTTATCGGTTCTTTTAGTGTAATGCTTTGTCGCTACAGAAATAATACGCAGAGGTGAGTGCGGAACCGATTCAATGGTCATGGTGATATACGTATTTAAATATGGTGGCTAGGATTTTCTAAATGTGGTGGTCTCAGGCCGACCCTATACATTTTATTTGAATGTGTTAGATGGGATTTTCCGAAAAGTGCAAGAGGGGTGAGAGGCCCACGTTTCGAAGTTGTTATAGGTTTTTTCTTCATGAGTCGGACCTTTATTATCATCATAATAGTTTAAATAAAATGATTATAACAAGGTTAGTTATAGGTTTTTTCTTCATGAGTCCGCCCTTTATTATCATCACAATATTTTAAATAAAATGATTATAACAAGGCTAATTTGAGAAGGGAGAAATTTTAAGAACCAATTCAATGAACTTGTTGAAAAAGTCACAAGCCATCTTTAACACATCTTGATCACATGTTATGAATTTATAAATAATAAATTGGACCATTCTCCTTTGCAATATCACTCACAACTTATTAGTGTCACATGACAACCTCTCATCTAAGATAATGTTTAGAATGGCATGACAATTAAAGTGTCTAACTTTATGATCACCTAGAGATTTAAAGTCTAACAACTAGGAGGCCACATTGGCCTTGTTGTGTGATTGGAATATAATTGAAAGACAACTTTTGTAAGGATTTTTTGGAACCTTTGTGTAATTTTTGTACTCTTATGTAACCGCAAGAAAATTTTAATAATTTTGTGGAATTTGTGACGGGATGAATTACCCTACGGTTTGGGTTGAGAACCCAACATACCAAGAATCATACAGCAATGAGAAGCAAGAAAATTTACAATCATAAAAATATCATAACATGTATAAAGCATTAAGATCATGAAGATCAAGAATGAGACAAATCTTCTTTATTGATGTATGTAAAGATGTGTTGAGGAATACCACCTGATTCAGCCATGACTCCAAGTGAAACCGTCCTCCAGATTCATCGAGCCTAAGCCTCAACAATCCCCTTCCATAAATATACACATCGATGTCATATAAGAGGAATGAACATCTCCATGAATGAAACAAGGGTTTCCACAATCTCGGAAGTGCAACAGTCACATGGATAAATACGAGTTGATCACAGACTAACTGGCCATAATCTCAATACCTATCTCTCTCTCCACTTTAGGCCTTCCCATGAGGTGGATTTCTACCACCCTAGAACAGTTGTTTTAGTTGGGATACATTTAGGCCACAGGCTCCTGTAGGTAGGCTTCCGGTGTAACCCATAAACCCCACCAAAAAAAAAGGTAATTTTATATTTTTTCACACTTTAAATTATATAAACGAGTTGGGTATAACTAGACCCGCATGTGCACGCTATTTTGGGAGGCCAGAGTCGTGTATGGAATTCAAAATAATGTTTTTTAGGTAAAGGGCCAAGTGTGAAAGGAAAGTGCTCCCCAAGGTAACACAGAGCATCAAGTATATAGAGGTGGAAAATGATGATATAATAGAATTGCAAGGAAATTTTTGTCTTTTTGTGTAATTGAAAGGGTCTTTTATCCTTAAAAAATAGGTAACCTATGTGGTTGTGGTGGAACATAGTTACTTAGAAAGTGCATGAATTGAGAAGAAAAGTGGTTGAACTACAAAATTTCAATTATGTCACATGTGATAATAGGGAAGGACATAAAAGAAAAAATAGAAAGATGGTAACTTCTGAGTTTGGTAATAAGTAGTGAAATGGTATCATTCATTTGAGATTGCACTTTTAAAACTTTTGAAAATAATATTTTTAGCAACAAAATTATATAGGTATGCATTATTTTCCATAAATTTGTGAGTTTGCAGCCGTGCTAATGGTTTCTTTTAAAAGAGTCGACGATTTTTTTACCATGTCCAACTCTTTTGATAATAAGATGAGCATTTTAGAATATGAAGAGATACATTTTCCATTAGTACATCCATATATTTGGTTAATTTCGTTGTAGACTACCTCTTTCAACACTAAAAAGAGAATTAATGTCAATATCATCACTCAATAGAGGTTAGTAGTATGGTTGATATCACATATGGATATGGATAATATAGTAACATAGACAATAGAGTTATGTTGAAGGAATATCATTTCTACATAGGTTGAATCACATTGGATTTGGTTAGATGGTTTCCTAGACTAATTTTCAAATGCTTGCGTATTTCAATTATTGTGCAAGTTTAATAAACAAAGCAAGATGCTTTATATTTGGAACTATTTCAAAGAATGACATGAGAAATGTGATTGCTAGGGAGTGGATAAATGCATGGAAATAACATTATGTGGGCAAGAAATGAGGTTCAAAGCCAATGTTTTCATTGATGTTGTAAAATCTATTATTGGATGTTGTTTTTTACTACAAGAAAAGGGGACAAGAAAATGAGAAGAACAATTAATAAGGAATGGACATGCATAGAGATATTTATGGGAGCTGTCCAATGCAGATTGATCACAAACATAGAGATGGGAAACAACTAAGGATACACATTCATTTAGTATAAGCATCACAAAACTATATAGTTAAAATAGGGTTATGGAATTTTTGGTTTTTTACTTATGTTTCTCAAATAGTAATGGTGAATGTGATGATTGTGAATGTAAATAATGTGTATATTTACCAATTGACCAACATATAACCACTTAATTATTCCATTTTAGAGAGGAACAATCAACTATTTCACTTGATTATGATCATGTGTCAAATCTCATACAAGTGTGATGAATTAATATTTTATTAACTTTCAATTAACAAGAATTAATGTAGTACAAAATCTTGATCTAGTGGACTAATGTGATGGAACTACATTTTTCCAAGGGTATATAAACATCGCGGTTTCCTCAAAAATTAATGAATTTCCCATTTACTGTTGGTTGGAAAATTTATTAAAGGGAAAGAATAGATTCAATGTATTACTAAATAACTCCAAAATCATTACCTTTCTTATTGGATTGCTGGTTATTAAGTGAGAATGTATACATAAAATGAAAAAAAATTGAATATGTTTATGTATACCAAGATTATAGACCAAATGAAACTATATACTACTATACAAACTGAGGTGTTGTGAAAAACTTCCTTTTTCAAATAATGTCAGAGAACAATTGATCAAAGGTACAATAATTCCTATATCATAAAAGAAAGAGAATGTTGCAAGAACAACTCAGAACATTTATATTTCACCCACATGAATAATTTTTTTTCTATAATCCGCGATATTTAGCCTAGGGGGCCTCTGTTAAATAGGAGGTTATGTTGAAGTGTACTTAAGGGGTAAATGCAAATATTACATTTGGTAGTGTGGAAATAGTTTCTAGAAGAGGGACAGTGGTAGGAAAAAAATCACAGGTTTGTTAGTTACAACCTCTATTTTGCACTAGAGGTTTCTTTCTTTAGGAACTAATGATGAAGGGGGAAGAGAATTTCATGAGGGTGAGAGAAATATTCATTGTATCCTATGTGGTTGTCTCGTTATATGTATTAGAATTAGTGAACCATGTGTAACAATTCTTCTTCTATGCAATATAATTTTTTTTTGAGTTGTACTCTATGTTTACTTTGTTCGATCATTTTAGCATTGTGTTTGTATTATGTGGAGTAAACTATTGAGCGGTTGTAGGCTTTATATCACTGAAAAAGGGATTTCTATTTTTTTTTTTTTAAGGATTTAGATGTTGAATTCTTGTTTAAGGCCAAGTATTTATTGCTAGCTCCGCACCAATTAATGTGAAGTCCAAATTGTTGTCATCTCCTGCTCAATTCAGAGGTCTTAGTTCTTGGATAGTCAAACATTTCATTTCCCAAAACAACGACTCAAGTTACCAAGCATATGAAGGTAATTTGAATGTTGATGATTCAATGCATTCCTTGGACAATAAATTTGAATGTGAATAAGTAGATGAGGAAAATAAAATGAAGTTTGTTGTCACAAGGTTTAAGGGACTGCAACCTGGTGGTGTGATGAATTGCGGAATGATAGGAAAAGAGAAGGAAATGCCAAAATTATAAATTGGAAAAGAGTATTAGGAAAAATTAAGATTAAGTTCCTAGCCAAGGATTACCAACTAAATATTTTCAAGCAGTTGCAAAACCTTAGATAGAGGCTTATGAAAGTGAAAGTATATTGAAGAGTTTTATAAATTAAATATTGGAGTTGGGCACATTGAGTAGGATGTTGACAATGTTTCAATATATCTTAAGGACTTGAGGTATGATATTTAATGTGAGATTGATATCATGACTTTAAACATAATCAGGGATGCTTACCAAGCTACTTTCAAATATGAGTATAAGATTTCTAGAAAAAATAATTAGAGTAGAAGAAAATTGCATTCGAGAGGAAACAAACAAACAAGTAGCAAAAGAATAGGTGGTGAATTTAGAGAAAGAACATATTTCCCTAGAGGTATAGGTAGAGGTAGAAAATACCAACCTAGATTCTACATGTGTGGAAAGTTAGGCCATATGTCATGGGAATGCCCATATAATACTCCAACCTAGTAAAGGATTGTAAATGTGGTTAAATATAGAGTGGAGAATGTGAGTATAGTGGAAACTGAATAAGCTTCTGAAGTTGGAAAATCCTTGTTGTTGAAGAGGGATATAACGTATTTATGGAAAGGAATGAAGGAATCATTTATTGGTAAAAAAATTTACTATATGGATCCATGGTTCGACAATAGGGTGCCAACAAAGGTGTCCATCGCAGTCTATGACAACATCACCATTTTCATTCCTGCGCAAGGGAGAAATGTATCACCCAAGGCATGGAAATACTATTAATTGATGTGTTGAGCAAATAGCTAGTGATATTATTCATTTCATTGATTTCACTATACAATAATATTCCCATAATCATGCATAAATCTTCAAAAATATCTCACACAAAAGAAAACGGATACGTTTTATACAATTTAATGGAGATATAAAAAAAATTTGAAAGGACTACCCAACAAATTTTCATTCAATCATAAGCATATACATACGGATCCCTGCAACAAATAGTTCACATATTATCTCATAGAGTCCCGATCCATTACATGATATATCCATAGAAACTACATAAGATATTTTCAAAAAAATTCCAAAACCATTCAACATGTGAAGATTACAATAGAATGTACCTAAAGACTTTAATCTTAATTCCAACATTATGTTAACCTTTCTTCTCTCTCTCTATTTTAAACTTAATCTCGATGGCTATATATATATTCACTCCTTCTATCTTGTCCATGTTTTCTTGATTTATCTTAACTTATCCATCTTGACATAATATATCTGCTTGGTGTACTTTTCACTTGATTCTTTCAAATGTAACATCTCAATCCTTTTTCCATAGCCTTCACGAGTTCCAATATAATTTTTTTCTTTCTCTTCTTGCCATTTTTTTTTTTTCTTTATGACCTATTTTACCATTTTCTTTTTCTACTTGCACTTCCTATCTTCGTAGATCTTTTTCAGAAAAAATTTCAAAATGCTTCCAAAAACGAAGTACCCATTAGGTCATGACCAAAATATATTGACTGACCCTTGATTCAACCTTTATTTTCTCTCAGGGTTCTTCTTTTGGTTGCACAACTAATTTTGATGAACTCTACCCCTACACTAGTCCTTCTCCCTCAAAAAAAGGACCTAATTCTATAATGGTATGTAGAGCTTGATTCTTTAAAGTGTTGTAATAATCTATCATATTTTTGCATGCATCGACAATGGTAGTAGACTGATCAATGAATTGGGTTGTATTCTCTACAATTGGTTTCTGAGGGTATGAAGAAAGAAATATTTTCCACTGAGAATCTACGTCAATGTCAATCATATAATGCTAGTACATATTTGGCATTGGAGGTAGGCTAAAGGTATTAGAGGGCAGGTTTGGCCATGTGTGACTCTTCCTGAAATACATGAATATTCTTATCAATATCTTTAGCCTCACGAAACAAGGTTTATTGTTGTGCTTGATATGTGATTGCAAGGGCTTTCTCTATTAATTTTTTTCTCTTTCCTTAGAATTGATATAGAGGATAATTACGCTTAGAATGAAATCCTAGATAATCTTGAACTTGATGGAAAATCTCTTTTGATAACCACATGTGCTTCTAAAGTGTATCCTTAAGAGTCGATCCTTTCTCAATGCTATTATTGACATGCTACTGGAGTTTCCTTATAGGATCAAGAATGTAATTTCTATCTCAATAATATTACCATGCAAATCCTTGTTTGTGACAATGCTTTCAGTATATGTGGTCTCAAGAAACTCAAGGAATTATGTGGGCTCACCAACCAGTAATATATTCTGACACATTAGAGGCATATTCAAAAACTACTAACCACTTATATTGGATTTTAATAGTGAATTATTAGACATGTTTCTGTAGTTTTTCTTCACCCAAGCACAAATGATCATGTTTTTCATCAATAGAGAAATGTTCTTTCTACTGCTACTCATGTGAGGGGACAGGTTCATTATGTTTTGAATATTTTCTAACTAATTTATCCTCCAACCACACTGGTGAAGTGATGATAAGTTGAAATAATTGTGATGAATACATGTGCTAAATATTGTAAGTAGAAATACTAACAATAAGGAGAAATTTTTCTTGCCATGTTTATCCACTCGCAATGGACTTATTGGATTATCCTTACTATGAAGTCTTTGTTCCATGGGTATACTCTTACTAGAAATAATATTGGACTTTGAAAATCATATGAGAAGGATAAAGGGATAAGACATCTTCAAGGCATCTTAATGATCACATGCTATGAATTTATAAATAATCAATTGAACCATTCTCCATTGCAATATCACTCACAACTCATTAGTGTTACATGACAATGCCTCATCTAAGATAATGTTTTCAATGACATGAAAATTAAATTTTGTAACTTTATGATCACCTAGAGAATCAAAGTATACCAAATAGGAGGCCACATTAGCCTTGTTATGTAATTGGAATATAATTGGAAGGAAACTTTTGTAAGGAATTTTTGGTGTCTTTGTGTAATTCCAACGAATTTTTGTACTGTTATGTAACTCTAACGAAACTTTAATCATTTTGTGGAATTGTAAGGAATTTTTTATCTTTATGTGTAATTTAAAGGGTTTTTTCTCCCTAAAAAATAGTTAAACTATGTGGCTATGGTGGAACATAATTACTTAGCAAGTGCATGAATTTGACTTAGGAGTATGAATTGGGAAGAAAATAGGTTGAACTATAAAATTTTAATTATGTCACATGTGATACTAGGGAAGGACATAATAGAAAAAAGAGAAATATGGTAACGTCCCGTTTAGTAATAAGTAGTAAAACGATATCGTTCCTTTCAGCTTTCACTTTTAAAAATTATGATAGGAATATTTTTAGCAAAAAAATTATATAGGCATGTATCATTTTCTAGAAAGTGAAGTTTTTTGTCACAAGGTTTAAGGGACATGCAACCCTGTGTTGTAATGAATTGCAGAATGATAGGAAAAGAGAAGGTAATGCCAAAATTATAAATTGGGAAAGAGTATTAGGAAATATTAAGAACAAGTTCCTATCCAATGATTACCAAATAAATATTTTCAAGAAGTTGCAAAACCTTAAATAGATGCCTATGATAATGAGAGTATACTTAAAAGTTTTATAAATTAAATACTGGAGTTGGATACATTGAGTAGGATGTTGAAAATGTTTCCATATATCTTAAGGGCTTCAGTTATGATATTTAATGTGAGATTGATATCACGACTTAAACATAGTTAGCGATGCTTACCAAGCTACTTTAAAATATGGGTAGAAGATTTCTAGAAAAAATAATGAGAGTAGAGGAAGAGTTCATGTGAGAGGCAACGAACAAACAAGTAGCACAAAAAAAGGAGGTGAATTTAGAGGAATAATATAATTCCCTAGAATCAAAGTTAGAGGTAGAGAATACAATCCTAGATGATATAGATGTGGAAAGTGAGGCCATATGTCATGGGAATGCCCATATAATACTCCAACGTAGTAAAGGAGTACACATGTGGTTAAATATAGAGAGGGGAAAGTGAGTATAGTAGAAACTGAAGAATATGATGAAGTAGGAAAATCCTTGGTTTTCAAGAGGGATCTAATTTATTTAAGAAAAGGGAAAAATTAATCATTTATTCGAAAATAAAAATTATTGTATGGACTCGAGGTTCAACAGAAGGCTGCCAACAAAGGTGGCCATCGTACTCTAGAAAAACATTTCCATTTTCATTCCTTTGCAACTGACAAAAGTCTCACCCAATGAATTCCAAGACTATTAATTTATGGGTTGAGCATCTAGACAGTGACATTATTCATTTCATTTATTAAAATATACAACAATATTCCCATAATCATTCACAAATCTTCAAATATCTCTCAGAAAAAATAAAATGGATACATTTAGAGAATTTGATGGTGATATTTAAAAGAAAATTTAAAGTACTACCCAACACATTTTCATTCAATCATAATAATATACATACAGATCCCCACAACAAGCTTCTTGTATATTATCTCACAGGAGCCCGAGCCATTACATGATAGATTCGTAAAAACTACACAAGATATTTTCATAATTTTTCCAAAACCATTCAACAAGTCAAGATTACAATATAATGTACCAAAATACTTCAATATTCATTCCAACATTATGCTGACCTTTCTTTTCTCTCTCTTTCAAGCTTAATCTCTATGGCTATATATAGATTCACTCCTTTTATCTTGTCCATGCTTGCTTAATTTAGTATGCCTTAACAATATTTACAAAATCTAATTGCTTGTTTTACTTTTCACATGATTCTTTCAAATGTAACATCTCGATCCTTATTCCATAGACTTCACGAGTTCTAATGTAATTTTGTGTTTCTCCACTTGTCATTTTATTTATTTTTTCATGCCTTATGACCTATTTTACCATTTTATTTTTCAGCTTGCACTTCCTATCCCTGCAACTCTTTTCCAGAAAAATCGTTCAATATGCTTCAAAAAATGAAGGACCCAATAGGCCTCAACCAAAACCTATTGACTCACTATTTTGTCAATCCTTTCTTTTCTCTCACGGTCCTTATTTTGGTTGCAAAAATAATGCTGATGTGTTTTACCCCTAGACTAGTTATTCTCCCTCAAATAAAGGACAGAAACCTAGAATGGTATGTAGGTATTGATTCTTGAAAGTGTTGTAATAATCAATCATAGTTGTGCATGCTATGATCATTGTAGTAGCCTGATCAATGAATTGGGTTGTGAACTCTGCAATTGGTTTATGAGGGTATGAAGAAAGCAAGTTTTTCCACTATCCTGTGAAAGGGTGTGGTGGTGTGACACAATGAAGCAGGACTATGTGGTGGAGATGTGGTGAGTGAAGGGACAGTTCATTACTCAAAAATAGTTATAGGCCAAATGGGCTCTTTAGGATTTTCATTAAGGTTTGTTAGATTTTGTAGCATCAGATGGTGTTATAGTTTTGAAACCTTATGGAGAGGATAAAACGCATGATTTCTCCCAAAGCCAGAAATTGCTTGTGGAAATTCCACATAAAGAGAGCTCAATTAAATTAACTGATCATCATTTTAATTTTTCCTAAGTCTAACTTAGGAAAACCAGTTAATTAATAGTAATTAATTGAGGAAGGTTATAATTCACTATAAATTCACACGAATCAATTTGGATATGATCTTAGACATCTAATAAGTTTTAATCTTGATTTTTGGAGTTCCAACTTGTTGAAGCCTAGAAAATCGCTACAACAACATTAAGGTATAACCACCTAGTCTGGACCTTAAAGCACCTCCTTTTCCATTTGGAGTAGTGGCTCCAACTGATTTAACTAGGTCCAGTTACCTCTTCCTTATCGCTATTGGTTTAAAATGTATCTTTAACTACCAATAAACAGGGATATCAGATCACTTCTTCTTGCTGATCAGGCAAGAGAATGACCCTTAAGACGATTTGGGTTCAGCCAAACCACAACTAAGATTTTGCCTCTTCGAGAAGAGGACTTAAAAGAATGTAGAACTTAATCTAAATGCAAAACTTATTCTGTAATGCAAGAAAAAGAAACTATTTTAATCCTATCTCAATTAGGCATATATAGATCTATCCCAACTAAGAGCAAGATGTTTTTAAATAATTGAGATTTAAATATGTTTGTTTCAAATGAATATCGAGTTAACGAAATAGTTCAATTAACTGATATTGTGAATACCAAACACATTCTATCTAGAGATCTCTTAACTGAAATAATTAATCAGCAACACTTAGTTCTTAAAATGATATTGATAATTTAATCATTAACTTAAATAATTAAATAATAACATGCAGAAATAGTTCACAACATATCATTATTCAATAAATGAGTTTTATAAGACTGTTTTCTGAGTAAGTAGCTACTCACTCAGAAATCAAAATTCACCCTATAAGAGTAGAGATAAATAATAACATAAATCAAAGCAAATTACTCATACCGACAGAAATACACAAGTATGCGAGTAAATTGACATATTCATATTATCATAAAATAAAACTAGCATTTAAAATAATAGTATCAAAAATACCAATTTATTAAGTCCATTTCTCCAACTTCGGTCTCTGATAGTATTTTACAATGGTTGAACTTCTTCTTTCAAAATCAGAGCTACAATAGTGCAAGAGTCTTTCATTATACATAACTTAGAATGTAAAAGAAAAACCTTAATAATCTCCAGATCTGAAATTCCTCTCCTCTCACCCTAAAACTCTATATTCTAATTACATAATTTCTTTTTAGAATCCCAGAATTGCAAAGGAGAGAAGCCCCCATTACATTCTACAATCTGTCATTTATAATATTTTCAAAAGTATTTTTGAGAGGAAAGTTTGTTGAAGAAATATATGCCCAATCCACTTTTATTTGCTCAAAATTCCAATATTTAATTGTTGGAGCATTCTCATTGATTGAGATCTTTTTTCTTGATATTCTCTTCTACTATTTTCCTACAAAAGGAAATCAAAATAAATTAAGATGTAACAATCAAGATCACAATGCCATTCTGGCATTAAAAAAAATCCAATCAAATAAAATTAAATAAATAATTAAAAAGGAAATTCAAGCTTTCTATTGATTTCTGTGATGATTTAATTGGCCAAATATATTATTGATGAATGAATCTGCACTTTGGAAGAGGCTTGGGAAAATGAAAATGAAGAAAATAAACTCAGAACATTGATTTTGTTTTAGAAATTCAGAGCTTGATCTTCTATCTGTTTTTAGACCCAATAAATGACTAAATCTATTAGTGAAATATCCTCGGAAATGTTCTTCTTGATTTTCTCTTTCTATTGAGCCATTCTGGGCCTCATTTGGCGAAGTAAAACTCAATCTATGCGCTTCCAAAGTTGATAAGTCAAATCTGGCATAAATCTAGAAATTCTGTTGCTAGGCTAAAAATCAAAATTTTAATTTAAAAAATCTAATCCTAAATTAGACTCTAATTATCTAATAATTAATTCTAACTTAATTGTTAATTATAAACTAAACTAATTATTTAATAAACTGTTTATTAATTAATATTAATCTAATTATTAATTATATTTTAATTTAATTAAATTTATTATATTTTATATATTAATTAATTTAAAATTTAATATTAAATATTAAATATTATTTTAATATTAGACTAAAACTATCCTACCTCTTTACTCATACGTTAATTTATTTAACAATGAATTCGAATCAATTCGAAATAACCAACGTGGGAATGGCTTTAAATTAAAAGTCATGGTTTCACTCCATATCGCATCGCACGAATGGTTTGACTCCATATTGCATCGCACAAAACCTTTAATCGGGGTTGTATCAATTGAGGACTCCTGATGCGATGGAGCGATCACATTATTATTTTTAAATTTAAGTGTTATAAAAATAAGGCTAATGCTTCTAAGTCCTTTGAATCCTGAGCCATCGCATATCGCTGATCGGGGAATGGAGGTCATTAGGGTTTTTTTTTAAAATGTTGCGATAAGAAATCCCCGATACAATAAAAATCTCTGATGCGATGTAATAAAACTCTTGTTTTTTATTATATATATATAGATATATTTATATTAAATTTTGATTTAATTAATTTAATTATATTTTATATAATAATTAATTTAATTAATTTAAGATTTAATTTTAAATATCGATTTTTTATTTTGGTTTTATTTTAATGATTTTTAATTAAATTATGAAATTATCTAAAGTGTATTTTCTTATCTAAAATACAGCCATTTTGATAAAAATAAATTACAACCACTTTGACATTTTGAGTTTTCGAAATTAGTAATTTATTTGAAAATAGAAAATTGGAATAAATGACTAAAATCCCGATGCTTTATGATTTCGTTGTATAAGTAAAAAATGAAAAATGTTAGTAATAACTAACTATGGGTTAATATTTAAAATAAATGCATTATTGAACTAATTTAATTACAAAAATGGAATATTGTACATTTTACGCATTTTTTGATCGACGCGACATAATTGATTAGACTTCAAAGGAGTGCCATTTACAAACCAGTTGACCAAATGAGGCAAAACAAGTATCAACGGGAAACTTATAAAAAATCGATTTCAACCAAGCAATCAAAACAAAAATCTAAAAAATATGAAAAAATTAAGAAAATCGTGGGGTAATTAACTTAATAAAAATCCTAAAAGGCATTTAGCAAAAAATTTTATAGAAAGGGTCCCCATTATTTGAAGTGAACAAGTCAAAAATGGGGGGGTTGTGTTTTACCACAATAATGGCGACATACGAGAGAAGAACCAGTTATCTCTGTTTGATATGAATGAGATTTTCCTAAAATTAAAGAAGTGAAAATTATTTTTGGAATGCTTGACTAGGTTCATTAATCTGAATAAAAGAAAGAATGATCTTATTGTAATTTTATTAAAATTCCTTATAAATTAAAATATTTCAAAACTCTATATCAATTCTTAATTAGTTGTAGGGATAAAGTAGGGGTCACTTTACAGCTTAGCTTTTAAAATGTACTCATTTGTCACAAGTAGAGCCACTGTTGCCAGCAAACATCTATAATCTCGACAGGGTTACCTTTAATCATGAATGATTCAGAATCCCATCTATTTAAGAATTATTGACCTAGAGATAAATCCATTTATATATGTTTATTTTTTATTTTTATTTTTTTAGTTCTTAAAAGCCATTTTCCTGGTTTGGTAGCCAGATAGTTGACAATACCATTCAATGGTTATAATTGGACTGAACAAGATGGCTCGTGATGAGACCCCTTGTCTTATAATTGTTTGCAATCATAAACCATTACCCTGGTTTGTTTAGCAGTGTTGGTAATGTCAACCTATTTTTCCCCTATGATCATGGTAAGCAGGCTCATGATAAGACCTCTTATATTTTAAGTTTAAATATATTTTTGGATTATACTCTAGAAAAACAAAACTCTTTTGAACAAGGAGAATTATTGACTCCTTAAGAGTTCATAATGACAATTTCAGTGTTAAAATTTCTTTGCCGTAAAGTGTCTTTACTTGGTTAAAAATAACTTTTCTTGACTGATAATAGAATTTTGAAAGATATTAATAAAATATTGAAATCTCAAAATAATTACAATTTTGATGAAAAAGAAATTTCTTAGATTTTATGATACTTCGTCAAATTCCTTTTTTTTGTAATCACTTCCCTAAGTATGTTTACCTTTATAATAATAAAAAACAAACCTTATTAAGAGATTTTATGAGAAAGCTAATAGTAAACTATTAACATTTTTTTTTCCCATGTATGCCAACCATAATTAGGTAATAAGAAGGCCTCCTATATATATCATGGCAGAGTCACCAAAATTAAAAGTGGAAATCAAAAGAAAAGAATTCTTAAGCTAAAGCGATAAAAGAAATTAGCAATCAAAAATAAAAATGAAGAAATATAAAAGTGGAAAGGAAAATCCTAATTTTGAAACACAAACTCTAACAAGAATGTTTATACCAATGTCTCAACAAAATGAAGCAAAAGAAAATAATCATGTAATTATTCCTTCTTATGATGAGATTCAAATGAATTATGCCTTGCAGGGTTGCAAATGTTTTAGGCTTTAAAAAGCAGTGATGATAAAATTCAGCCACAATGAAAAAATTTTGTCTGATGTCCATCTTCTTGTTTCTAACCATCATCTTAAATATTTTCTAATAAAAGGAATGCTTAAAGAAACAAATTAAAGGTTCAGAAACTTCCTAGTGTAGTTGTTTCGACAAATATTATCGCTTCTTCATGAAATAAAACTAGGAGAAGAGTATAGGACTTTCAAAATATGATCTGGAAGATGATTGAAAGCTTTATGCAGAGCTGAAAAACAGATTTAAATATCAACATAATTAAAAAAAAAAAAAAAAAAACTGAAAATTAATGGAAATGGGTACATGAATATTACCATTGGATAATTGAATTTGATCTTACCTTAAAGGTATCAGTTTCTCCAATACTAGCTGATTTCTTCTTTTAATTAACATTAAAAACATGAAGAACTCAAACTAACCAAAACCCTATAATCCAAAATCATTATTTATTTTATTTAAACTAAAGCAAGCAGTAAAATGTAAAAAAGGGAATGCTTTATGTTCAAGGAAATCGAAATTAAAACAAATGCATGAGAAATGAGATTGAGAATTTGCACTGATGAATGTTCTCAAAATATTATAAGTTTCATACAAACTCCCTGATTTTGTAAATTTTCCAAAGTTAAGACCAAATTTAAGATAATGAAATTTAAAGATAAAGAGGTCTTGAATTTCATATTTAATTATGGAATTATTTAAAACTGAAATACATGAGTAATCAAAATGATTTAAATATGCTGCAAATTTTTCATTGATTTCTTTAGTACCATAGTGGTTACCCAAAATTTCTTTTGAAATATTTCATACAACATAATGCCTTATTCGGATGATGCGATGAGATGGAGCGATTGCGACATTGAATTATTGTTATATCAAGAATCGGGGAATAGTCGCATTATGCTTTATACTTCGCATATCACACATCGTATATCTCACATCACACATCACACGTTGCACATTGCAGATTCGAAATAATGACATGACCATGAATAAAAATGCGATGAAGTGATTGCGATATCGGCATATCAGAATATAGGACAATAGTCATGTCAAAAATGCCAATATGATTCTTGCGATAGTGGCGATGCGATGGATGATGCGGCTCTCAGCAATCGGCAAAATTAAGTTGAAGATGTAATAGAACATGATATGCCTATATGCGATGAAGAATGGACCCGATAAATTTATTACGAGATTTTAATATCATATCGGATCCGAGACATCGGTACTTTTAAAATTATGCCCTTACCATTATTACGATTGAACGGATGCAATATTTCTTATTAACTTGATTTAAATTTTGATATCGGGTCCCTAATTATGTGGACATCACAATATTGGTAAAGTCATTCTATCCGAGATCGGTGATTCAAGATAATGGGAGTACATTCAACTGAAAACATCTGATATGCGAAATGCGATATAGTATTTTATGAGAGAATGAGTGAGGTAGCACATTGAAGGTTTTGCACCAGCAATTTGTTATCAGAATATGCTAAGAGCTACTTCTGATTACAATACAAATGGTTGTGATAAGGATGATGTGATATCAGAATGAAATAATTGACGAAGATGAGCGGGATGAGAATGTTGCTAATATATATATTCACTGTAGTATGAGCAATATGAAAATCAAGTTGAAATGTTTCTGATATGAATCTTGCGATACTGTTTTAAATTTCAAATGGGTTTTCTAAATGAATGAAAGCAAAGTTAAAAAATTCTCAAATTCTAATGAATCACAAATAAAATTTCCCTAAGCCTGTTGCAAATTTGAAATGGGTTTGTTTTTTACTTCAAGTTTTGAAAACAAATGAAAATATGCAAATAAAACAGAACAAGAATAAAAATAAAATAAGCAAAAGAAAAACTAATAATAGATGAAAATGAACTTGTAAATGCGTACCTGGAAGGAAATTCTCTGTAGATTTTACCTCATGATTCTTCGAATTCTTCCTTTGATTTATCAGAATTTTGACTTTTTTCAAAATCATCTCATTATTTAGTGTAAATTAGAGTGAGCAATGAAGCTGAAGGAAATCAATTATTCATGTTCAGAAGATTTAAATTCATAGCATCCATCAGAAACGAAAATGAGAATATGTTCCCTTTTGAATTGCAACAACAATTTATTACCTCTGCTCATTCCGAATTAAATTGAAAAAATATGTATTGTTATAGTGACTATTCAATAATACCTTTAGTAAATAAATGTGATGCGTATTGTAGCAACAGATAATAAACTAAAAATCAGAATGGAATAAAGCCACTTATTGTGAAAGAATATCAACACAGATTTGAATGTGTGCACACAATAAAATGGACACCCTGAATGTCATTTTAACAAATTTCAAGGAAGATAATATAAACTTCATGTGATTATAGCGAAAGGTGAGACTGACTATAGTAATTGAATTGGAATTAAGCTTATAATATAGAGTCATATATTTCATGAGACAATGAGATCATGAAGCTTTATATCCTCAAAACTTTTGACAAATAAATTTCAAAAGAAAATCTCAAAATGGAGAAAATTGGCTTTGAGGTGATCGATGCCAAGTGCAAACTCAATTAAATTCAGTCAAGACATTATTTAGGATAGATAGAGATGTAGTTATAAGTAGAGGTATTGCTGAAAAATATTTTATTTAAAAATGGGAAGCAAGAATTAAAAATTTTCTGATGAGAAGAAAATATTTTCTTGAACATGTATATGATATGAGAAGGGTTGATTTCTTGCTCTATTTATATCTGCAGAACTGTTGAAAATGAATTAATTACATAAACAAACTAACTACATTAATTCTACTCTTACTCTAACCATATGCAGAAAAATGACTAAGTATAGTCATATTTCCAATGTAACCACTCTCTCATTTTAATTCCTTCATATATACACAGTTCAAATGTTAGTAATAAAAATACAAATCTAATTAAACTAAGAAAAATAAATCTGTAAGTAGAATATATAGTTATTTTTAGCGACTTATTTACAATCACCTTCTTTTCAAATGTCTTTTCCAATTGAATTCCAAATGGATCATAAAAATCTCGATGGGTTTCAATTAATGATTGGGAAAGGTTCAAAAGAGGTAATAACAGGCCAACTTGTGGGTATGTGCTTTTAAATTCAAAGGCCTGAAAAAAATTGTTAGTGTTATGTGTAAGTGTTAAACTATTAAAAATCTGCCATGAAGGAAAATTTTCCAAACAATTTTCAAATAGGCTAATGAAAAATGGATGGAAATTTGTCAAATAAGATGGAAATTTATTAATTGGATTAGATTGTTGGCCACTTTGTAAAAATACATTCTCTTGTTGACACTGCCTTTGAGAAGGTAGAAGCAATTGATAAAACATTAGCATTGATTGAAATTGAGATATTAATAGCTTTTGATGTTCATGATTATAATATGAAACTTCAATTTCCCAATAGGGCAATGCATCAATTGACTGTTTACTATTAAAGTGCTCAATATTCCAGCGTAAAGTGTCAAAAAATATATCAGAAATAAAATTAGAAAATAAATCCAAATTTGAACAAAATAAATGTGAAAGAAAAAATAAAGTGAAATGACTATTGATACAACTAATGTTACAGCACAATTGGGATTGTTTTAAAATATTTTTTTTTTCAAAAGGATTGGCCAGAATAACGAAATTTGAGTAATTGTCAATTCCAACTTGTGAATTATAAATAAAATTATGATTATGAGCAAGAATGGGTGTTTGATCATGATATGAATCATAAATTGGAATGTTTTCTCGAATGCTGAAATCATGAAGACAATTTGCTGCTCCAGAATGAGGATTGGTTGAAATAATATCTAAATTGAAATGTTCCTCATTCACAGATGTTATTTGAATTTTATCATGAGGGTTCTCTTGAGAAGAATAGAAATCAACATCCTTAATGTCAGAGTAATTATCATAAACGACTTCACAATATTCTCTAGAATTCCCTTTGGTTTCATCCAATATATCAAAGCAAGGAGGAATAGAAAATTCATGTTCATTAATGGAAAAAGAATGATCAATAATTGTTTCTCTATCTTGATAAAAACTTATTGGTAATTTATTTAAATCATCCTCTTTATTTTTTGAAATATCATTAATACCAAGAGGGGAAAAAATACCAACATTAAAAATATCAGGATAAAGGGAAAAATGAGAATCAGAAATAATGGATTCAAAAGTTTCTCTGTTCGAGAAACCATGTGCATTATGTTCACTATAAATTTCATATTCTAGATCATTTATTTGTCTCCTCATGCTTTCTTGAAGAAGGTAGCTTTGCTGCTCTGATTTCGGCATTTGCTCATCATGGAAAAATTCAGAAATTTGTACAGCAGTTTTCATGTTATTATTCAATTTGATTGTTGCTTGTACTTGATGATTTGCAATCTGATTTTCTGAATTGACTACAGAGTAACTTTCAGATTTCAAAGCAGCTCTTTCTCCAAAATTGTTGTTGTTGCCTTCTTGCATTTGATAAGAAATATTTTCTAATCTTTGTGAGACCACTTCATCATAATTTATTTTCGCATCCATATTGGAATTCTCATTTATGTTGGAAGGGGATGGAACAAAGCTTCAACTAATTTCATATGGATTGGGAATGGGAGGAAGAGAGCAAATATATTCAAACCAATCTAGTCATTCTTCTTTCATAGGTTTATCTTCAACTTTAAATCTTAAACAATTCAAATGAAATCAATTACTAAAATCTCTAACAGACTCATTTTCAAATCCTCGTAGGTATTTAATTTCATCGCATACCTGTTCATAATCGTATCCGTCAAATTTACAAATGAAAATTGTAAAAAATTGATCCCAGCTGTGAATTGAGGCAACCGGAAGATTTCTACACCCGTTTCTAGCTTTTACTGCAAATGTGAGAGTAAAAATTCTACATAAAATGCCTTCATCAATTCCTTAAAAATCATAATTTGAAACGTTTTGAATAAACTGAAAGATAAGATTAAAAGCAGAAGAATTTTTCTTACCATTAAAATTTACCTGAGATACGATTCTTACCACTTAGTTAAAATGTTAAAATTGAAAAGAGTCCAATAGACAACAAGTTTCATGCCCTCCTTCTATCAAAAATAATGTTGAAGCCTCGAAATCACTGCAACAACTTTGGGGGATAACCACCCGGTCTGGACCTTAAAGAAGCTCCTTTTCTGTTTGGAGTAGTGGCTTCAACTGGTTTAACTAGGTCCAGTTACCTTTTCCCTATCGCTATTGGTTTAAAATGTATCTTCAACTACCAATAAACAGGGATATCAAATCACTTCTTCTTACTGATCAAGCAAGAGAATGACCCTTAAGCTGATTTGGGTTCAGCCAAACCACAACTAAGATTTTTCCTCTTCGAGAATAGGACTTAAAAGAATGTAGAACTTAATCTAAATGCAAAAAATTATTCTATAATACAAACAAAAACTATTTTAATCCTATCTCAATTAAGCATATATATATCTATCCCAACTAAAACGAAAGATGTTTTTTAAATAATTTGAGATTTAAATATGTTTATTTTAAATGAATATCGAGCTAACAAAATAGTTCAATTAAATGATTGTGAATACCAAACACATTCTATCTAGACATCTCTTAAGCTGGAAATAATTAATCAACAACGCTTAGTTCTTAAAATGATATTTATCATTTTCAATGAGTAACTAATAATGTCAAATAATAACATGCGAGAAATACGTTCACAACATATCACTATTCAATAAATCGGTTTTATAAGGCAGGTCTCGTAAATAGTTACTCACTCGGAAATCGAAAATTTAGCCCATAAGAGTAGAAATAAATAATAACATAAATTAAAGCAAATTACTCATATCGACGAGGGAAATGCCAAGTATGCGAGTAAATTGACATATTCATATTATCATACCAAAATTTAAAATAATAGTATCAAAAATACCAATTTATTAAGTCCGATTTCTCGATAGTCGTCTAAGTAGTCTTTTACAATGCACGAACCTACTGCTTTCAAAATCGAGGCTACCAATAGTGCAAGACTCTTTTCATTATACATAACTCGAATGTAAAGAAAAACACTCAATAATCTCCGGATACGAGTCCTCTCCCTACTGCTACAACTCTATTTCAATGACATAATTTCTTTTTATAATCTGAAAATTTAGGAGAGTAAGCCCCCATTACATTCTACAATGCGCCATTTATAATATTTTCAAAAGTATTTTTTGAGAGGAAAGTTTGTTGAGAAAAATCTTGCTCAATCCACTTTTATTTGCTCCAAATTCAATATTTAATTATTTAGAGCATTCTCATTGATTGAGGTCTTTTTTCTTCATATTCTCTTCTCTTTGTTTTCCTGCAGAAATCAAAATAAATAATCAGGATCAAAATGCCATTTTGGCATTACAAACAAATCCCGATCAAATACAATTAAATAAATAATTAGAAAAAGGAAATTCAAACTTTCTATTGAGTTTACGTGATGATTTAATTGGCCAAAGATATTATTGATAAATGAATCTGCACTTTGGAAGAGGCTTGGGCAAATGAAAATGAAGAAAAATAAACTTAGAAAATTGATGTAGAAATTCGAGCTTACTGCCTATTTTTAGACCCTAATAAATGACTAAATCTGTTAATGAAATCTCCTCGTAAATGTTCTCCTTTATTTTCTCTTTCCAATGAGCCATCTCACGAGACTCATTTGGCGAGTAAAAACTCAATCCTATGAACTTTCAAAGTTGATAAGTCAAATCTGGCATAAATCAGAAATTTTGTTTGCCACGCTAAAAATCGAATTTAAGTTAAAAAAATCTAATCTAAATTAGACTCTAATTATCTAATAATTAATTTTAATTTAATTTTTAATTATAAACTAAACTAATTATTTAATAAAGCATTTATTAATTAATATTAATCTAATTATTAATTATATTTTTAATTAAATTAAGTTAATTATATTTTATATATTAATTAATTTAAAACTTTAATATTAAATATTACATATTATTTTAATATTAGACTAAAAACTATCCTACCTCTTTACTCACACGTTAATGTATTTAACCATGAATTCAAATCAATTCAAAAATAACCAACGTGAGAATGGCTTTAAATTAAAAAGTCACGCGTCGAGCTCCATATCGCATCTCACGGTCCTTTTGGTTGCAATGCAAACTAAATGTTTAAAGTACTCTACCCACCTGCACTAGTTCTTCTCCCTCATCTAAAGGACCCAACTCTAGGAAAATGGTATGTAGAGATTGATCCTTGAAAAGTGTTGTAATAATCAATCGCAATTTTTCATGCAACGATCATGGTAGTAGCTTGATCAACGGAGTGGGTTGTAAAATCTATAATTGGTTTATGAAGGTATGAAGAAAACAAGTTTTTTCCACTATCAAAGTCAAAGAGTGTGGTGGTGTGAGACAATGAAGAAGGACTATGTGGTGGAGATGTGGTGAGTGAAGAGACAATGCATTAATCAATAATAGTTATAGGCCAAAAGGGCTCTTTAGGCTTGTCATTAGGGATTGTTAGACTTTGTAGCATCGGATGGTGTTATAGTGTATAAAATTTGTCGAGAGGCTAAAACCAGAAGTTCTTTGTGGGAGAAATACCATATCATGTGCATTCATATTGGGGGATATATATTGAGGACAGAAATGACATAATACGTTGAGCATATAATACGGGGTAATAGGTTTTTATATTGGCAGTTATAAAAAATGGGAGCTCAAAGTTAATGAAAAAATATAAAGGGGTATACAAAATGTTAACAAAAAGTGGATACCTACAATATCTTTGAAAGTAGGGGTTTTTTAGTTGGGAATGTGTATTGGGTTTGTATCGGTAGGAGGTTAAATAATGCGATGTTTATAGGTATTTGTCGGAATATGTAGTCAAAAAGAAAGGCATTGTTTAGGTATTCCATGAACACACGTGATATGTCGCTTATTGAGTGAAGCCCTTGTGGCTAAAACGCATGCGTTCTATCAAACCCATCAATTGTTTACGGAAATTCCACATAGAAAGAGCTCAAATTAAATTAAGCGCTATCATTCAAAATTTTTCCTAAGTCTAACTTAGGAAAATTGGTCAGTGTAGTAATTAGCGAGGAAGGTTAAAATTCTATAGAAAATCACACGGATCAATTTGGATATGATCTTACAGATCTAATAAGTTTTAATCTTGGTTTTTGGAGTACCAACTACGGATTACAGAAGAGATCGATGGGTGGATGGAGAAACACATAAGAGGTCAATGTAGAGTGATTTCCTTAGGAAGGTTTTGAGTTAGTCAATAGTGGAGAGTTGAACGAAAGAAGGAGGGGACATAGGTGAAGCGAGTAGAGAATTATCCAGAATAATTTTTATAGTTTCCGAAGAGGAAGAGAGAGAAGCTAAATTATTTCTCCACAAGGTTACGTAGGGTTTGCTCGAGCCTCGAAAGAGCAAACTCAATTTAAATAGATTGGAGGTTATTTCGGGGTCTGAGAGGTGAGAAATATTCTCCAATAGGAAAGAGACACTTCTCTCGGTTAGCGATGTAGGAAGAGTGAAGTTAGTATTAGTTGTTTCCTAGGCTAAGTGTATGGTAGGTTGTGCGGAAGTGACGTAGGGGTTGCATTGTACAAAATGTGTAGAATTGTAAATTCTCATGAAATTTTAATATAATTCACAAGACACAATCCTACTACTACTCCTCTTGATGAATTCACTATTTGAGCATCAATAACAAACATCAATGAGAAATAACACACATGCATAAAATATTTTTCAAGGAAAAATCAACATGGTAAAAACACCTTGGCATGCTTCCATTAATGCGATGAATAGAGATGTATTACAATTTATTTGATCAACTAAGCACAACCTAAAGTGAAAAAACCTATCTCTCTACTCATGGAGATGCTGCGGCCTAGACTTAGTCAATTTATACCTCTTCTTGAGCCCATGTTTTCTTCCACGATTCAGAAGAAATAAGGCCCCTAATATTTAGGAAATTACTCCAAAAATGATTGCAAAAAATCCCAGGTTGAGTCATTTGATTGCATGCAATACCTATACACTCAAGTATAGTCTACAAAAAATGTTATATTTCCTTGAAATCTCCACCATAACTAAGGAATTTGAATTCTTTTCATGCACTAGCTATTCTAGGGATGATTGATTAGTTAACTAGATGATGTTGATGTTATGTATTTGTCCCACGCACCCACTTACATTCCACATAATCCCTCCAACAGTTAGAAACTAGTTTCTCTGAACTCAATTAGATATAAGCTAAAGCTGCATCACTAACATTTATCATTCCATTGATTGGGGTGGATATTTGAGGTAGCCATGACCTATTCCACCTAGTTAGTTTCATGAGTTTTCTTATTTACTATTTTAGTATTTTTTCGAGGTCCTCAACACGGGATCCATTTTTGAGGCCCTAAATGATGTGTTTTTAGGCTACTGATTGCTTTCGACAATTTGAAACAAACCATGTCGAAAAATATATTCCTCAGGAGATATTTCCAACGAGGTATCATACACACCAAACATAGATAATATGACAGGTCTACGACCACTGGGATGTTGGCTTCCCAACTAACCGCAACGGGGCCCATAAACTCTTGGTGGTACATATTCTCGGGTTAGGATGCTGGTTGTTTACAATTTTCTCTTATTGTTCAATAAAAAAAGGGCTCTTGAGCCTCTTTGTAATATAGTTAAGAGGCATTTATCCACTACATATCTTCTCGGAGGATCAAGCTACCATCACCGAGCTGGTTATTCTCCATTATGTTTGTAAAATTTTTAAGATGTTTATATTATTGAAGTGAAGTGTTATTCGCTGCATATCTATGTTTATGCTTATTTATGTATCTTGTTTGCATTCTTGCATAAGTACGGATTAGTGAGTATGAGAGTGAGTATGCTCTTTCTCGATCTTTCTTTGCATGTCTCAACAAGGTCGGTATAACGAGTTAGGGCTAGATTTAGTTGAACGTTTGCAAGATTAGACTGCTAATGGCTGGAAGCCTCCCATGGCAGAAGAAAAGAAAGATGAGGGAGTAGGAGATCCTATCAAAATGTTGCTTGAGGGCGTCCCTCGAGAAAACAAGGAATGTGATGATGGATAAATGTTTTCCAGGATACTCAAAGGACTACCGCAGGCAGGCAGCATGCTCATCCAACGACCACTTTGGAGGCGCCACTCCCTTTTTAAGGTACAAGTAAACTTTGTCATTCCCATATTTTGAGGGTCATATAGATGTAGATGTTTAGTAGATAGATGATGAATTTACTAGAAGGGTATTGTTGGCTTGAGCGGTCCTAACCCGGAGTTCGAGTTATCGCGCAACCAACACAACCCTCCAACTACTGGCCCTTTCGACATTGATTTTGCTTGCGCGGAACCCAAGTCTCACCGAAGCAGTATGAGTGTTGGAACCATGTTTACTGCACCTACGAGGGAGCTTTTGATGTGGCAGGATCTAATTAGGCTTACTAGAAATAATATAATAACTCTATGCACACATGTCAAACATATCAAACCCTTTCACAAATTATCATAGAATATATTTTGCGCACAATATACTTCATTTGGATCTATATATACAACATCAAAGTAGTTCTCTCACATAGATGCAATTAAAAAAATTAAATAAGCAAAACACACAATAACGAAACAATTCAAATCGATAACAAGTAATAGATAATAAAAAAATTCAATCACGAAAAGACTGCGGGTTCACAAAAATGTCTTCTTTATTAAGAGATATTCTAATTCGTACATTATAACTTCTGCGCACTGATAGCAATAGATTCACACAGGCTCAAGGACTTATCTCTTCGTGCACCACGGCCCGGTAGGCAGTCTTTCTACCCTAGATAAAACCTATGACTTAGATCAAACATTAATCAACAACCATGCATAAAAAATGATCAATCTCTTTCTTTTGCTTGACTCTTACATATTTATACTATCCTAGATGCGCACATACCATGGTCTCAAACCATGGCTTGAGACTCACTGGTTTTTCACCTTTAAACAATTACAATAATTAAGGGACTTTGTCCCACCCCAAAGCCCCTTTGACCATTTGTGCACAACGTGTACAACAAATCTTAGACAAAATTAACCCAAAAAAGTTCACCTAGAGGCCTCGCTCCAGAGGCGAAAAAAATCTCGTGACTCGTCCCAAGTCACCGCGAGGTGCTTTCCTTCATCTTCTCCTTTCATTGCTTCGACATAGCTTCGGAGCTACGGACTCGCTTGGTTCACACTCTCTTGAATTGTGCTCGCTTGCATCTTTAACTCACATGGAGGCTCGGCTATTGTACTCCCCTCGAAGACTAACTTGTATTGCGCTTACGCATTGTTCCAAATATACTCTAGTGGCAGAACTTAACCATGTTCTCGATTGGTGAAGTCATCTTCGGTGAGTGTGATATCCTCTGATTTCCTACCAGCTTGGAACCCTTCCTCTTCTTGTGCAGACCCACGGACTGTGAGAGCCTCTTTTTAGTGCGTTTTAGCTATACGCGTCTCGGGGGCCTTGGTGCCTGTCACCTTTCTCTTCTCCTTCCTTCTCCAAATCTATCATTTCTCCCATCGTAGTAGGCGCGAGGATCTGCTTTAGCATCCTTTCCTTTCTTGTGTTGTAGTGTCCTTGGTTGTTCACGAGCTTTGTCGAGTCTTTAGCGCGGATGAAGAGGCACCCCTAGTGGTGTGAAACTATAACCAAGAAGGTTACCATTCTCTTGTGACACGCACTAGGTCATCCTCTGTGACTAGGTATGGTAGTTCATACAAAATTCCTTCCTGAAACGCCTTCGTGCGGATGTGCATGTTGTGAAACATGGCTTTAAAGTCGCAATCTTCTTATAATTTTCTTGAGGGTGAGCGCACGTATGGATCTCCTCATAAATTTCATTGGAATAATGCAGAGTCGAACACCACCCAAAAGAACTTGTTCTTTGTGATTGTCGTGGGGATCTTCAAGTTCCATAATGTTGCATAGTGCGCTACTTTCATGCATGTACGGCTCGATATTGGGGAACTATGTATCATTGTGGCGTCTTCCATACGATTAACACGATGAGGAGCAACGACCAAGCATAATAATAGTGATTTCCTTCTTCACGGACTTCACACACATTGGCCAAAGAATTTGTTGCCGCAGTAGTGAGGCATTGACAGCTTGCATTCCTAGTCTCACATAGCCACTGAGTGCGATGACATGGGCCGAAAAACTTCCTTTGCTCGACACTTTCACATTACCTTTCATGCGAGGATTAACATGCCCATCTAGACTTTAGGATCATTAATTTCATGCACAAAGCCTTGAATATTGCACGAGACCTTGTACGTATCCTTAACATCCTCATCCACCTTGTGCTCTTGGCTCTCTTTCCTCAAAGGTCATCGTAGGATCGTACCCATAGTCGGGACGAGACGGTGATCCAAATGGATCATCACAACATCGATTGACATTGGCCTTCATAGCCATAGGGATTCATCATGGACAAGGGTGAGAAGGTGACACACACATATATCATTGATTGGGATGCACCCAAAGTGCGCAGAATGTGGAGGAGGTGGAGAAACGCACCCGATTTTTGCGGGACCAACGCCCATGACTTCGACTCAACTCTTACTCTTCCACGCGTCATATGGGATCTTCTCCAAGTACGATGGTGGGCACAAGCTCTAGGAATTTCTCCTGGTCTTCCGGGTCCCGAGTCCTCCATCTCGAGTAGCGGTATCTTTTCGAAACATGTCTCCTTCGACAAGAAAATTTTTTCGGGAGAAATGACATATTGATGTATGACTGCACCTTATCTAAATCCTTTGGTACCTTGACTGAGGATTTTGCGTGGTGCGACATACACGGTGGGCTGCGAAATGGGATCCAAATATCTCCATGACATCCTCTTCCCATGATGGTTTCGAGGCAACTCCTCCATAGGGTTCTTTTGGCACTGCGAGCGGTTGAGCGCGACTTTGGGGTCTTACGGCGGGGTGAATTTTGGGACCCCGAGGACTATCCCTTCATAGATTGGATCGGCACGGGGTCTCAACAGCCCTGTAGAGGGGTCTCTTTAGCTTTGACGTCACAAAAGGTGTGGGTTTAGTGGAAGTCATGCTCGGCGAGAATAAGATGACCCAAACCTTGGTGGTGCGATCTCCTCAGTCGAAAGCCAGATCAAGGCTAGACAAAAGCTTCAGGAAATTCTCATAGGGCAGAGAGAACAAATTGCAGAGATAACATAGAAAGAAAAGGGAAATAATGTAACCCCTCCGGTTATATTTATAGCATAGGCATGTCTTAAATGGTCTTCTAACCACTAATGTACCCCCATAAATGCTAAAAAGACACAAAATTTGTCATAATATCCTCATTAAATGTAGTTTAGTTGCTCCTCCAAACAGTAAGAAAGTTGTCCTGTCCAAATTCATTGTTCCAACGGCTATTTAAGCGCCCTTACAGCAAGTCCAACCTTTTTACGCGAAGCGAGATGTGCGTTTGTTCACACATTTTTTTGCATTCCCCATCCTTGCTGCACCAGACCCATACTTATATCCATATAGGAATATGGTGCGCGTAGAGAGGGTTTATCCCTTTATGGCTTCAATCAAACCTCCATTGACATACGCACAAAGGTATTCTCTTGCTTTCTTTCGGCCATGTGTACGCACCTTCGTTTGTGATTTCCTTGATAATATATGGTCCAAGACAATGCATTTTGAACTTTACGGTGTGTGCACAAACTTGTTTTCATACAAAAAATACTAGATCCTCCTCTATAAATACGTTACTATCTAATGTGCTTGTCATTCCAAGCCTTTTCACGTGCCTTTTGTACTGTTGATGGAAACACGGAATTAACCTATCTTCTTCCGGCGCATGACTAGGCTGTGACACTCATTCTTCCACAATATATTTTTCTACAATATTGGTGAATGCCTTAATTCACAAACTTGGGACAATATACTCCATTAGCATAACAACTTCCTACCCATACACCATTACGAACGGTGTCTTCCTGTCATCTTCTTGCACGTAGTTCGGTATGCTAAAATAACCGTAATGGTATGCGCACATCCCAATCATTTCGATTGTCATTGCGAAATATTAGTGAGCTCGAGTCTCCAATACATTATTAAAATATTCCACCACACCATTCGCCTTTGGATGATACGATAGCATCTTCTAGTGATGAATATGAGAATTATTTAGTCGAGCTTCAATCATTTCATTCGAAAGTGTGTGCCGCTGTCACTCATCAAATTCTTAGGGCATCCAATCCGATTCAAGATGTTCTACAAAAATGAAGTGTGCGGTTGTGTCTTCACTACAATCCCTCATAAGCATTAGCCTCGTCCCATCTAGTCACATATCATGTCGTAGTGATTATGTAGTGCACACTGTCTTCTTTCTTGGAGGGTCGATGGGTAGAAATGGAAAACCAATGGCCCATTTTTTCAAAATCTTGCAAAGCCAATTTTCCCGATGCAAGGCATCTCATCTCTCCACGAAAATTTCCCATTCCTTTGGCATATACATCAGAAGCATGACAATATGCATGTGCATGACTATGCACCATGGGCCACCATAAACTATCTCGTAAAATATTTTTGTGTAGTTGCTTTCCATGCATCATGCGACCTCCTACCAAACCCCCTCCATGAGCCTCGGGTAAGATATCATGTCTCTCGGAACAACTCATACCTTCTTAGGACTTTCAACTTGAGCGCCCATCTTGGACAGCTGTCAGCAATCAAGGTAAATTTCATTGCGTGTGTGACTAACTCTTTCTGTACATTTGCATCGTATATATATATGTGAGGTGCTGTGTTAGCCACCTATAAAATTTGTTATATCAAAAGAGTGGCTGAAAATCATTTTTCAGAGCCTTCGAGGAACAAATTTTATTGCAAAAAAGTGTTGGCTCTTGAATAATTTTGGAAGGCCTCATGCCTCTGTCCGAAAATCTTCAACTTTGCTTTGTGCTCATTTTACACTCGAAATTACTGCTTGATTTCAAAGAAAAATATTGTACGCAAACAGCATTTTCCCCCTTCCATCCTCTTCCAAAACTAACCTCATTTTAACCCCTTCATCCCCAAGAAATCTTTCATTTTCATATTTTTCCCTTTTCCCCCATCAAAATCCCCTTTGTGATAAGGTTTAAGACTCCTTCTTTGCCTTATCGGAAAACCCTCAAGAACCCTTGAAAAAGCATTGAAAAATTTTATAAAAATACATATTTTTTGTGTAAAGGTTTAAGCCCCCTTGAGGCATGATCACTTAACCATTTCCACTACATATTCCACAGTGCTTTGGAACCGGGGTGCTAAGTCATTTGGGCGCTTATCGCATCGGTGGAAACGCGAGCGCGCGACTCTTCCCCTTTATTGAAATCTTCGAAGTCCAATTAGCCCACTAGTGCATATAACCCCAGGTCATATTACTTTCCATATAACCCACGGCCTTAGAGACGAGGGAGCAAGGCATATTGCAAATATATTTTTCTAAATCTTAAAACCTTTGTTATATTAAATTTTTGGGTTTTAAATGTTTTCGATCATTAACTATTCAAAACGAGCCGGGATTCATCACTACGCTTTTGAGAGGGAGGCGGTTTTTAGTTTTAGCGGCGATTAGCACCACCGAGTCGACACGTGGCCTTGAGCCATTTTGAAATACCGCCCTCATCGGGCATTAAAGGTAGAAATATCAGCCCGGCGTGTATCTTGGTGTGTGCCGTCAGATCTAGGCCAACTCATTAGACGGTAATCGCTGCTACGAAGAAGCTCGTGCAGATAAGTGAAGGTACGGCGCGGTGATGAAAGAGTCTCCGTCGAGTTGATCGATCTGACGGATCGGCGGTCCCACACTCAATCGCGGTCTCCTCGTCCACATCGGCGAGGCCCCAATCCCGTACGCGATAAGCTTTTTAGGGCATGTTTCATAAAAATTTCGAGGTCCACCAAATGCACAACGTCGGCAAGCCTTTTTTGTGACCCGAAATAATTGTACGAAGTGATTTAAGTAAAGTGTTTTGAAGTTCGAGGCTTGTTTCTAAGGTTTTGTGGTACCCGATCTCCACAGATTGATCGCGTGGGCCGATCTCATTCGACGACCCCGTTAGTCCTGAAACTCCCCACTCGGTTTTTCCACCATTTTTCTCCCAAAAAAAGGGTTTTAAACCTTTTTATCCACTTTTTATTTTATTTTTCTCGAATAATGTGACCCCTTCACGCTATTTATTCACTTCAACTCCCAGACCATCGATCTGCTGCGATCGATGGCCTCTCGATTAAATCTCTTCCACCTTCCCTTTGACTTCTTACGATCAATCTCGGCTTTGTTGGATGATGCCATCCGACGACCCGCTATCTCCCCACATGTCCTTAAAGACCATGATAAACCTATGTATACATGATTTCATAATGTTATTCGTATTTTGCGGGGGTTTAAATGGTTTTTCTGCTATGCTTGAAAGAATATTCAAAGGATGGGAATGACGATTCATGCACCTTCGATTCATCGAAGATGATCGTTTGCGAGATTTAAACTCCACGTTTCAATGGTGTTTCATGAGGCATTGATGCCATATCACCCTGCACGACCTATACACCAACGAGCACGGTGAATTAAGCACAAATCGAAGAGTATCGATGTGATAGGAATAAAGTATACCGAACGAGAAGATTAAAACATGATTATGGGGATTACGGTTGAGAATGATTATCAAAAGCCTAATCTCTCCAGGGATTAAAACACGGTTTGAAGAAAATCTTAAGTGTTTATCAAACAGAAATCATTCCCTTCACCTCGAGTGAGGCAAATTGATTCCTCCCGGCTACCACGTGCCACATGTGCCTCAAAGCATTCAAATGGAAGCGAAGTTATTGATCAAGATCGGATATTTTGCCTCAAGTGTAGCCAAATAGTTTATTTACTTCGAGGAACTTAATGTAAAAAATATCAATGAGTGAGGTATTTGCACTATACGAAAGCCTCAAAATCGAGAAGAGCTCCCACGAGCTCAAATCTTAAATGTAAAATTATTTATCTGGAGGACACCTATGTAAGCTTCTTCATCGGAAGTGCACAGAAAGGCCGAGAGCCATTAAGTCTATATATTAATTATCTTTGGAGATCTTTTGTCAGGATCTCACCTCCTCATTTCTTTCTATAAATACTACTGAGAAGATGAGAGAGGGGGTTGGTTGGGGTTAGTGCTGACTTTGAAATGTAATTGAGCTTTGAGACTTCTACTTGTAAATAGTGTTCATGGCTCTTTGGAGCTACCTTGTGATAGATAAGTTAGTCGAAAGTGTGGATGATTGCTAAACTAAACGTGGACTTAAAAGTCGTAACTATGTTTTGGAACATCAATACAAAAAGTGATTTATGGGATTACGAGTACATGTCGATGGTGATGTGATTCCTTATTGTAAATTTTTATTTTATTCTGTTTTCACTTTGTTCATTTTCTCTTATAAAGAACATCATGCATAAAGTTAGGACCTAATGTATATCGGTACCCTTCTCGTGAAAATATTTATCTGAATGTTTTCTTCCAAATGTTTGTGTTGTTTAGGGATTATTTAATTCGGTTTTAAGCGTGGGAATGATGGCGTTACCTAAAGTATTTATTGTCTTAAGTGAATATTGTTCTTGGATGTTATTGCGTGTATATGTCAAGTAGAGATGAAACTAAGGAAGATATGGTGTGCCCTGCAGTACTAGTTTTATCCCCAAAGACTATCTAGATGTTTCCTTGGAATGTGTCGATAAAGGCGGCTAGTTTCAAAGTACTTACCAGATCTTGGGCCATTTCTGTGTTATCTTTTTGTTTGTCTTGAAAATAACCGAAATGCATAGGAGAGCTAGGAGTGGATTTGTGGTGGAGCTACAACTACTATGTTTCTACCCTAACGATTTGCCTTCAAGTTTCCCTCCGTTTTTTAATGTTTTTTCTATTAGAAAGTATATCAAAAGGTTGGCTAGTTTCAAAGTACTTACAGATCCTGGATTGCTTTCATGTCTCTTAAGTGTTTGTCGAAGATCGGCTAGTTTCAAAGTACTTGCACGGATCCTAGGATGCTCTTTTTTTCTTCATCTATGTACATTCCCCTTCTTGCATATCATTTCATTCCATAAATCAAACTTTAAAGAGATCCTTAGACATAGATGACTTGCACATAGACCACTCTTGGCCACGATTGTTTTCAATTAAACCCTATTATGACTCCATAGCCCAATGGACTAAAACCTACAATTATCTATCTTTTTGGCCAAATCTTGTTCTATCGCTTGCAACTTCTCACCTTTGAAACTCTTTGCACTTAGTAAACTTTCCCCTCAGTGTTAATCATGCTCAACCATCCAAAAACACCCTCGAGCCTTCATAGCTAGCCTAATATCATTACCATAAACTTTCAAAGAAAAACCCTATCTTTGTACTTGTGGAGAGATCCCTCTCTGGGATTCGAGAAGGCTGGAGTCCTAGAATCCCAAAGTGGTTTGAAACGATGTTGTTTACTGTGATTAGACTTTGCAATCTTTCTAATTACAGATTCCTACGGTGCATGTAATATTCCTAAATAGCCAAAGCTAACAGGAATATTCTATTTTATTTTATTTTCTTGTTGCAAGAATAAAATTGTAAGGGAGGATAAATTAAACTCCTAAAACAACGAGAATAAACACATGCCCATGTGAACAAGGCTAAATTGTGGGTACATGACCAAAAACACCCTTATGTGTGAAAGGGAGTTAATGTCATTTGGGCAGGTCAACTAGACCAAATCAACAACATTTTCTAGATACATTGAACCACCTAGATGCCGGTGCGAGTTTTAGTTGGAGGCTAATCATGTTAATGCGACTAAATCATTGATATGGTTTAGGGTTTGGCAAGGATTCCATCTTATTTAAAGAGGAGGAGGACAACATGAGAGGGGTTGTTGATGTTATTATTTACGAAGGTATTGTCCTCTTAGACATCCCTCATTCTATAGCTGTTTAGTTGAGAATAGTGTTGTTTAGCATGGGTGTCCCTAATCGGGAATCCCATCTCCTTCGTGAGAGGTCTCTTGAAGGAGTCTTGCATTTCTTGACCATCTATCAGCCATTTGGCAAAGCTCTTCTTCCAACTACAACATAGATCCTATTGAGGGTTTAGTTTTTCCTTGTAAGTCGTGGTAAGTGGAGGCTAGATCTATTCGGATCTGAAAGCCATTCTCAATGCCTATTTTAGTGGGAGAGCCTTCTATCACTGATGAGAGTATTGGATGAGGGAGCTCATTTTCAGATCTTGGTAGCGAGGCCACATGATGCTCATAGAGCCTACGGTGCAGGTCCATCTTCTAGAACTTCTTTATTTGCAAGGATAAAGTTGCGCCTTTTGGCACTTGAGGAGGAGAGATCTCTAGTGTTGGGAATACGCTTCAACACTGTGGTGATCCGTGGATTACGCATATAATCCATGTTCCATTCAGATATGATCTGAAATATTTCGATGTATTAGCTTCATAAAACTTTTCGAATCATTACGCGAGGTCGGTGCATTAGATCTCAGGATCTACTCTTGTACTTTCATGTGAAAACCGAGGGGCTTTTTGAAGAGGAGACTCTATGGTGTACGGATCATGGTATAGATCTATATGCAGATCTGCTCTAGATATGAAGTGCTAATTACAACTCATTTTTCAGATAATAAAATAACATTGTCAAAGCTTGTACAGTCATATCTTATGGTTGCAACCTCTTATTTTCAGAATTATCTTCATGTAAAGTTTCCTATTTTGTCTATGATGTGTGGGCTTCAATATAATCTTTGAATACTACGCTATAAATGACATGCTTGAGCCTATATATTTTCCTCCTACATATATTGGGCTGAACCTACGTTATTTTCTAAAGCGTTTTTGTCACCATGGTCATTTGCGGTCCCTTCTTTGCAATTTTTGCTAGTACGTATTAGGCGTGGAGATCTATTTAACCCACCTAGAAAGATTTTCCTTTTTATCTCCTCTTGGATTTAGGGCCTTAGATGCTTAGATCTAAGGTATCCAGAAAGCTAATTTCAAGTGCTTTGGTATGTCATTTCAGCAGAAATGTGTTTTTCGGGCATGCCTTGCTAGTAGTACCGATTTTGGGATATTACGATGATTGTCAAGCCAAGGTGTTGAAGGTCAAGAATCTGCAAAAGCATGGTGAGTGGGTAATGTATACGTGTGTTGGTATGGCCCATGGCCATGTGTACTGAGGTTTTTTAAGCGAGGGGTATTGCGCAAGAGGTCACGCCCTCGAGATGCTCCGGTGGGCGGAACCCCCATTCTTAACACCATGGGATGGCACCCTCACTCAAGAGCGCGATATTTTGGTGTAGTGGTTGGGCCTTAGTTGTATCCAATAAACTATCTGTTCGCTCTTGGCACATGCTTGTCATTGAAGAGCCAATATCTGTCTTTTGATGGAAGGAAAAGACGTGAGAAAATGTGAGTTACTGCCCTGAAGACGCGAGAAGACGAGGTCCAAACACTGTCATCCCAGACATTTAAAAGGGAAAGATATTTTCTAAAAACTATGTTTCAAAATATGCATGGTGAAGAATGAAATCAAGGGGAATAAGGAATGAGAGACTGACGAGATCTCTTGGAGAGGTTTGTACATGAAGGAAACCGCACTACTTCATCGATGTGTGTGAGAATTCAACCACACAATATGATCTGCAACGTTGTAGCATGCCTACATTCCTTGCAGAGGAGAAAGAAAAGGGAGAGACACCAAAGGAGGAGACTCTTGGTAGAATGTCTCTTTAGGAATATGAATCTCGATGTCTAAAGATTCGAAGAGCATCTAAAGCTTTTCTAGAATTTTGTCTTGACTCAAAGAGGAGAGAAGATCGTAGTAGAACTATGAGGAGAAGAGGGTGCATGCGACCACACCTTGGGTAGAACCTTCCTGCCTACTTTTGATGGGTCACCTGAGAGCTCAGCAAGTCTTGGTTAGAGAAGACGGACACATAATTTCAGTGCATAAAGTTTCTTAAAGAATTCATGAGAGTAGCAATGTTGTACCTCCAAGGTAAAGCCTATATGCCTAGTGGTTGTTTGAGTCTTCTTCATTGAGAAATGTAAACATCTCTACTTATGCAAAGTTCTGTATGGAGGATAGTGAAGATTGATTATATGCCATCTGAGAATTCTTTGAGGTAAGAAAACTAAAGCCTAAGGAATTAGAACATTTGCATGAGATGGGAAGATCCATGGAGATAACTCCATTTCGGAACATTCGTTGAAAAGGGTTGAGGATCTGTCTACATGATTTGCAAGGGGAAAAAGCCCCACTTGGCAAGAACATTCTTCTCGAGGAGAAGACATGGGTGTTCCTCTTTCAAGGAGAGATCAAGGAAAGGATCTCTTGTGATGAGGAAGCATACTCCATTTGATGAGGAGAAGAAAGAGGAAGAACTAGAAGGTTCCTCGAAGCTTGTCGACGGGCGAGGAGGAAATCTCTTTTCATTGAGAGATGGAGATGAAGCTATTGATTCCACTAATAGGGTTCTTGTATCTTTGCAAGAAGGCCCCAAGGATCTTATACATGAAAGGAGATGAGGAGCATGTGTCTATGATGATAGACAAAGAGAGAAAACAAGGAAGCACACTTGTGTGTGAAATCTTGTAGAAGGTGGGTAATGAAGAAAGAATATGGCGGAGTTACTCGAACTTCTCCTGTATCATGATGCTTCCACACAACAATTAGAGATGGATTTCAGCGTAGTGGAAGTAGTCATATTATGTTCCCATATATCTATTCACATTGGAATGAACCATCAGACATCATTATCTTGTCGTATACCACTAGCATTTGATTCAGAATTTGATAGGATGTGTTTCATGCATTGATGCTCCTTTCGTAGATACAAGGAGGGAGGGAGCATTAGAAGACCATGCTTCAATGCTGAGGGATATGGGGAAAGTACAAGGAAGGGGAAAAGCATGTTTCCCTCAACGTCACTATCCATTCTCTCATCCCATATTGTGCTAAGAAAAGATCTTGCCAGGATGAAGGATGACACCATCATGAAAGCAAGGAAGTCAATCCTTGAATCGGGATACAAGCATTCGGGAGGATCCTCTTCCATACATGAGGAGAGATGGTGGTCACACATGCATACTTTGGCAAAAACAAAGGACGTTTTGGATGAGATGATATCCTTGCATGGGAGACTAAACTTCCAAGATATTCCATCTTCTTTTGAGCATGTGGATGAGCAAGGAAGGATGGGAAACCTTCCCCCTTGTACCTTTGGCATGGGAGATGTCAAGGAGGAGAACTACAACATGGAAGAAACTTCAAATGACACACTATCGATGCTTGTCATTGTTGAGCACATTAAATCCCTATTGAAAATCCCAACTATCTTTGGTGGAATATTCCAAGGATCTACATACTTGCATGATTTTGATGAGCTGGTTGCATGAAGGGAGCTATTCAACCTTTGATGGGGTCATCTATAATCATTGTAGGATCTTCTTTTCTAGAGCCTCCAAGCTCAAGAAGAAGCTACTATAGAGGGCTTTATGAAGAGTTCTATTTCAGCCACACCTATTCTATGAAGCTCAACAATATCATTTTGAGGAGCTATTATTGGGACGACTTTGAAAGAGAACTATATCGACATTTGTACATATATGCATGGACTTTGGGAGTTGGAGCAGAAACATGACTCTAAGGAAGAGTTAAATCAGCCCTCTCTTCCTTCCCTTGAAGAAGAGAGTAGATCTATGCACCACTCCATTGATAGGAGGAGAATTTGTTTGGTGACGAGCATGCTCTTAGTACATGTATTTTATATTATGATTTCATGCATTCGTACACCATTTTTTTTGTAGGCCATGACTCCAAGGAGGAGTAATATATTTTTGTAAGCCTCATGGCCAATATTGGGTCCGAAAAAATTACTGAATTGGGCCACTCCTTGGGATAACAAAGGAGATTTTTCATCATGATAGGGTGCTTCCCAAAATCATGCAAACATATCTCACACTTTCGACTATGGTGAGATGGTATGGGAAGCAAGTAAGTGGTGGGAGAACCACTTACACGTCTTGATTTGATGCGGGCGGGGGATGCTACTTGCCTCTGGTTCCACATGTGGGACTATGATCCACCTCCATGTGCACACATTTCTATTTGTTTGTACATTATTTTTAGATCCCTATGTTGATGATGTACTTGTACTTTTCATGGGAATGGATGGAGGAAGGAGGAAGGCATGCATGTGCCCTATGGGATGATTACGACTCCACGATACTATATTTCGGGGGAGGGCATTGGGCAAACCATGATTGTTTTAGGCGATTTATTACTTCCTTTGTGAGATAGAGCTATTTTCCTCTCATGAGAACATTATTGGGGCAAGTCATGGATGGATGGTTTCGTGATCACTTAGGTTATAGAAATAATTTTATCTTTGTGTTTGTGACACCAATGGAGGGAGAGATGAATGGCAGCACTCGCCTTATCGAGTTGCTTGAGGACAAGAAACAACATTTTGGGAGGGAAGGCCCTTAATGTTCCTAATTAGCCAAGCTAATAGGAATATTCTATTTTGTTTTCATTTTCTTGTTGCAAGAATAAAATTGCAAGGAGGATAAATTAAACTCCTAAAAACAATAGAATAAACACATGCCCATGTGAACAAGGCTAAATCTAGTATTTCTCAACAAAACACCCTTATGTGTGAAAGGGATTAAGTCATTTAGTGGGTCAACTAGAACCAAATCAACAACGTTGTCTAGATACAAATGAACCACCTAGATGCCTAAGCGCATTTTTAGTTTGGAGGCTAATCATTTGAATGACATACTAAATCATTGAGATGGTTTATGGTTTGGCAAGGATTCCATCTTATTTAAAGGCGGGGAGGATAGCATGAGAGGGGTTTTTGATGTTATTATTTCTAAAGGTATTTTATACTTGACATCCCTCATTCTCTAGTTGTTTATTTGGGCGAGAATAGTGTTGTTTAACGCCTTGGATGTATCCCCTAATCATCGAATCCCACCTCCTTCATTGGGAGGTCTCTTGGAGGAGTGTTAGTCTCTTGACCACTATCGAGGCATTTGGCCAAGCTCTTCATCCAAACTACAATGCGGATCCTATTGAGGATTTGGTTGTCCTTGTAAGCTTCGGCAAGTGGAGGCTAGATCTGTTGAGATCCGAGCCATTCCGGTGCCTCTTTTCGGTGGGAGAGCCTTTCTATCCCGCTTGGAAAGAGAGTATTGAATGAGGGGAGACTCATTTTCACGATCTTGGCGGTAGGCCACATCATGCTCTAGAGCTGCGACATATTCCATCTTCCCGGAGGCTGCGTTATTTGCAAGGACGAAAGTTGCGGGGTGTTTTGGCACTTTGAGAGGAGATATCTCTAGTGTTCGGGATCTACCCTTCAACTGTGGTGATCGGTGGATTACGGATCTAATACATGTTCCATTCGAGATATGATCTGAATACTAATGTATTAGCTTTGAAAGTCCGAATCGTGCTACGATTAGCTGCATTAGATCTTAGATCTACTCTTGTACTTTCATGTTTTCTTGCAGAAAACCCCGAGGGCTTTTGAAGAGGAGACTCTATAGTGTACGCGATACTGCTATAGATATATGTTTTTGTGCAGATCTGCTCTAGATCTGAAGTGTAACTTACATCTCTTTATCGACTAATAAAATAAGTTCTTTCCAGCTTGTACGGTCATATGTTATGGTTGCGGCCTCTTATTTTGGAGCATTTCTTCATGTAAAATTTACTATTTTACATGCTATGATGTATGGCCTTCAATATAATCTTGGAATATCTATGTTGTAAATGAGATGATTTAGCCTAAATATTCACCTCCTACATATATTGAGGTACAGCTACATTATTTTTCTGAACAATTTTGTCACTGCAGTCTTTGCAGTCCCTTCTTTGGGCAATTTTCTCATACCTGTACTAGGTGTAGAGAGTACTGTTTTAACCCACCTAGAAAAGATTTTTTACGATCTCCTCCTTTGGATTTAGGTCTTAGATACTCGGATCGTGAGGGTATCCGAAGGAGCTAGTTTCAAGTTATTTAGCAACCATTCCTAAAAAAAATGCTATTTTCGGGCATGCCTTGCTAGCGATCCCGAGTTTTGGGATATTCAGGTGCCCTTCAAGTGGTAAAGAAATGAATAGTGTCACAGTGAGTGATCATCGAGTACTTTGATTGAGAATAATTTGTGACATTTGGTAAGCTACCTTCCAAGCTAGTTGGCTCTTCTCCACTTTCTGAAAGTGCGACGGATAGTATGGCCGACATTCAATCTAACGAGGTTTCACGATTGCTTCAAATTCATACTCTCGAAATAGTAGAAACCATGGCGAGATCTTCCCCCCATAATAGGCCTATTGACTAGGTACATCGAGTAAGTGGTCGGTAAACATATTAAGTGGCCTCCCAACGAGATAGTGGTGGAACTTTTGTAGCGTATAGACCATAACCAATCTTCCCCTTCTCGTGGTTGAGTATTTATGCTCCGCACTTGAAAAACTTTCTAATTACAAATGCAATAGCGGTCCAATCTTCACCGGCTCCTGGTTGCACTAAGACAACTCCCAACAGCGATGCGAGAAAGTGTTAACATGTAGATGGAATTCCTTCATCTAGTATGGAAACACCAATATGGGGAGCGATGACCATCTTCTCCTTAAGCAATTCAAAGATCTTCTGGTGGTCTTCGTCGAAAAATGAGGCATCCTTATTTAACAAATTTCTCCATCGACGGAGTGATCGGTGTGTAGCCATGAATGAGTGCGGTAATACACTGTATGCTCGAAAATTTAGCACTATTATTTCACATTTTGCGAAAGTGTCTTTGGTTAAGGATAACATCGATCTTTGTGGGATCCACCATCAATCATGGCCGACAAACAATATGACCTAGCAAGATCCGAATAGAACACAAAATATACACTTTTTCTATGGCTAGATATTTGATACTTCTACCCAGTATCCAACATCGAGCCCGAGACTTGATACATGGTTATTCAATAATCCAAAGACGAGTGCGAGTCATTAAAGTATACTTCTAAGAATTTATGGATGTATTCTTTAAACACGGCTACTACTATGCGGGGAAGAATATTAATGGCACATTATTTGAGCCTAATTTCATGATTATATATTGAAAGGATCCCCATTACGTTGCCAAGGTTATCTTTCTTATATCTTGGGAACGATTTTGATACTGGTCATATCTGAGAAACCATTAAGCTGAATGAGTAAAGACTTTGTCTCCCCATTACACTGGGATTTTCCCTCATAGAATGGGGTCGATGATATTAAGGGTGTGTATGCAAGAATAATTCAATTTGCGTGGGATAATGCAAAATCTTATTTTCATCCTTTTGTTTTCTTTTTCTGCCCTTTGCATAGGGCTCACCCAATGCGAGTCTGCCACTAGTTTCTGTGATCCTACAAACAACCATTTTTCTTCAATTCCTCTTGAAATTTCTTCTTATATTTGGAGTTCGGCCTTTATGGGCGATACTTTCCACAGTCTTGGATCAAGTTTCAAGGTAATATTCATCACTCCAGATATTCTATTATCCCCTTTCAGCTGAGGAAAATTTGGTAGGAATAGGTCCTGATATTTAGTCATGACATTAAACGATACCCATTGTATCATCCTCATTTATCCATTATACACTTTGCTCTTTCGGATCGTTCTTCTTGTAATATTGACTTTCCAAATATTCGAGAGGCTTACTTGCTTGTAGTGACTCAATTGTAGCTCAAAAAATTGCGCGATGTCCCTTGAATTCGAGTTGTAATTTTCCTTGGGTCTTCTCATTGTCTTCAATGACAAATCTCCACGAGTTAATGATGTCCTTCATCGCTGGCACATGCTAGAAAGGAATAGTGACTCAGCCCTGGTTTTTAGTGTCTTTAATATCCTAAAATGGGAGAAATAGGAAAATAGAACATTTATAACATTTCGATCAAGGCGGGATAACCAGAATGGAAGCACGGCAAATTGTAAATCCACGAAAATGCGAATATAAAATCAAGACATTGAAACATTAACATAAAGCAACTTATCCATATCATTATGTATCAACAAAAATATAAGTACACGGTGATCCAAAAGGAATGCACTCAAGCGACGGATGGATGAAATAAACTAATGAAACTTAGCACTAGAAAGTATGTGTTGTTCTTTTGGAAAATATTGTTGCTAGGAGAAGACATATATGTATGATATGTTATTCGGGTGCTATGAAATATTTGGAATTTTAATGACATATTATACTCGAAAAACCCGAGAAAAAATGCATAAATTGTTTTGGCTAAATTTGTAGTTTGGAATTTTGGCCCTTTTTGGGTTCCACATTGCCCCACGTTGTGTTGGAAATGCTTTGTCATTCATGGCAAAGGGACGAAGAGGTAGCGGAGGTAGCAAAGAAGTAGAGAGATAGAAAAATAGAGGCGAGGAGAACATTAGACATGAAGCGAGGAGAAAAAGAGGCGGTCTGGAAGAACGGAGTAGTGTTGTAGAAGGGCCACTTGATTTGAAGATCGGCCAAGGACCGGGAAGTTTGTACGTAATCACAGTTTAGATGTATATGAAAAGAATTTTTTTCGAATTATATGGTCAATGGTTTGATTTAATTATGTGTGAATGGGCTTCAAGTTTCGATAAGCAAGTAGGTGTTAGCTCTGTAATAATAATTGAGATCGAGTTAGCATATGTTGATAGAATGGGATAAAATTGCTAATGGCTTAATATGGTCTTGAGCTTCAATAAGAAATTGTGTAGACATGTTTCGGTGAGTTGAATTTATGCATATCCGTGTATGTATGGAGGAGGCTTGGGTTCCTTGAGATTCCGAACTATATGTATTATGTGTTAATCTGCAGATGTACACGATTGAATGTATATCAATTTTGGTTTACCTATTGCGTTAATAAGAACGAGAGTTCTATGGTTAAATAGGGAACCTATATTTCTTTGTTTGATGGACATGTAGAGCATGAGGATTGCAGATATCCTATAATGAAATCAAAACAATTATTTAAGTGGGAAAAGCGCAATGAGCGCATATAAATCCGAAAGCAATTGAGAGTGAAACGAGAATCGAACAAAGTTAATGATATGTGCGTGAAGCGAGAGGTTTAACATATGAGGGGCAGTTATGGAACCATGAATAGAACGGGACCATATGATATGGTGTAAATCAATAGATGAGTGAAGTTATCGATAACCCATGCGTTACCGAGTCAAAGACGTAGTGAAAAGATGAAGGCGGACCTACGAGAAAATACGTTGGTTAATAGTGCGGTTTAGGAACGAGGCAGTAGAGGCAAATCGAGATAAATGGAATCATGACTCATGAATAGTTGAAAGCGGTTTTCGGAAGCAAAACCGGTGGTCTTACAAAGTTTCAAAATGGTAAATGAGTATTGTGGATACGATAGTGCTTATTGATCGACCCGTGGCCCAAGTGGTATTCCAAATCCACCTATTTCACAAAATATTTTTTCGTGTTAAGCGGGAGGTGAAAAAATGCGATATTCGTTGGATGTTAGAACCTCGTGATTGGACGAGAATTTGTATCATGAAGATGCACGAAAAGTTAAGGAAAGTTATAAAACCATGGGCCCGACTATGTGTTGGTGCGTGGAAAGTTATGTATGGCGAAGATTTATTGTAGGTTTAATATATATCGGAACCAATATACAATATAAATTTGATATGCATTGAATGAGTTGTGTAGGCTGAAAATGAATCCTAAATGAGTTGAACGAGACTTTATTATAATTTTTCTATAATGTTCAATGGAGGACATAATAGATGTTATTATATTATGGATGATGTAAAATAACAAAGCAAGGGAGCATATATTTGTTGATATGTTGTAGACCATTATGTAATGGATTAATAATAAAGCTCATATGGTGATATATTATGTTTAATCAAAGTCAAACTTTGGTTCGCATTAATATAAACATAGTTGACGAGATATGGAAGGTCAGAGACCATTATTATGTTGGGTTTTTGTTTTAAATCAAAAGTCGAAGTCTTTGTAGCTAATTTTTATACATATATATTGAAGCTTGTGTTTTTATTTTTAACCGAAGTTGGGATCGATAAAGCATTGGCACATATGTTGATATTTAATTAATCGAGGTCTGAAGTATGGTATATAGAGGAAACTCTGCATATGAATTGTGAAGTGGGTTTAGACCATGGTTTAAAAATTTATTGAAACAAATCAAGTTTTAGCATAATAATGTGCAAATGCGGGAATATGGTTTGAACCATAGAAAAGAAAAAGCCAGCTTCTACATTTATATTTAAATTGCGAGTTCAGGAAAATAAGAAAAAGCTTAGCATGTAAATATTACGGATTGTGAATTCATTTGGGGGCTAAACTTGTAAACGTTATATATGCAACGAGATACATAATTGCGGTGAACATACTACTGATTTGAAGAGGTGGAGTGAAGTTATTAAGATTTGTAGAATGCGGAATTTGAAATGGGAATGAAAAATGTGGGTTTGTTACACGACGACGACGAAAAGACAAGCACACGGTGCGGGAAGCGCGAAAGGGTTGAATGAGATATATTAGATGCAAATGTAAATGTAAATGTCTTTAATTGATTTTATATTGTTCGTGATTCAAGGAAATTATTTGTAAACAAAGAAATACCCCCATGTGTAATATTGAAATGTATACATATTGTTATATTTTTAAGATAGGTTGTGTTGGTTCTGTGTAATCGACAAGATTGGAAAAAGTACGACTACGGAGAACATCGTTTCAACCACTTTGGGATTCTAGGGATCTAGCCCTCTGAATCCGAGAAGGGATCTCTCAATAAGTGCAAAGATGGATTTATCTTTAAAGCTTTGGGTAATGATATTAGGCTAGTTATGAAGTTCGAGGATTTTGTTTTGTTTTGGATGGTTGAGAATGATTATTATTTGAGTGGAAAGTCCTAAATGGAAAGAGTTTCACAGGTGTGAAACTCCGAGAAATCGAACAATTTTTGGCCAAAAAGATAAATAATAGTTTGGTTTTAGCCCATTGGGCTATGGAGTCATAATAGGGTTTAATTGAAACAACAAGGAGCAAGAGTGGTCCATGGGGCAAGTCATCTATGTCTAAGGATCTCTTTAAAGTTTGATTTATGGAATGAAATGATACAACGAAGAGGGAGTTAAACAAAATGAAGAACAAAGAGCAGCAAAGAGATCTGGTAAAAGTACTTTTCGAAAACTAGCATGACTTTAGTGACATGCACTTAAAAGAAAAGACATAAAAAACAATCCAAGATCTAGTAAGTACTTTCGAAACTAACTTGACTTTGATACACTTTCAATAGAAAACATTTAAAACACGAGGGAAACTTAAAAGGCAAAGCTTGTTGGAGAAGAAACTAGAGGAAGGGCTTACCATAAACCTCTACTAACTCTGCTTTACTTGGTAAAATTTCAAGACAAACCGTAAGATAACAGAACAATGGTCTAAGATGCAGTAAGTACTTTCAAACTAGCCGCGACTTTCAACACATTCTTAGGGAAACTTTTTGAGATAGATTTTTTGGGGATAAAAAATAACGACGGACTCACATAACTTCCTTAGTTCATCTCTACTTAGCATAAAGCTAGAAAATGACATTCAAGAATAACAATTAGCCTAGAGCGATGGGACGAGGGAATGCTAACATTCCTAACTACTTAGGCCGGAATTAAATCATTCCTAAACAACACAATTTGGAAGAAAACATTTAGATAAAGCATTAGTCGGAGAAAGTGTGATATATGGTAAATCCTAACTCTATGCTTGTTCTTTATCAGAGAAGATGGACAAAGTGAAAACAAAAAATAAAATAATAGATTTACAATAAGAAATAACATCACCGTCGACACTTAGATCAAGATCCCATAAATAAGCTTGTATTGATGCTTCAAACTGAATTATAACTTTAAGTCCAATGCTTCGATTCGATGATCATCTTCACTTCTCGGCCTAACTCATTTAGTCTGAAGAGCTTCAAGGAGCTCGTGAACACTATTTACACAAGTAGAAGTTTCAAGCTCAAGTATATTTCAAAGTAACTCGACAACCAACATTTTACTCATCTTCTGCAACGATATTTATAGAAGGAATGAGGAGAGTGAGATCTAATAAAGATCTCCGGGGTCAATTAATACATGCTTTAATACCTCTCGGCCTTTGATGTGCTCGATGGAGAAGTTTACGGATGTTACTTTGTATTAATTGTTTTACATTTAAGAATTAAGCTTGGTGAGAGCTTTTGTTGACTTTAAGGCCTCTGAGTTTCTGTTGTAATAGATGCAGCTTTCATATTTTTTGCATTAAATTCCTTTAGCGAGAATTAACTATTCGGGTTGCATTGAGGAAAATATCTTCTTTTTAAGTCATAGAGTACGACCTCTTTTGATTATTTGAGGCTACGGGTGGCTTTGTGTTAGTTGAGAGAATCAATTGGGCTCTGTTGTGGCAATCGGAGGCCTTTTCTTTCGCGACAGTATTTTAATTTCCTTTTAATTGTATTTAATTTAATGGATTAGGCTTTGAAAATCAATCTTAGCCGTAATCCATTAAACTATGGAATTCATCTTTCAATCTTTAGTTATAACTGTAGTAGGTCTTCGACAACGATACTCTTTTTGATTTGTTTAATTTTCTATGTCTTGTTGATGTGGAGCTACACGCTCATATAGCATCAGTGTCCATGAAGCATCGACGAAACATGAGTTTGAACCTAAGGATGGCTTCTCTTTTTCGTGAGCAAAGGCGCGGGGATTGTCACCCTCGGCCTTTGGTTTGGAATGCTTTGATATAATGGAAAAACCACTAAAACCTACAAAAATACAAAAAAATATTATAAAATCCTACGTTATTTTTGGTGAAACTACTTCGAGAGGTTGTGGGGAGGAGCGTGGCCATTGGATGGCGACATCCAACGGTGGAGATTCGTTTGCGGGAAGTTAAAAGAGGAAAGTGGGGGAAAAATTAAGTCGGATGCGTCGATTTGTAGAGATCAACGATTAGGATAAATCGGGAGAAAACATAATGCAAATGGTCATTGTGGAAATTCGGGAAGAAAACAAAGCAAATAGGCAAGATTTCCTTTGGCGAGGTAAAATGCGCGATTGAAGATGGGGCTTCGGGATGATCGTGGGCCGTCGGACTGAGATCGGCCACGAGATCAACGATGAAAGGTGCACACGATAAAACACAATGGAAAGGAAAGTGGTTTGGGATGAAAACCACGGGTTTCGCGTTGTGAAAGGGTGAGGAGGTGGTTTTGCCTTTTTTGAACGCGATACGTGTTTCCCGCCTGAGCACGTGTCGTTAGAAAAACAACCTCTATCGCATCCTTCGGAAATTATCCTTTGCGCTAAAATTTATATGAGTATCAAATGTGGGCGGTACAAATTTGGGGCTTCGAATACGATGGTGGAGAACGAGCACGATACTGGGATAGATCGCGACGAGAGAAATTGGAAGGGAAGTTTTATTATGGAGACGTCGAGATTAAGAGATCAACGGTGGAGATCACATCTTGAAGAAGGCAGGACCCTGTGAGAGTGAGTCTGCTTTGGGGTTAAATATGCGTGCGTTGGATGTAGAAGATTGATGGCCGAGATTAAATCGGGGTTTAAAAACGAAAAAATATACGGGCGGAGAAATGTTGAAGTAGGATCGTTGATCTATAGAGATCAATAGATGAGATTGATTGAAAAGAAGCATTATGGAGTCGGGCTGCATTTTTAAACCAAAGTCGGCAAATGAAATTTCGATGATCCCGATATGGACACATGGATGGTCCAAATACATCAGGAGAGAATTTGATCGGCGCGGGGGAAGAACTTGTATGTGCCGCATGCGATTGAGCTATGTGGCAGCAGATCTGCGGGATCAGATCGACGATGGGGAAAAGTAAATTGGGAGGGTTTGAAGCGGAGGGAAAGGTTTGCGATTGGAGAAAAATGAGGGCCGTTAGATCTAGAAGGGTGGCGAGGGAGATCAACGGCTCACGATTGATCGGGGGATCGCCAATCCCGAGGGAAAGGAATAAAATGCCGGATAAAACTTGCGATGCAATTGTGCGCCCTCGCCCATTAGATCATTTCAGATCAACGGGGAATATTGTTTCAAAAACTTGCACTGGTGGAAAACCCTTTAATACTTATGAAAACCAAAAATTAATGGAATGCAAGATTTTGGTGGCTCGGGTGGAATATGTATATATGAAATGGTTACGGCATCCCATTGCGGGGCCATTGGCTTTATATGGAGGATAATGGGCCCGGAGCTTATATATATGAGGGTTGATCACATCGGAAGGTCGGAGCTTGGTCTTTTTAATCTACCCATTAAGAATTTTGTGATGGGATTAGCACTTTGGGACTTTTAACTCTTGGTCCTAAACACAGCTATATGGAGTAAAGAGAAGGGTGAGAGTTTTATACAAATGGGGCTCAATTACATGAAATTTTGATGTGGGGCTTTTCAATCTACCCATTCTGTTAAAAAAGCATTTGCTGGGCGCGTTTAGACCAAAATTAGGGAAAAAGTGGGTTTATGAACTTTACAAAGAGAAAATAAGCATTGGGGATGTGTTTATATGATGTTTTAGCGCTGATTGCGGGCACCGAGGGTTATATGGTCGATAATAAGATCGGGGGTTATGTAGTAAAGGGCCTAATCGCACCGGAGGTCTTCTCTTAACAAAAGTGACTTGCGCTCTCTTTTTTTTCTGATGTGATAAGTATTTGAAAGAGCTTAGCACTTGGTTTACAGACACTAGGGCACATGTGGGGAAGTGGTTTGGATTTGGCCCAAAGGGGGCTTAAACCCTTAGTACAAAAAGGTGTATTTTTATGAGTTTTTTTGAGTTTTCGATGGATTTGGGGGTTTTGACGAGTTAAAGGAGTTTTAAACTCTATAAGGGTAGAGTTTTGCAGAAGCATGAAAAAAGGAAAATAGAGGAAGTTTATGAGGAAAAGAGGAGGAAAAATGAAGGTTAGTTTTGAGGGAGGAGGGAAGGGAAAAAATGAGCTTTGGTGAGTCTTTTCTCTATGGAATCGGCGGAATTTATGAGGTTGAAATGGAAATAACGAGTGAATATTTACCAAGGGGCATGATGTCTCCATGAGTATTCAAGAGAAAGTACTTTTGTAACACACACACTGTTTCTTGAAGGCTCCAAAATGTTTGCACACCTTTTGATATAACAAAATTTTATAGGTGGCAACGGTGACTCAACTTGGGGATGGTGCCTTCTTGAAGGCATCAAGAACTCGGGATTTCTGCATTCTCGGGAGGCTGATTAGCGCCTCATCCATTGGGCTGCCTTTCTTTGCTTGGATGTTCTTCCTTTGCTGCGGAAAATGCTAGTAGCCATGAAAAACAATGGATCTTCATAAATACAAACTTTCTACCTACCGCAATCCCTCTTGATCTAACATTTTTTTCTTCTTTAAAGAGTGCACTTGGGTCGCACACTCTTTTTACAACATTTTATTCTTTTGAAAGCATAAAAACTAATCTAATTCTACTCCTTATCTCTCCATGAACTCGGATTAAATAGTTGAGTTCATATGCTTCTCTACGTAATCTACCAATCTGTTAGGATTAGACGATTATATGATTTTTGTTCTCTAATTTCTAAACGAAATTCAAAAAACATACAAAGTCGAGTTGAACGGTCTAACTTGATGTTGATCTATGGCATAAAAACAAGCTACACATAGATATTATTTTTCTGGAGAAAATTAAAGTCAAAATGGAAGGCTTAAGATCTGAAAGTTCAAAGCACTTCCTTCATCTTTTTAATGCTATGTTTTTTGCCTCTTTTAAGCTATTTCTTCCTTGTTCTCTAGTTCATATTTTGAGCTAATTAGAACCAATTTTTACCTATCTGATTTCTTGACTAAAAAAATAAAAATATTTGAGTCATCTCTCTTTGGATACTTAGGTTCAGATTTTGAGCATGTTCGAACCTTTAATTTCCTATCCTAATCTACCCTCGGTAAAGCGAGATGAAATTTGTTTGGAAAAATCGAATTCACTATCCTATCGGTAGTAAATTTAAAACTAATTAGTCAAGATTAGGGTTGTATGACTAATTAGAAAGTGTGTTCTTAGAGGTGGCATTTAATCTTTCACACTTTGGATTTTGTTTCTCTTTTTTGGTATGGGGCTATACCTTTATTGTTTTTACAATCTACCCTCTTTTCTTTCTTCTCTTGTTTTTTGCATTTTTTGTTTTTCTAACTTTGAGTCGATGGTAGATGAAATATTTATAATAGAAAAAAAAGATAAAAAGGCTTTTAGAACATAAATAGGATCAAGAGAAGTAATGTTTAAGCATCTTGCCATTGACGTGACCCCAAACGGTTAGAAACTCCATTCAAATCTCTGTAAGAAAGAAAGGCATTATTACCCGATTTGAATATGAATGAGGTAAGGTCGAACCATAAGTTGTCAAATTTTCCATGCTTTCCCTTCCTCTTCCCTCCTTGAGTCCCACTTTAAAAACATTTGTCCCCAACTTTGAGAATTCTTTGGCTTTTGTTCTTCGTCAAAAAATCTTTTTTAATGTTGTCTGCTGCTTTTGTAATGCTTTTGTTTATAAACCTCCTCTCTAGTTTGCTAAAGATGAATTTTTAATTAATCCTTCGATCATGTCATTATATTCGGTTTGCAACTCTTGAATCAGCTTCATATCTGGTACAAGGCTGGTAGGAAAGATTGCATGTCAGCCTATACAGCTAAGTAGAGGTGACATACAATATACTCTTCAATGTCAGTCGTCGACCCAAAGTGCATGAGAAAAAGATTTGATGTTGCGAAGACTTCTTGTTGTCCTCCAACAACTTCTTGATTATGTTCACCAAACTCTTGTTTGAGGATGTCTAGGTCCATTACCTTGAGGGTAATAGGTGGTGGAATGACCCAATGTTATGTGGTATTTGTGTGAAAATTTACTATCTTCTTTGATCCGTCTTTGTTGCATTATCGGTGATGATCTTGGTAGGACAACCAAATCTAGAGAGAATATTAGTCTCCATGAATTTTTATAATGATAGAATCATTAGCTTGCCTACAAGGGATGGCTTCTATCCATTTGGTGGCAGTAGTCTGTCGCGGTGAGAATCCATCTATATGAGCTGAGAGGAAGGTGGATGGATTTCTCCTGTGAATTCAAGTCCTGTATTGAAATGGAGCCTTAATAGTGATAGGATGTAGAGGTAAGGGTAGCATCTTCCTTTTTGCCTTCAAAAAGTTGGCATTTATGACGAGGTAATTCTCATCTTGTGTACATCTAGAAAGAGGGTGGGCCAATAGTAACGACCCTTAAGATGTTGAGTGATTTGTCTTCCGGTGAGGTGGCCTCACACATTCTCCTTCATGGAATTCATGCTTGACGCCTTCCTGCACTCAAACTCGGGAAAACATTTAAGCAATATCCCACTTGCATTTTTTCCAATAAATACATTTATCTATAATGCAATAGTTTACGACTTTTAACTTTCACCTTACCCTTTGTTTTTGATAAAGTTTGGGAGGAGGTGTGTTCAAATTAAGAAAAAACATAAAGAATATCAAATGGTCTTCAACAATGGGAGTTGAGATTTCCTCTTGTTCATCCAAAGCATTAATCATATTAATATCAAGAACTTCAAAAAATTTGATTCGGCCATTAATCTAGCTAGACCTTGGCCTTTGATGAGTTTAGTGGGCTTGATCTCTAAATCATATTCAAGAATAGCTATCCACTTACCTCTCTTACCATCTGGGTCGTGTGTTAGAATGTCTTTCATAGCTGAATTTGGGACAAATGCGATGATGTGTGAGTGCAAGATGTATGCTACGAAGTCTTTTAAAGCTTTGATCGAGCAAAAGCTTGATTTTCCATAATGTTATACTTCGAAGGAGCATCTCTCAATGCCTTGCTAAACGAATGCAATAAGAGTTTGCTCTTGTCCTTGTGGATTTTTTTATGTAAAAGGACAACAACTATTGTATGTTCGATGCAAATGAAAAAATATAAAAATATTTTGAAAAAATCGAGTTATTAGAGCAGGTGTTTTAGTTAAAGCTTGTTTCACCGGCTCAAAGGACTTCTTGGCTTCCAAGGTCAATTTTACGTTGCTCCTTCTTCAACATGTTTTTTATATTCCTAAGGAGCTCGACGAGTTGGGTATGAACCTTCTCAAAAAGTTAATCTTTCCAATGAAAGATTGAAACTCCCTTGATGTTTCGAGGATGAGAGATTTGCAATATGGCCTCAATCCTCTTTGGATCTATCTTAATAGCCTCTATAGAAATAATGTGCCCAGAGAGTTTACCTTCTTGGAGACCAAATAGTGTCTTCTTAGGGTTTAAAGATATGCTAAACTTTTCGCATTTTTCAAATTTTCTTAAATGCTCTAAGTGCTCTTCATCTGTCTTTGAAAACATGGTAACGTCATCGAGGTATATAATGATGAAGTAGCCAGATTCTTAGAGAATGCTATGTCCATGGCTCTTTGAAAATTTTCTCCAGGTGATTACATTAGACCAAAGGGAATTTTCACATACATGAAAAGTGCCCCAGGTGTAGTAAATGCGGTCTTTAGTTGATCATCGGGGTGGACTAAGATGCGGTTATCCCACAGTAGCCATCCAGCAAATAAATTCTTTTTGGACCCAACTACCCTTTGTAAAATATGACCCATCTTAGGTAAAGGGTAGTTGTCTTTCAATGAAGCTTTGTTTAAGTCTCTAAAGTCTATACAAAGCCTAATCTCATGTTTTCTCTTCCTGTGACACAGATTGATACCCTCAGAATATCTAATAGGGACAATAATACGACTTCATACATTTTTCTTGATTTCCTTGTCCAACCAATGGAATTTGAACATGGTTTACTCTGTGACTTCTGTTTGAATGGTTTTGGCTTTCCTTGAGAGGGGATTTTGTGTTGAATTATTTCGGTGTCATAAGATTTCGGATCTTCGTAACTCATGCATCGAGAAAGAAATTCATTAAAAAACTCTATGTATTTGAGTTTAATGTGAGCTGGTAAAGTCTTAGACGGTTTAATCATCATAGGTTTTAGTTCCACTTCACTCATATTTCACTCTTCCATTCAGTCTCTACGAAGGCTCCGAGTTTTGGCTTCTTGGCCACATCGTTAAAATCGAACAACTCTTCTAAAGGAGAAGCGGACCCTTGGAAAACTTTCATCATTAGACTACAAAGTTTCTAACTCTTTACTATTTACGATTCGCACTCATCTATGTTTTGTTCTTAAGTTTTCCGGAAGAGTAGATTTATATCAGCAAGCTCGGGGAGACGGTTCTCCTTCACCAAGAAAAATTTTCTTCACTATTGCCGGTTCGTTTCATAATGCGAATCCAGCTTGTGTAGTTCGAAATTCATTTACGAATTTCATGCCTGCTTCAGACACACCTTCAATATTTCTAATTATTAGGAATGGATGATCCGAATTTAATCTAAGTTGTACATTCTTTGGTTTCATATGGTGTTAAGCATGTTTCTAGTGCAGAAGGTTAAGCTAGCGGGCATGATATTTGCTTTTCTTGGGACAAAAAATTAATTGGGATTCCTCAAAATTTTTTATGAGATCCATGAAACTGATCATTTAGGTAGGCCTAAGTACGGGATGATTAGCGTTATATACTCCCCATTGAATTGCCTAATGATTAATTTAGAATCTCCATTCACCCTATATTCAACAAATACAAGCCTAAAAGAAACAGGATTCATATTCCACTATGTTATTCGAACAACACGGAAGTTTAATCTCTGAAATGCTTTCTATGTGGTTGTTCTCGGTGTTGCAATCCGGACCCACACTTGGCTTCGCATTAGTTCTAATGCATGACCCATAAAAGTACATAATCCATAGAGGACTAGTTTTAGGTTCATCTTGGGTGCTTTGTCCTCTTTAACTAATATGATTACGATTGTTCATGAGTATCAACACTTAGTTGAATTTGTTTTACTCTCGGTTTTTCTTTGCGTTGAGGGTTACTTTCTTTACTATCAAGGTTTAAAAGCAAAGATCGTGACTCGTAGTTCAAGACCAATGTTTGGTTTGTAAAGTTTTCAAATGCAGCAAACTATTTTGACACTTCAATGGTGCTTATCTCCTCCTCTATATTGGCCATTAATTCGAGTTAAGAAGTGACTTTTTCCTTGAATGTTTCATCGTTAAACGAGGGATAAAGAATGCGTGGCCCATATTTACAAAGTACGAGAGGAGAGTTTTGAGAGTGCTGCCTTGATGTTTGGTCACATATCACGCATATGATGCTCCCTATGAGAGTCTTCTTGTTTGATTAAACACGGGGATAGTCACATAGGTCATGTCCATGCATAGTGCCTTGTAACTTAGCCCCCACAGACCTAGATAACAACATTTCTCCATACTTTGACATCAGCCACGGCAATATCCATGACCAAACATTTGGCTAGGATGCAGGATATGTTAACGTAGAGGTCTTTGATTAATCCTAGACATTTCACTCTGCTTGAGTCAAAGGAGTAAAGGTCTTTATAAAAGGTCTAGTGATTTCTGGTATATGCTCTCCATCACTTTGCTTTAGGCATTAAATTATGAGAAGCCTCGGAATCATGCATAGCGTTATGTAAAATCATGTCATGAACATTTAAACTTACATAGGGAGGAACAGGGTCCCTCTTCATGTCTACCCTGAGTACTTTTGGACCAAAAATGAGCTCGTCGAGTCGTCATTAAGATTGATTGTGTCATTATTCTCCTCTATGTTTAAAGCCTTCAAAAGTTGGGTCCTATATACATTACGGACAACACTCGATCGATGGAACAGAGGTTTTAATTTTGGAAATTTCTGCGCTCCGGAGCTAAAGGAATTTAATTCTTTGAAGTGCTTGTCTCAACCTTCTTTGACTTTGCCACTCAATGACAACATCAATTTGTATGTATTTTGTCTATTTACATTTGACAAAATTGTTTTCACAGGAGTATTAGCTGAGGTGCTAACACTACTAAGGTCTACACTGTGTTTTTGACTATTTTGAGTGCCTTTCTCCTTATCTTTATCAGAATTTCCAGCCACTGTCTTGTCTTTCTGTTTGACAATTTTAGGTTTGTTTACAGTGTTGTTTTGTGAAGATTTGTCAGAGGTTTTAGTGTTGGGAGTTTGTTGATTGGTTTTACTTCTAAAGTCATATTCCATTTGAGATTCTATGATGACATTCTCCATGTCTTGATAATAACTTTCATCATTATCTCTTTTGTCATCATAGGGTGTGTAAAGACCCTGTTTTCTATCATAATGAATCTGAAAGTCATCATTATCTACTCTCAGCATGTTGATGTCATCCTCCTCTATTTTCTAATATATTTCCTCAACCTCACCTACATATTTTTGATGAAAGGGAGGAGTGATCTATTGATCATATTCCCTAGGTCTGTTTGGAGGTTGGTTTCTTCTAAAATTCTGATTTTGGTTCTAGTTTCTGTTTTGAGGAGCAGTTTGGTTTTGATTTTCTTGTTCTCTCTCAAATATGCTCATTCTCTTCATATCTCCTCCATCATTCTTTCCATCTTTGAGCTGGAAGTAGAAGGTGCAGATTCCTCTCTAAAGGACACTCTCTTGTCATTCTTCGTTCTGGCTCTCTTCTCCATCAAGTTAACTTCCACAGCAAGAGCCCCTTTCTGCATATCTTCAAGAGTTGCAGGATCTCTCTCTCTCAGTTGATAGACCATCTCAGGATCAAACCCTTCAGGAAACTTGTTTATAGCTGAGCCTTGTGGAGGTTTTAGATCTGGGGGAAGGGCATTATACACACTTTTAAATCTGGTACAATAAGCTTGTACACTTTCCCCAGTGTTTCTGTGGAGGTTCTTGTAATGGGAGAGGATTTGGAGAGGATTCTTCTTCACTTCCCATTTGTTTAAGAATGTCTGATGGAAGGCTTGGAGATCATTGATACTATGGGGGGCTAAGCCTTTAAACCATTTTCTTACTTCTCCCCCCAAACTCTGAGAAAATAGTCTAAGCTTGACAGAATCATCATCAATTTCATTTCTTTCAAAGTAGTCATTCATTTTATCCACATGTTGTGATGCAGTTGTAGCATTACTGGCATCATATAATGGTATTTTGGACTGATAGTCTTGTGGAAGATTGACTAAGGGAACAGGAAGGACTAAGGGAGCATACCATGCTACCATGATATGTGGTGGGGGTGGATTTACAAGAGGTGGATTGATGAAAGGGAAAGTGGGATGAAGTGGAGTGGTTTTGACAGTGAATGTAGGATGAACAGATGTGGATGGACCAGGGATATATTGTTGAGCTGATCTTGGGTGACAGACACCTAAATTGTTAAGGAAATTTAAGTCAGGTGGTGTTGTTTCTCTACTACCAATATGTTCACTTGTTTCAGGAGATGAAAGTGAAGACTCAGAATCTATCTAATCTAAATCATCAAGAGACCTAGTTCTAAATGGATTTCTTAGATCTAATTGTGATTGTTGTAGAGCTGCAATATTTTCAGGAATTGAATTAGCTCTCAAGGGTGATCTGAAAATAGTTGAAAAAATTATCTTAGGAGACTTACTAAGGATACTTTCTGGGTTATCAACTATCTCAGGTGGGTTTGGGTCAGGGTAGGCTCTACTATGAATCTTTCTAGGAGCCACTATGTTGTGTTTTTAGACCGAAATAAACAAGAAAAGTTCAACCATATATGACAACATTTATGAGGTTAAATGATCCATTTTTAGACAAATTTTAATCCTATAGTCCTCTAACTAAGTTTAAATGATATTACAATGATACTGGTTCTTCCCAGTGGAGTCATAAGGTTTGTTTAGGATTATGGAGTCACCAAGTGGAAATTTTTAGCTCTTTTGGAGGTGAAAGGTTTTATGGTCCACCACCATATTTATTAAATACCAATCTGAAATATTTTTGGGTTTTTCTTGAGTTTTTTTGGTTGTATGGAAAACTAAAGAGTCTATAAAAGCTGGCCAAGCAACTATGAACTCAAAAATGTTCCCCAGCGGAGTCGCCAGAAATGTTGGCTCCCTGTAATAAAAAAGATTGGAAAAATTACGACTATAGGGAGAACATCATTTCAACCACTTTGGGATTCTAGGATCTAGCCCTCCTGAATCCAGAGAGGGATCTCTCCAATAAGTGCAAAGATGGATTTATCTTTAAAGCTTTTTGGTAATGATATTAGTCTAGTTATGCAGTCCGAGGGTTTTGTTTTGTTTTGGATGGTTGAGCATGATTATTATTTGAGTGGAAAGTCCTAAATGGAAAGAGTTTCAAAGGTGTGAAGTTGCAAGCAATCAGAACAATTTTTGGCCAAAAAGATAGATAATTGTTGGTTTTAGTCCATTGGGCTATGGAGTCATAATAAGGTTTAACTGAAACAACAAGGAGCAAGAGTGGTCCATGGGGCAAGTCATCTATGTTTAAGGATCTCTTTAAAGTTTGATTTATGGAATGAAATGATACAACAAGAAGGGGAATTAAACAAATGAAGAACAAAGAGCAGCCCAAGATCTTGTAAGTACTTTGAAACTAGCCAGATTTTGACATACACTTAAGAAAGACATAAAAGCAATCCAAGATCTGGTAAATACTTCGAAACTAGCCAGCTTTTGATACACTTTCAATAGAAAACATTTAAAACACAAAGGGAAACTTAAAAGGAAAATGTTGGAGAAGAAACTAGAGGGCGGGGCTTACCATAAACCTCTACTAGCTCTGCTTTACCTGGTAAACTTTCAAGACAAACACATAAGATAACAAAGAATGGTCTAAGATCTGGTAAGTACTTTGAAACTAGCCAGCTTTGAACACATTCTTAGGGAAACTTTTCGATATTTTTTGGGGATAAAACTAAAGCACAGGGCTCACCATAACTTCCTTAGTTCATCTCTACTTAACATAAACTGAAAATAACATTCAAGAATAACAATTAGCCTAGAAAGTAGGACGAGGGAATGCCAACATTCCTAACTTCTTAAACTGAATTAAATCATTCCTAAACATCACAATTTGGAAGAAAACATTTAGATAAATCTTATCAGTCAGAGAAGTGTACTGATATACAGTAAATCCTAACTCTATGCTTGTTGTTATTTATCAAAGAAGATGGAAAAAGTGAAAACAGAAGTAAAATAATGATTTACAATAAGAAATAACATCACCATCTACATAGACTAGGATCCCATAAATCAGCTTGTATTGATGCTTCAAACCAGTTACAACTTTAAGTCCAATGTTTCAGTTCAGCAATCATCTTCACTTCTCAACCTAACTCATTTAATCAAAAGCAAAGCTTCAAGAGCCCATGAACACTATTTACAAGTAGAAGTTTCAAGCTCAAGTATATTTCAAAGTTCGGAAACCAAAATTTTATCATCTTCTATAGCATTATTTATAGAAGGAATGAGGAGGTGATATCTGATAAAAGATCTCCAGGGTCAATTAATACAGACTTTAATACTTCTCGGCCTTTGATGGGCTCGATGGAGAAGTTTACAGATTTTATTCCTGTATTTATTGTTTTACATTTAAGAATTAAGCTCAGTGAGAGCTTTTGTTGACTTTAAGGCTCTGTTTCCTGTTGTAATAATTCTGCTCATATTTTTTGCATTAAATTCCATTAGCATAATTAACTATTCGGCTGTGTTGAGGAAAATATCTTCTTTTCTGATCATAACTCAGCCTCTTTTGAATTCTTTGAGGCTACTGGTGGCTTTGTGGTAGCTGAGAGGAATCAATTGGCCTCTGTTGTGGTGGTGGAGGCCTTTCTGTTTGATGATCTTTCAATTTCCCTTTAATTTTGTTTAATTTAATGGATTAGGCTTTTGATAATCAATCTTTGCCGTAATCCATTAAACTATGGAATTCATCTTCAATATTCAGTTCTACTGTGGTAGGTCTTCGACAGTAATAATCTTTTGATTTGTTTAATTGTTTGTGTCTTGTTGATGTGCAGGGCCGCGCAGGGCTCATATGGCATCATTGCCCATGAAGCATCGACGAAACATGGAGTTTGAACCTTGAGGATGGCTTCTCTTTTGTGAACAAAGGCATGGGGATTGTCATCCTCGACCTTTGGTTGGATGCTTTGATATAATCGAAAAACCATTAAAACCTGCAAAATACAAAAAATATTATAAAATCCTACATTATTTTGGTGAAACTGCTTCAGAGGTTGTGGGGAGGAGTGTGGCCATTGGATGGCAACATTCGACGGTGGAGATTCGTTTGCAGGAGGTTAAAAAGGAAAGCGGGGGAGGAATTAAGTTAGATCCGTCGATCTGTAGAGATCAACGGTCAGGATGAATCGGGAGAAAACATAATGCAAATGGTCACATTATGGAAATTCAGAAGAAAACAAAGGAAATAGGTGAGATTTCCTTTGGCGGAGGTAAAATGCACAAAAATTGAAGATGGGGCTTTGGGATGATCGTGGGTCGTTGGATGAGATCGGCCCATGAGATCAACGATGGAAGGAAAAGAGGGAAAGTGGTTTTAGGGATGAAAACCATGGGTTTCACGTGGTGAAAGGGCGGGGAGGCAGTTTTTCCTTTTTGAATGCGATACACATTCTCGCCCGACATGTGTCCTTAAAAAACAGCTTATCGCGCGGCCTTCAGGAAATTATCCTTCGTGCTGAAATTTACGCGATATGGAATGTGGTCCGTCAGATCTGGGGCGTCAGATCTAATGGTGGAGAACGAGCGCGATATGGGATAGATGCACGAGCAGAAATGGGAAGGGCGGTTTTATTATGGATCGTCCGATCAAGAGATCAATGGCGAAGATCACATCTTGAAGAAGGCAGGACCCTCAGGAGGCATGTCTGTCAGGTTAAATATGGGCTGTTGGATGTAGAAGATCGATGGCTAGGATTAAATCTGTAGTTTAAAATGAAAAATATACAGGTGGAGAAAGGTTGAAGTAGGATGGTTGATCTGCAGAGATCAATGGCTAGGATTGGCCGAAAAACATTACGAGTGGGGCTGCATGTTTTTAAACCAAATTCAAGAGATGAAATATGGACCATTCAATCTGGACACGTGGATGGTCCTGATACAATCGGAGGCATTTTATCGGTGGGGGAAAGAACTTGTATGGCACCGATGCGATTGAGTGCTAGCCATCGATCTGAAGATCAGATTGACGATGGGAAATAAATCAAAGGGGTTTTGAAGGCGGAGGAAAGGTTTGCGATCGGAGAAAATGAGGGTCGTTAGATCTAGAAGGGAGGTGAGGAGATCAACGGCTCACGATTGATCGGGGGATCGCCAATCGGGGAAAGGAATAAAATGCCCCTGATAAAACTTGCGATGCGATTGTGCGCTGCCCGTTAGATCATTTTAGACCAATGGTGGATATTGTTTCAAAACTTTCACCGGTGGAAAACCCTTTAATACTTATGAAAACCAAAAATTAATGAAATGCAAAGGTTTTGGTGGCTCGGGGCAGAATATGCATATATGAAATGGTTTGGCGCCTGACCGTGGGGCCATTGGTTTATATGGACGATAATAGGCCTGAGGCTTATATATATGAGGGCCAATCACATCAGAAGGTCGGGCTTGGTCTTTTCAATCTACCGATTAATAATTTTACGATGCGATTAGCACTTTGGGACTTTTAACTCTTGGTCCCAGGTGCAAGTTATATGGAGTAAAGAGGAGGGTGAGAGTTTATAAAAATGGGGCTCAATCGCATTGGAATTTTGATGCAAGGCTTTTCAATCTACCCATTATATTAAAAAACATTTGCATGGGTGCGTTTAGACCAAACTTAGGGAAAAGTGGGTTTATGAACTTTACAAAGAAAAATAAGCATCAGGGATGTGTTTATACAATGTTTTAGCGCCCGATTGCGGGCACCAGGGTTATATGAGGTGATAATAAGATCAAGGGTTAATTTAATAAAGGGCCAATCACATTGGAGGTCTCCTCTTAACAAAATGACTTATGCGCTCTATTTTTTCCGATGCGATAAGCGCTGAAAGGCTTAGCACTTGGTTCCAGCACTAGGGCACATGTGGGGAAGTGGTTTAGGATTTGGCCCAAAGGGGCTTAAACCCTTAGTAAAAAAAGGTGTATTTTTATGAGTTTTTTCAGAGTTTTCTGATGGATTTGGGGGTTTCGACAGAGTTAAAAAAGGAGTTTTAAACTTTGTAAGGTGGATTTTATGAAGAGGGAAATGGAAAAAAGGGAAAATAGAGGAAGTTTATGAGGAAAAGAGGAGGCAAAATGAAGGTTAGTTTTGAGGTGGAGGGAAGGGAAAAATGGCTTTGGCAGCAGTCTTTTCTCTATGGAATCAGTAGAATTTCTGAGTTTGAAATGGAAACAACAGTGAAGATATGAACCAAGGTAATGATGTCTCCATGAGTCTTCAAGAGATAACACTTTTTAGCAATAAAACCTATTTCTTGAAGGCTCCAAAATGTTTTGGCCACCTTTTGATATAAAAATTTTTATAGGTGGCCAAAAAGCTGGACAAAGAAATGAGAAGGCAGAAGTCAAAGAGTCATACATACTCACTTCGAATCCCTATGGAATACAAATAGTCATTAGGTGAAATATATAAATGATATCACATAGATATGCATAGAGAGGTTAGATAATGGAGAAATGAGACAAAGAGGGTAAGAAGAAGAAGGAGCAGATAGAGAAGCTGTGAAGATTTAGAAATGATATAAGGAAAATATGAAGACTGGTGGACATCAGAGAAGAAGGAACAGAACAGAGTTGATATCCAGGTAAATCAGCATGTGTTTTTTTTTATGAAAGAGTGAGGAAGTTGGTGCTTCCATATCAAGTTGTAGCTTGATATATGTTAGTCGTAGCTAACTGAGGTAGGAGCCTCCTATATGTTGTAGCCTACAGAAAATAGATGGGAGTTGGAGCTTCCTTGTAGGTTGTAGCTTGCAGAATTGAGGTAGGAGCCTCCTGTAGGTTGGAACCTACAAAAAATCAGTGGTGAGAGGGAGTTGGAGCTTGCCTTTGCATCACAACAATAACAAGATGTGGTTTTCTCCCTTATGGGCTTCCACTTATATCTGGTGTCTATGTACATGATGATTATGTGTTGATACTTTGTATTTAATCTTCTTAAAACCTGTTTCTCTCTAATTCAGATTGTGGTTTCACTGTACATTAAGCTAATCATGAAATGAAGATGTAGATAAGTGTAAATTAAAGTTTTCAAGACCATGCATTCATTAAACTGATTCACCCCCCCCCCCCTCTCAGTTTAACAAAGGATTCAACAATTGGTATCAGAGTTGGTTCCTTCTGTATCAATTTAACAACTGGAAGGAGATCCTAGGTCCCCAGGATGGCTAGTCTAGAAGGATGCTCAACAAATAAAGCCCCTTTGTTCATCGATGCAAATTATGCCTTCTAGAAAATAAGAATGAGGACGTACATAATGTCTCTAGAAATAGAATTTTGGGCTGCTGTGGAATTGGGATATGCCCCAAAGGATTTTGACTCAGAGAAAGATGCCAAAAAAGATTTTGTATCTAATGCAAAAGCCTTGAATGCACTCTTAAATGGACTGTGTGAGGCAGAATTTATTAAATTAATGCACAACAAGACTGCCAAAGAAATATGGGATACACTAGAAAACATCCATGAGGGAGACAAAAAGGTGAAGATAGCCAAACTTCAAGTCTATAGAGCTCAGTTTGAAAATATAAAAATGAATGATGATGAAGACATTTCCAGATTATTTTTAAGGGTTGCAGAAATTGTGAATAACATGAAAGCTCTAGGAGAAACCATAAGAGAATGTGTAATTGTTCAAAATATTTTAAGATCTTTACCATCCAACTTTAACCCCAAGGTTTCTGCCATAGAAGAAACAACTGATTGGGAAACTTTGACCATGAACCAATTACTTCGAAACTTAATAGCCTATGAGATGAGACTGCCACAGAGGAAGTCAAATGTGAGGGAGGCAGCCTTTAAGATAGAGAAGAGCAAAGATGAAAAAGAAGATACATGTTCCTGCTCTGATGAAGAAGAGACCAAATTTATCAGAAGGTTAGATAGAGGCCCAGGAAAGTATAAAGGTAAGCTTCCATTTAAATGCTTTAACTGTGGAAGAGTTGGACACTATGCTTCTAAGTGTCCTCATAAGAAGACAAAGAATCAGACTCAAGAGACAGAGAAAACCATATCAAAGAACTGGCAGAAAGGGAATAGATAGAGGAGAAAATCATTTTATGCTCAGCAAGACAGCAGTGCATTTGAAAGCATAGATGAATTCTCCAATGAAGAGGGAACCTCTCAATTTGTATTGATGGCCAAGGAAGAGCTTGAAGGATTCCTTCTAGAAGATGAGGAAGAAGGTGAAGTTGATCTTGAGGGGGAGCTAAGAAGTGCCCTGAAGGAAATAGACAGACTTAAACTAAAGTGCATAAAACAAAAATACATTCTCCTCAAATATGTAAGAGAAGAAAAAAATGCAGAAAATCTCATTCAATTCAAAGTAGAGCTTGAAGAAGCCAAGAAGGTAGAAGACACTCTACTTAAGAAAATTGAGGCTAAAATTCAGAAGCAAGTGAAATTGGAAGAAGAAGTAGTATGCTTGAGGAAGAAATTAGAAAACACCCAAAGGAAATTGTCAATAAACACTTCTCAAATGACAAGCTCTGATAAGTTGAATAAAATACTAGATGCTCAAAGATATCCTCTAGTGAAAACTGGGATAGGCTATGAAGGAGAAACAAGTCAAAGAAACATATAACAGGAATATCATTTTTGTAAAATCTGTCAAGGATAATGAAGTAGCTCTGAAGGTTCCTACAAAATTAGAAGCCTACAATGAAGTAAACAGGAACATGAAGGAACCTTAAATGACAAAGAATTAAATAAATAAACAATCAACTGAAAAAGGCTCATATACTCCTGAATATATAAAACCTGGAAACTATCGAAGGAGATTCCTCCCCCCTATGAAAAATGTCACTTGTTATGCCTACCACAAACTGGGACATATTGCTGCATACTGTCATTAAAGGAGAATCAATTCCAACCTGCAAAATATGCAAAAAGTGAAAACACTACCTCAAGCAAGAAAATGGAGAAGACAACCCTTCATCAGGTACGCTAATTGTTTTTATGGGTATTGTTTTTACTGTAAGTAATTCGGACTTAAAGCCAACGAGTGCAGAACATATGGACAAAGACTGATGTTCAAAAACCTCAAGGAGATTTATGAATTATGGAGAGTTCACTCATACTCATAATTCTGCTAAAAATATGATGAAATGTTGTGTATGCCATAAAATCGGACATATGTCTTCCCAATGTCCTCTCAAAGAATGTGGTCCATATTCTCAGAAAAGGTGCCAAAGAAATAGCTGTCTGTAGTGGAAAAAGAAGTTGAATAAGTATGACCTATCTCTAATAGCCCAAGATCAGAAAAGGCAATGGTATTTGGATAGTGGATGCTCAAAGCATATGACTGGAGATAGAAGCAAGTTTATAACCTTTGATGAAAAGAAATCTGGAAATGTAACTTTCGGAAATGATAAAGCAGGGAAAATCAAAGGAAAAGGACCAGTCAGTCTGGATAATGGAAGAGGAAAGGCCCAAGATGTACTATTTGTGGATGGGCTAAAAGAAAATCTGCTTAGTGTCAGTCAAATGTGTGATAAAGGTTGTGAAGTTCTTTTTAGAGCACAAGAATATGAAGTAAGATCAAGCACCACAGGAAAGACCTTGATCAAAGGTATTCGAACAGAAAGCAATGTCTATATAGTGAAGGAAGAGAATGAAGCATGCCACCTAAGAAAACTTGATGAATCATGGTTATGGCATAGAATATTGGGACACCTTAACTTTGACCACATCATCAGTCTGAGCAAGAAGAAAGCAGTCAGAGATAAGCTAGCAATAAAGAAGCCTTCAAATACCATATGTAAATCTTGCCAATTGGGAAAACAGACCTACGCATCTTTTAAAACCAAAGATGAACTATCAACAAGTAGGCCACTTTAGCTTGTACACATGGACCTGTGTGGACCTACAAGAACTAAAGCACCAAGTGGAGAATCTTATTTCATGCTGATAATAGATGATTTTTCCATAATGATGTGGGTAGCATTTCTCAAATATAAATCTGAAGAACTTGAGAAATTCAAGATATTCAGGGCATTGGTAGAAAATCAAACAGGATGCAAGCTAAAGTGCATCAGATCAGATAGAGGAGGTGAATTCACAGACTATGATTTTGCAAACCTATGCAATGAGCATGGGATAAAACAATAGTTTACAATTGCAGGTACACCTCAACAGAATGTAGTGGCTGAGAGACAAAACAGGTCAGTACAACAGATTGCCAGAGTAATGATGCAATAAAGTAACATTCCCCAAACCTTCTGGGAAAAAGCAGTACACACAATTGTTCCCATTCTTAACAAAGCTCATTTAAGACCAAACTATGACAAGACTCCCTACGAATTATGGCATGGTGAACCAACATCAATCAAGCACTTTAGAGTCTTTGGAAGCAAGTGTTTCATAAAAAATAATGATGAAAAACTGGGGAAGTTTGATGCAAGAGCTGATGAAGGAATATTTTTAGGATATGCAACCAAGAGTAAGGGTTACAGGTGCTACAACAAAACAATACACAAAATTGTGGAAAGCATTGATGTAAGATTTGATTAAGATCTACCAAATAGAACAAGAAGTAAAAGATGCAACAATCCTCTAGAAGATCATGCAGAAGAGAACCAAGATAATGATGAACTGAGCAAGATAACAGAAGACACTGAATTAAACTCAAAAGGTACCTCAAGACACTCTCAAAAGAATCATCTAGAATATCAAATCATTGGGGACAAGAGTGTGGGAGTCCAGACAAGAAGATAGCTTGTTGAACAGATAGAAGAAGTACACCTAGCCATGCTATCTCAAATAGAGCCAAAGAAGTTCAAGGAAGCCAGCAAAGACAAAAACTGGGTAAATGCTATGAATGAAGAACTGGACCAAATTGAGAAGAAAAACACCTGGGAATTAATTCCAAGACCCATTGGGAAAAATGTCATTGGCACAAAATGGATATTCAAGAATAAGATGAATGAACAAGGGCAGGTAATCAGAAATAAAGCCAAGCTTGTATGCAAGGGATATTCAAAAATTGACGGTCTTGATTATGATGAAACCTTTGTCCCTATAGCCAGAATGGAAGCAATCATAATGTTTTTGGCCTTTGCATGTTATCATGATAACATGCAAAGGCCAAAAACATGGAACAAGAAGACTACATGGAACAACCTGAAGGATTCTCATTAATAGATAAACAAGACTATGTGTGGAGATTAAAGAAAGCCTTATATGGGCTGAAACAAGCTCCTCGTGCATGGTACTCAAGGTTGGACAAATACTTGCAAAAACAAGGTTTTAAGAAAGGAGGAGTAGACAAAAATCTGTACATAAAGGCTAATGAAAATGAACTCCTGATTGTAGTAGTATATGTAGATGACATCATGTTTGGTAGCAACAAAGAGAAGTTAACAAAACAATTTGCTGAAGACATGAAATCGGAATTTGAGATGTCTATGATTGGAGAGCTCACCTTCTATTTAGGACTTCGAATTCAACAAAAGAACACAGGAACTTTCATCTCATAAGAAAAATATTTAAGAGAGATGTTTAAAAGGTTCCAAATGGAAGACTGCAAACCTGTGTCAACTCCCATGATCATTCGCTGCAAACTATGTGCTAATGATGGATCTGCAGACTGTACAGATCCATGGTAGGAAGTCTGCTATACCTAACTGCCTCTAGACTAGACATTGTGTTGGCATTAGGACTTGTGGAAAGATATCAAGCAGCACCAAAACCAAATCACTTACTAGAAATCAAGAGAATATTCAGATATCTACAAGGAACTACACATTATGGGCTATGGTATCCAAAAGGAAAAAGCTTCACTTTGACATCATATACAAATGCAGATTGGGCTAGCTGCATGGATGACAGGAAAAGCACAAGTGGAGGTGCATTTTATTTGGGAAAAAGTCTGGTGGCATGGCTAAGCAAGAAGCAAACTTCTATCTCTCTATCTATAACAAAAGTGAAATACATAGCAGCAGCAACATGTTGCACAGAAGTAATGTGGATGAAAGAAACTCTCAAAGACATGAAGGTAAGCATAGATGATCCCATTTCAATCAAATGTGACAATACAAGTGCGATAAGTATATCAAAAAAATCATGTATTTCGTTAAAAAACAAAGCACATCCCAATTAAGTACCATTTCCTCAGAGAATAAGTAGCACATAAAGTAGTGAAGTTGGAATATGTACCAACAAAGGAACAAACAACAGACATATTCACAAAATCTCTTGCTAAAGAGCCATTCGAATATCTAAGAGAAAAACTAGGGGTAGTGTCTACAGATGTTACTCACTGCCATGAAAAGAAAGCATCATTCCAGGGGAATATCAGTCATCAAATATTGTCACAAAAGAACCAGAGCAAGTGAGCAGTGCATGGAACTGGTCCTCAAGATCAGAATTTGATGGAAAATATTTGGAAACCACACTAGGAAATGTGAAACCCTTTGCCATTGATGTTAAAGGGGGAGGAAAAGAAAGCAACAGAAGAAAGGGTCTTCTAAAAGGCAAGTAGAGGAAGTGTATTGCCATAAATGCCAAAGGGGGAGACTATTGGAAATATTGTCATTGATGGAAAAGGGAGCAGAGAGCTAGCAAAGGCAGAAAAGAGGCAGAGAGATAACAAAAGAAAGGCAAGGAGAACATTAGACATGAAGCAGAGAGAAAAATAGCTGCAGATCTAGAAAGACAGAGTAGTGTTGTAGAAGGGCCACTTGATTTGAAGATCTGGCGAAGGACCAGGAAGTTTGTAAGTAATCTCAATTAGATATATATGAAAGAATTTGTTCAGAATTATATGGTTAATGGCTGATTTAATTTTGTGTGAATGGGCTTCAAGTTTCGATAAGCAAGTAGGTGTTAGCTCTGTAATAAGAATTGAGATCAGGCTATGCATATAGTTGAGGAATGGATAAAATTGTTGAAAATTGCTTAATATGGTCTTGAGCTTCAATAAGCAATTGTGTAAGACATTGTCAGTGAGTTGAATTTATGCATCTGCTGTATGTATGAAGGAGGCTTCAGTTCCTTGAGATTCCTGAATTATATGTATTATGTGTTAATCTGAATTTTCAATTGAATGTATATCGATTTTGGTTGCAACTGCGTTAATAAGAATAGGGGAGTTCTATCAGTTAATATGTAACCTATATTTGTGTGTTTTGATGGAATGCACTGGAGCATAGGATTGCAGATATCTTGTAATGAAATCAAAACAATTATTTAAGTGGGAAAACTGTAATGGTGCATATAAATCCGAAGCAATTGATTGTGAAGCTAGAATCTAACAAAGTTAATGATATGTGCGCGAAGCAAAGGTTTAACGTATGAGGAGAAGTTATGGAACCATGAATAGAATGGCACCATATGATATGGTGTAAATCAGTGAATGGTGAAGTTATACATTAACCCATGCGATGAACAGTCAAAGACGTAGTGAAAAGATGAAGGTGGACCTATAAGAAAATACATTGGTTAATAGTGCAGTTTAGGAATAGAACCTGGAGCAAATGAGATAAATGTAATAGTGAATCGTGAATAGTTGAAGTAGTTTCGGAAGCAAAACCAACGGTCTCGCAAATTTTCAAAATGGTAAATGGTATTGTGGAAAAAAATGCGATAGTGCTCATTGATCGATAGGTGGCCCAAGTGGTATTCCAAATCTACCTATTTCGCAAAATATTTTCGTTTTAAACCGCAGAGGTGAAAAAATGCGATATTTTTTGGATGATCAAACCTCGTGATCAGACAGAATTCGCATCATGAAGATGCGCAAAAGTTAAGGCAGGGTTATAAAGCCGTGGGCCCGACTATGTGTTGGTGCGTGGAAAGTTATGTATGGCGAAGATTTATTGTAGGTTTAATATATGCCGGAACTAATATACAATATAAATTTGATATGCATTGAATGAGTTGTCTGGGCCCAAATGAATCACAAATGAGTTGAACAAGACTCTATTATAATGCTTCTCAGCATTTGAATGGAGGACATAATATATGTTAATATATTATGGATGATGTGAAATAACAAAGCTGGGAGCGTATATTTGTTGATATGTTGTAGACCATTATGTAATGGGTCCAATAATAAAGCTCATATGGTGATATATTATGTTTAATCAAAGTCAAACTTTGGTTCGCATTAATATAAAAATAGTTGAATATGAGATATGGAAGTCGAGGCCATTATTACGTTGGGTTTTTGTTTTAAATCAAAGTCAAAGTGCTATGGGCCCCAATTATATATATATATATTGAAGTCTATGTTTTAACCGAAGTTGGGATCAATAAAGCATTGGCACATATGTTGATATTTAATTAATCAAGGTCTGAAGTATGGTATATAGAGGAAACTCCGCGTATGAATTCATGAAGTGGGTTTAGACCATGGTTTAAACATTTATTGAAACAAATCGAGTTTCTGCATATTAATGTAATCTGAGGAATATGGTTTGAACCATAGAAAGAAAAGACAAGCTTCCGCATTTATTTAAATTGCCTAGTTCAGAAAAGAAGAAAAGCTTCCACATGTAAATATTTCCAGATTGTGAATTCATTTGGGGCTAAACTTGTAAAGCAGTTATATATGCAACAGATACACAATTCCAGTGAACAGAGATTGCATATTTGAAGAGGTGTGCAGTGAAGGTATTCAAATTTGTAGAATCTGAATTTGAAATGCACAGGAATGAAAATGTGGGTTTGTTACACTACAACAGCAGAAAAGACAAGCACACAGTGAGCCAAGAATTGAAAGGGTTGAATGAGATATATCAGATGAAAATGTAAATGTAAATGTTTTAATTTATTTTATATTGTTTTTGATGCAAAGGCAAGTCTACATAGGCAAAGAAATACCCCACTGTAATATTGAAATGTATATTTTTTCTGAATGAGTTGGACAAAGAAATGAGAAGGCAGAAGTCAAAGAGTCATACATATTCACTTCGAATTCCCTGTGGAATACAAACAGTCATGAGGTGAACTCTATAAATGATATCACATAGATATGCATAGAGAGGTTATAGAATGGAGACATGAGATAGAGAGGGTAAGAAGAGGAAGGAGCAGATAGAGAAACTATGAAGATTCAGAAATGATATAAGGTAGATATGAAGACTGGTGGACAGCAGAGAAGAAGGAACAGAACAGAGCTGATATCCAGGTAAATTAGCATGTGTTTTTATTATGAAAGAGTGAGGAATTTGGTGCTTCCATATCAATTTGTAGCTTGATAGATGTCAGTTGTAGCTGACTGAGGTAGGAGCCTCCTGTAGGTTGTAGCCTGCAGAAAATAGATTGGAGTTGGAGCTTCCTTGGAGGTTGTAGCTTGCATAATTGAGGTAGGAGCCTCCTATAGGTTGGAGCCTACAAAAAATAAGTGGTGAGAGGAAGTTTTAGCTTTCCTTTGCATCACAACAATAATAATATGTGGTTTTCGCCCTTATGGGTTTCCACTTATATCTGGTGTCTATGTACATGATGATTATGTGTTGATACTCTGTATTTAATCTTCTTAATACCTGCTGCTCTCTAATTTAGATTATGGTTTCATTGTACATTAAGTTAATCATGAAATGAAGATGTATATAAGTGTAAATGAAAGTTTTCAAGACCATGCATTCATTAAACTGATTCAGCCCCCCCCCCCCGCCCTCTTAGTTTAACAAAGGATTCAACACCCTGTTTGCTGAGTTATGCACTCCCTGGAGAAAATTCTGATCTGGGGCTAAAAGAATGATATATCAGCTACAATACCACCCACTCAGCTCACTAACTAAAGGGATGGTCCCTTCTCCTGATTCCAAAGCTCAAAACTTGAGATCTAGCTCCTCTATTGAATATGTAGCTACTGCATGCACAACTACTAGGAAATATTGTGTTGTCTAGGAGGGCTAATGATGTATCCTACTGATAGATAATAAAATTATGATACTAGGCTACTAAAGTGATCCTTAGAGTGAAGGATGAATCCCTCACAGGATTCCAAGATGAGTTGCTTGGAACTTCCTCTTCTCCCCAAACCCTCACTACAGAATTATGCAAGTTCTGCAGGAAATGTTGTTGCATAGGAGAATAGATGGATGGCCTGATGCCAGATATGACAATGAAACTCCTAGAAGACTTCAATTTATCCACAGTGTGAAGGGTTGATCCCTCCATAGGTTTCTCAGCTGAAGTATTGAGAACAACCTACCAACTCTCAACTCTAATATTCCAATTAGCTGATGGAAAATTTGGAATATTACAATCCTCCCCACCAAAATTTTTCGTGTCCTCAAGGAATTGCAAAAGTGGATGCTGCAGAAATCCATCTCCCTCCCAAGTGGCATACTCATATGGAAGGTTTCCCCATCTACTCCAATGTGTTATGAATGTTCAGCTCCATAGCTGCCTCTATAGAATGTCTAAAATGGCCTCAAGTTGTGTAGCTAGATGCCTCTCCTCATCAATGAGTCCCCAAGTGGCAACCATATGTTGTCCAAGAGCCTCCTCTCTGCATAAGATATGTGAAGTGTAGTGGTTTATTCCCCAAGTGGAAAGCCCCAACCCATAAAATATCTCTCCAACCCATGCTACACGGAGTAGGTTGTGTCTCTCCATGCTCTAATCCTTGGCCCTCATGGCCTTGTTTTCTCTAAGCATCATCTCAACACTGTGAAAATTAGGAAAAAGGAAATACCACAGTAATCCCAAAATGGGAAAAACAAGAATATATAACATTTATAACATTTTAATCATAGAAATAACCACAATGTAACCACAAAACTATAAAATGATGGAAATTTTGGAATATAACATCAAGACATTAAAAAATTGGCATAAACAAGTTAGCCATATCATTATGTATCAACATCAATGTATGTACACAATGCTCCAAAAGGAATGCACACAGGCCACAAGATGGCTGAAATACACAAATGAAACTTAGCACAGGAAAGTATAAACTGTTGTTGTTGGAAACTACTATTGCTCGGAAGATGATCTATGTGCGAGCGGTTGCTGGAATGATTATAAATATCTTGGATTTTAACCACGAATTCTACTCGAAAAACCCGGAACTCGTTTCGCCATATTTTGAGTTTGGATTTTCAGCACTTTTTGGGTTGCACACTGCACCCCTGCTGGCTGAGTTACACAATCCCTGAAGAAAAATGTTGATCCGGGGCTGAAAAAATGGTCTATCAGCTTCAATAGCACCCACTCATCTCACTAACAGAAGGGTTGGTCCCTTCTCCCAATTACCAAGCTCAAAACTTGAGATCTAGCTCCTCGACTGAATATGGAGCTATTGCAGGCACAACTGGTGGGAATTATGGCACTTTCTAGGAGGGATGATGATGTATCCCATTGATAGATAATAAAATGTTGATCCCAGGCTGCTGAAGTGATCCTTAGAGTGAAGGATTAATCCCTCACAAGATTCCAAGCTGAGTTTCCTGGAACTTCCTCTTCTCCTAAAACCCTCACTGTAGAATTACGTAATTCCTGCAGGAAATGTTGCTGCATAGGAGAATAGATGGATAGCCTGATGCTGGATATGGAAATGAAACTCCTGGAAGACTGCAATGGATCCAGAGTGTGAAGGGTTGATCCCTCCATAGGTTCTCAGTTGAAGTACTGAGAACAACCTACCAACTCTCAAACGCAAGTTCAGGAATGCGTTATTCCTGTCACTAGAAGTGTAGATGAGAGTGGCTGAAAGTGGTAGTCATTTCTAGATGATGAATTTTTCCTAAGAAAACCTTCCCAGAGTAGGCACTCCAAGTCCCCCTTGGGTAAGGGTGTGATTCTCACTCAGGAAAACACGGTGCTAAACAACACAACAGACTTAGCTAAAGAACTGAAGTGTGCAATGAAATGTCCTACGACATTCAAAAATAAAAATCCAAACTCCCCTCCTTTGCTTCCCTCATCTTCCTTTTATGGTTGTGAGCCTTACCTGGCCTTGGCCCACCTCATATCTGCGTTGCACATGTGGACACTAGCCTCCATAAAGATTGCACTATCCTCCATGATCTCCATCACTACTGCAATTACTCTCCACCCTCCATCATGTGTGCATTTAATGCACCACTTCCTCCATCACTTCATCATTATTTCTCCATCATCTCCATCATCTCTGCAATCACTCCTCCACTATCATCAGTATCTATGTTATCTTCCTCATTATTTCTCCATTACCCCCACTCTTTCTTCATTATTAGGTTGCTCCACTACTCCATAATTATACTCCACTACTCAACTAACCCACATTGACACTATAGAAGTGGATTTTATTCATCTACTGGGTTTATGGGTCCCTCCACCCTTTTATTTACTTAACTAAATAAGAAAATTAAGAACTCTAATATTCCAATTATTTGATGGAAAATTTGGAATATTACAATCCTCCTTGCCAAAATGTTGCTTTTCCTCAAGCAACTATAAAACTGGATGCTGCAGAAATCCATCTCTCTCCCAAGTGGCATCCTGATATGGAAGGTTTCCCCATCTACTCCAATGTGTTATGAATGCCCAGGTCCATAGCTCCCTCTCCAGAATGTCTAGAGTGGCCTCCGACTATGTAGCTAGATGCGTCTCCTCATCAGTGAGTCCCCAACTGGCAACCATATGTTGTCCAAGAGCCTCTTCTTTGCATGATATATCTGAAGTGTAGCGCTTCCTTCCCTAAGTGGAAAGTCCCAACTCATAAACTATCTCTCCAACCCATTCTACATGGAGTAGGTTGTTTCACTCCATGCTGCAATCCATGGCCCTGGTGGCCTTGCTTGCTCTAAGCATCATCTCAACAATGTGCAAAGTAGTAAATAGTGACATATTGATTGACATGTGAAATGTCGAACCATACTCTCTCAATAGCAGCCACTGCAACAATGCCTTTTGTTGCCATACCACATCATCATCATACCAAGTATGGTAGCCATACTCTCTCAACAGAACCTACCATAGAAAGGCCTCCTTCTGCCACAATACATCATCATGCAAAGTATAAAAAAATGACATCCCAATTGACATGTGGAATGTCATATGGTGGCCATACTCTCCCACGAGTAACCAGTGCAGCCATGCCTCCAGTTGTTGCATCACATCACTACTGTGCAAGGTAGGAAAAATTGATATACCAATGGAAATATAAAATGAAATGTATTGGCCATACTCTCCCAAGAGTATCCAATGCAGCCATGCCTACTGCTGCTGCATCACATCAATATTGTACAAGGCATGGAACATACAAATCTGAAATGTTGGGTTGTAACCATACTCACCTAAGGGCAGCCAGCGTAACCATTCTTCTTGTTTCCATGTGTCATAGATTTACAAGTAGATTTCTATCCACTGGCTCATCATCTCCATCTATCCATCCAACTATGGGTGATGACTCATATCATGCACCAGCTCGGTATCTACCCAATGGAGAAGCTCCCACCAAAAATTTCTCATACAATAACTATTCCCATCACTATCTATGGCCTTAGGAAGACCATGAAGCATGAATACATCCCAGAAATATAATCTGGTTATGGGTGAAGAGATGTACTATGTGAAAATGTCGAAGTAATGTGCATACATCGACAACGGATCAATGTCGACAATACCATCCTCCACAATCTGATGTCAATATTTGCACTCCATGATATGTCTAAGTGCATCCTCCTTGAGGTCTCTCCATGAGAACCTCTCTCCGATGGCCTGGTAGAACCTATGAGGTTCTGAATATGTTGCATGCATAAACTTTCCTTTGAGCTGTGAGGTACTCATCAAGAAGGCTCTGTCCTGATAATGGAATATGTTATCCATTACATGATGTCTACCATCTACCCTCTGCCCATTCATTGCTTCATAAGTGAAGAAAAGATCAAAATGCTCAAATAATAATTGGGCCCTCAAGTCATCACTGCTCCCCAATGACAACACTGTTGATCTCCATGATAGTGCATCTATTGTCATATGGCCCACTCTATACGAAATGTTGAACTCATAGTCCTGCATTGTATTGATCCACCGTTGTTGTCTCTTCTGCAGCTGTTGCTCCTCCTCAAAAAGATGTCGAAGACTATGGTGGTTGGTCTTCACTCGAAATCTACTGCCAATCAAAAACTGCCAGAATTTGACCAATGCATGCATAATGGCCAATATCTCTATTTCGTGAATAGAATACGACAGCTCATGTGACAATAAATTTTGGTTCTCGAAATCTATTTTATATCTTCCCTATATTAGGACTGTGCTAATCCCATCCTCCGAAACTCCACACTCCAGCACAAAGTGTTGTGTGAAGCTCAAAAATGTTAAACTAGGATAGCTATACATCTTCTCCTTGAACTAGTGAAGGGTCCTCCATGCAGTGATAGTATGTTGCTCCAAATCAGCAATGTTCTCTAACCCTTGGTCATGCAATTTCCTGTTGGAGATACTGAGAGGGGGGGGGGGGTGGGTGAATCAATATTCCTTTCAATTATAGAATTAGTTAATCTTAAATTATTATGAGTGTTTTTACAATGATAGTAGCAAACAAGAGGAACAAAAATGCACAGAGTTTTTAAGGTGGAAACCCACTCCGGGACAAAAACCATCTAATGCTTTTCTAATATTTTTTAATATTCAACTCAAATTGAAAATAAAGCTCCAAATTCCTAGAATCTAGAAAATCATTCTTCTCCAGCTCCCACTGGATGGACACTCCAACACTAGAGATTCTTTAGTAGTTAATTGAATGGATGCCCCAACACCCAATGAGCTACAACTCACCCTACCACCACCTTACCACCCTATAGAATAATAGAAGAAGAATGGACTCCCATACCAGGGAAAATGGTCCACTTTACATTGATATAGAATGATGTAGAAGAAGATTTGTGATTTTCCCTGTCTCTAGTTATCCTCATACCAAGGATTTGTTTTGCAGCTCCCAAATCCTTCATTGCAAATGAACTTGCCAATTTTCTTTTGAGCACATTTATTTCTTGCATGTTAGACCCTGCAACAAGCATGTCATCTACATACAATAACAATATAATATAGCTGCCATCATTTTTCCTTTTCAAATAAACACAATGATCAGAGTGACATCTAGTATAACCTTGTTCAGACATTAACTTGTCAAATTTTAGATACCACTGCCTTGGATCCTGCTTTAAGCCATACAAGCTCTTCTTTAACCTGCACACCAATTTTTCTTTCCCTTTTACCTCATATCCTTCTGGTTGCTGCATGTATATCTCTTCCTCCAAATCTCCATGGAGAAATGTTGTCTTTACATCTATCTATTCAAGATGTAAATCTTCCACTACTACAAGACTTAAAATAGTTCTGATTGAATTCATTTTAACAACAGGAGAAAATATTGCATCAAAATCAATACCTTTCTTCTATGCAAACCCCTTCACCACAAGTCTAGCTTTGTACCTCTATTTTCCTCCATATTCTTCCTTCAGCCTGTAAACCCATTTATTCTACAATGCAGTTTTACCTGCAGGCAACCTGACTAAGTCCCAAGTCTGGTTATGCATTAAGGAGACCATCTCTTCTTCCATGGCTAGCTCCCACTTCTTCCTGCTTTCAACCTGCATTGCTTCTTCATAACATTTAGGTTCACCAGAATCAGTCAAAAATAAATAATATAATGAAGGAGAGTATCGTTCAGGGGGTCTACTTATCCTGGTAGATCTTCTAACACCACTTTCAGGTGTTTGAGGTGCCTGTTGCTGTTGTGGTGGTTGCTGCTGCTGTGACTGTTGATTATTATTATTTTCAGACACCTTTACTTTTTCAGTTATCTGATCAAGAACCATGTATTCCTTGCTTTCTTTTTCCTGTTGGTTTTCCTGCAACTGATTCTTATACAAGACCTTTTCATTGAATATTACATCTCTGCTCCTAATTATTTTGTGATTTTCATAATCATATAAGTGATAACCAAAATAATTAGCACCATATCCAATAAAGGTACATTTCTTTGATTTTGCCTCAAGCTTTGTTCTGTTTTCTTTATCAATATGGACAAAAGCCTCACAACCAAAAGGCTTTAAAAAAGAGTAGTTTAAATTTTTACCTGTCCATGCTTCCTCTAGAATACCACCATCCAAGGAACTTGAAGGCCCTCTGTTTATTAGATAAACAGCAGTATCTACAGCATCTTCCGAAAATTGTAAAGGCAATCCCGCATGCAATCTCATGCACCTTGCACGCTCCATGATTGTTCTGTTCATCCTTTCTGACACACAATTTTCTTGTGGTGTTCTTGGAACTGTCTTCTCTCTACGAATTCCATGCTCTGAAAAGTACCTATCAAACTCTTTGCTGCAATACTCACCTCCATTGTCTGATCTGACACACTTCAACTTCTTTCTTGTCTCAATCTCAACCAAAGCTTTTCATTTCTTGAAAGTATCAAATACATCAGATTTATTCTGAATACAATAAATCCATGTTTTTCTAGTTGCATCATTAATAGAAGTAACATAATAACGAGATCCACCAAGAGATGATACCTGAGCAGGTCCCCATACATCTGTATGCACAAGCTCCAATTTTTCGCTATTCTTTTCTTTCCCAACTCTGAGAAATCTGACTCTCTTATGTTTTCCATAAATGCAATTCTCACAGAAATCCAAATCAACATTCTTCAAACCTGGCAACAAATTTCTTGAGTGAAGAATCTTCATTCCCTTCTCACTCATGTGTCCGAGCCTATGATGCCATAATGCTGCATCTGCTCCTTTGGAAGTTAAAGCATTAATAGAGTTAGAAATACCATTGCATAAATACAATGTACCAACCTTTTCGCCTTTTGCTATTACCAAGGCTCCTTTGGTGACCTTCCAAGCTTTATCTGTGAAAGTTGTCACACAACCTTCACCGCCTAACTGCCCTGTTGAAATCAGATTTTTCTTTAGATCTGGAACATGCCTTACCTCCTTTAATAGCCATTGGTTTCCATTCTGCTGTTTTACAAGAACCTTACCCATTCCAAAAATTTTACAGGGTTTATCATCACCCAAACGAACTTGTCCAAAATCTCCTTCAACATAGTCATGAAAATATTTCTTATCAGGTGTGGCATGGAATGAAGCCCCTGAATCTACAACCCAAAAATCAGTAATATTTTCGAAAGAAAGAATCAAAGCATCTTGTAACACATCACTTGTCACATTTGCTTCATGATTTTTTTCTTGTTGTGTGTCTCCTTCTTTTCCCTTCCGAGATCTACAGTCTTCTTTAGGTGTCCTTACTTTCCGCAATTCCAGCACACTATCCTTGATCTGGACTTGGATCTGCCTTTCCTTGATTTACTGCGATATCCCGAGCTCTTTCCTCTTTCCATTCTTCTTCCCCTAGAATCTACACTCAAAGCATTAGCCGATGTCTCACCGAAGCTTTTCCATCGCATTTCCTCGCTAAGGATAGCACCAACAACATCATCAAACTTTAAAGTACTAGATCTAGAGACAGAATTACTAATGGCCATTACTAAACCATTCCAGCTTTCTGGTAATGAGCACAAGAATAACAGAGCTCTAAATTCATCATCAAAGTTTACCCCTACAGAACTTAACTGACTGGTAACTGTATTAAATTCATTTAAATGGTCTGCAACAGATCCACCTTCCCACATCTTCATATTAAATAGTTGTTTCATAAGAAATACCTTGTTTGAGGCCAAGGGTTTTTCATATAGTTTCGCCAACATCTGCATCAAACCCTCTGTTATTGTTTCCTTCAAAATATTGAAGGCGACGGACGCCGCAAGGCATAACCGTACTGTTCCGAGTGCCTTTCTATCGAGAATGTTCCATTCTGCGTCTGTCATGGCTGCCGGCTTCTTTGTTTTTCCGCTCAATGGTAGGTACAGATATTTCTGATACAGATAATCTTCCATCTGCATCTTCCACAGCGGAAAGTTTTGGCCGTTAAATTTCTCGACCCTAAACTTACCATCGTCTGCCATTGCTCTTTGCTCACTAAGACTTGGAAGAGAGTCCTCCTGTGAGTTGTCATTTATTAGACCTTTGGCTCCGATACCAGTTGTTAGAAAATTAAATATTATGGAGCAATGCAACACATAAAATATGCGGAAAATACAATCACACAAAACACACAAAACTAGAGAGACACAGATATACGTGGTTCACCTAGTTTGGGCTACGTCCACCCCGAACAGCCAGTCCTTCCTTTCTATTATCCAGCAAAAATGAAGAGACAAAACCTACTGCAGATCTGTTGTAATATCCTCTATTCTCTCTCACAGTCTCCCTCTCTGTTTCTCGCTCCGGGAATACACAAACATTGCATAGCCACAATACAATTCCCTCATAAAAAGCGAGGGGTTGCCTTCTAGGGAAAAAAACCCTAATCTAAACATAACTTCTACCGTTAGATCATTTGCCTAATGAACGGCCCAGATTGACTAGAAATTACTATAATTTTACAAGGCAATTTTACATCTATTTTTAGCTTCGGGGGCACTGCCCCCGAACCCCCTCCAGGGGGGGGCTCCAAAAAGCGTTGCCGGCCCCCCTGGACCCCCCACGACAGTGATTAATTTCGGGCGGCGTTGCCGCCCCTTTTAAGGTACAGGGGTCCAATGCTGTGATACAAAGTAAACAATATAATCAGGCTTCACACCCAACATGGTGAGGCCTGTCTGTTAGTTTTATCCCCAAAAACTATCTGAAAGTTTCCCTAAGAATGTGTTAATGCTGGCTAGTTTCAAAGTACTTACTAGATCTTAGACCATTTTTTGTTATCTTATGTGTTTGTCTTGAAAGTTTACCAAGTAAAGCAGAGTTAGTAGAGGTTTATGGTAAGTCCTTCCCTCTAGTTTCTTCTCCAACAGTTGCCTTTTAAGTTTCCCTTTGTGTTATAAATATTTTCTATTAAAAGTATATCAAAAGCTGGCTAGTTTGAAAGTACTTACAAGATCTTGGGATGCTCTTTGTTCTTCATTTTTTTAATTCCGCTTCTTGTTGTATCATTTCATTCCATAAGTCAAACTTTAAACAGATCCTTAGAAATAGATGACTTGCCCCATGGACCACTCTTGCTCCTTGTTGTTTCAATTAAACCCTAGTATGGATCCATAGCCCAATGGGCTAAAACCAACGATTATCTATCTTTTTGGCCAAAAATTGTTCTGATTGCTTGCAGCTTCACACCATTGAAACTCTTTCCATTTAGGACTTTCCACTCAAATAATAATCATGCTCAACCATCCAAAACAAAACAAAACCCTCAGACTTCATAACTAGCCTAATATCATTACCCAAAACCTTTAAATATAAATCCATCTTTGCACTTATTGGAGAGATCCCTCTATGGATTCAGGAGGGCTAGATCCTAGAATCCCAAAGTGGTTGAAATGATGTTCTCCCTACAGTTGGAATTTTTCCAATCTTGCTGATTACACGGAACCAACAGAGCTCATTCAAAAAAAAAATAACAATATGTATACATTTCAATATTATAGTGGGGTATTTCTTTGCCTACATAGACTTTCCTTTGAATCAAAAACAATATGAAATCAATTAAAACATTTACATTTACATTTTCATCTAATATATCTCATTCAACCCTTTTAGTTCTTGGCTCACTGTGTGCTTGTCTTTTCTTCTGCTGTCGTGTAACAAACCCACAATTTCATTCCTGTGCATTTCAAATTCAGATTCTACAAATATGAATACCTTCACTGCACACCTCTTCAGATCTGCAATCTATGTTCACTGCAATTGTGTATCTGCTGCATATATAATTTCCTTACAAGTTTAGCCCCAAATGAATTCACAATCTGGCAATCTTTACATGCGGAAGCTTTTCTTATTTTCTGAACTGGGCAATTTAAATAAATGCAGAAGCTTGTCTTTTCTTTCTATGGTTCAAACCATATTCCTTAGATTACATTAATATGCGAAAACTCGATTTGTTTCAATAAATGTTTAAACCATAGTCTAAACCCACTTCATCAATTCATATGTGGAGTTTCCTCTATATACCATACTTCAGACCTTGATTAATTAAATATCAACATATGTGCCAATGCTTTATCGATCCCAAATTCAGTTAAAAAACAAACTTCAATATATATAAAAAAAATTGGGGCCCACATCACTTCGACTTTGATTTAAAACAAAAACCCAACATAATAATGGCCTCGGCTTCCATATCTCACAGTCAACTATTTTTAGATTAATGCGAACGAAATATTGACTTTGATTAAACATAATATATCACCATATGAGCTTTATTATTGGACCCATTACATAATGGTCTACAACATATCAACAAATATACACTCCCGGCTTTGTTATCTCACATCATCCATAGTATATTAACATATATTATGTCCTCCATTCAAATGCTGAGAAAAATTATAATAAAGTCTCGTTCAACTCATTTGGGATTCATTTGGGCCCACACAACTCATTCAACGCATATCAAATTTATATTTTATATTGGTTCCGACATATATTAAACCTACAAATAAACTTCTCCATACATAACTTTCCACACACCAACACATAGTCGGCCCCACGGTTTTATAACCCTGCCTTAACTTTCATGCATCTTCAAGATACGAATGCCATCCAATCACGAGGTTCGAACATCCAACGAATATAACATTTTGTCACCTCCCCGGTTTAACACGAATATATTTTGTGAAATAGGTGGATTTGGAATAACACCTGGGCCACGTGTCGATCAATGAGAACTATCGCGTTTTTTTTCCACAATACCATTTACCATTTTGAAACTTGCGAGACCACTGGTTTTTCTTCCGAAACCACTTCAACTATTCATGAGTCATGATTCCATTTATCTCATTTTCTCCAGGTTCCTTTCCTAAACTGCACTATTAACCAACGTATTTTCTTGTAGGTTTGCCTTCATCTTTTCACTACGTCTTTGACTGTGCATCGCATGGGTTACTATATAACTTCACCATTCATTGATTTACACCATGTCATATGGTCCCGTTCTATTCATGGTTCCATAACTTCTCCTCATATATTAAACCCGTGCTTCGCGCACATATCATTAACTTTGTTTGATTCCAGTGTCACTCTCAATTGCTTCGGATTTATATGCGCCATTATAGTTTTCCCACTTAAATAATTGTTTTGATTTCATTAAAAGATATATGCAATCCTATGCTCCAGCGCATTCCATCAAAAGACATAAATATAGGTTCCATATTAACTGATATAACTCCCCTGTTCGTATTAACGCAGTTGCAACCAAAATTGATATACATTCAGTTGCACATTCAGATTAACATGGAATACATATAATTCAGGAATCTCAAGGAACCGAAGCCTCCTTCGTACATACAGTGGACACATAAATTCAACTCACTCACAATGTCTTACACAAATTCTTATTGAAGCTCAAGACCATATTAAGCCATTTTCAACAGTTTTATCCATTCCTCAACTATATGCATAGCCTGATCTCAATTCTTATTATAGAGCTAACACCTACTTGCTTATAGAAACTTGAAGCCCATTCACACAGAATTAAATCAACCATTGACCATATAATTCTGAAAAAATTATTTCATATATATCTAATTGAGATTACTTACAAACTTCCTGGTCCTTGGCTAGATCTTCAAATCAAGTGGCCCTTCTACAACACTACTCTGTCTTTCCAGATCTGCAGCTCTTTTTCTCTCTGCTTCATGTCTAATGTTCTCCTTGCCTCTCTTTTGCTATCTCTCTAGTTCTTTGCTGCCTCTGCTACCTCTCTTCTCCCTTTGCCATCAATGACAATATTTCCAACACATGGGTGCAATGTGGAACCTAAAAAGGGCCAAAATTCCAAACTCCAAATCTAGCCAAAACATTTATGCATTTTTCTGGGTTTTTCGAGTAGAATCTGTGGTTAAAATCCCAAATATTTATTAGCACTCCTGTTGACGGGGAAATATTTCCATCCAACAGTAGGGAATCTCCCCGGTAGAAAGTCCCAATTAGACTTTGAACCGTTTGGAATAGGGATCCCGTCCGGGGTGTGGGTTCGGCTACCGCTTAAATGACTTTCTCTTCGGTCTCGAAGAACCTGATTGAATCTGTAGACATACACTTATTCACATGGTACAGAATACATGACTGATGTATCAAACTGATATATAACACTGTGCGTAGCAAGGTAATGAACAAAATGCATATGCCCAGGAAGTGTCGTTAGCAACACATCTATGGGGTAATGCATGCAAGATAATCTGACCACTAAAGAAACAATTCTTTGTGGCAAGGATAACCCTTAAATTTCTGAAAGATGCAACGAAATGCTAATAAAATAGTTCATTAACATTCATTATAAGATCAAATGGTAAACTTGAGCATCATCAAGCACAATCACAGATAGCTATGGAGTACAAATGATACTATTAAGAACACAGCTTCATTAATCATACGATATTCTGAAACTATATGCAGAATACACACAGTTTTGTCACAGCTAAACACATAATCCAACAAAGGGGTTTTAACAAGTATCTGAATTACATATGCCCAAGAGTATGACCCTTCAATTACAATGCAATATTGCTCTTCAGTCCACAAAAGAGAAGCCCTTAACTATGTGCCCCGCAGGGGTATTTATAGATTCAAGAAATGCCCTTTAGGCTTTCCGACGCTTCGACTTCCCAACGGTTCAGCTTCCCTGCGACCTTGGACGAACATGCGTCCTGCGACCTGCGGGAGTAATTGCGACCTGCGACTCAGGTGCAGGTGCGACCTGCGACTCAGGCGTATGCGCGACCTGTGACCTGGGGACGGTCGCGACCTACGACTGAAAGAACTTAGCTATGGAGGTGGTCGTGTGATTGAGAGGTCTGGAGCGTCAATTTTCTTCCCCTTGAGGAAATCTCGCCAGGTCTGGTAATCCGCTGCTATAGGGGAGACTAGAGGGGTTTCCTCTTTTAATCGATGCATACATTCCAGGGCATTTGGTATCAGAGTTTCCTTCTTCTGGGAGATCTGGATTGAGAGGGAGGCAAGCTTGGTATAGATTTATACTAGAGTGACAAGCAACCGATTTAGGTTTTCTTGTGATGCCTCAAATTCTGGTGCGGCAGCAGCTTGTCTCACGGGTTGCAGAAAAGATTGAATTTCCTGATCTACTTGCTCCTAGTCTTTAGTTTCGTCCAGTGCCCCTAACGACGGAATGTGATGAAGAGCATTCATGGAGTCTATACCACTTATCAGGTGATTATATGCAGACATCACTTTGTCCAAATCTTTGGCCAGCTTGTCTTTGGACTGCATCTTCATCCGGATTTGTACTTTGGTGTCTTGTGTGTGACTCCAATCCTTCCTAGGCACATTTTCGGGAGCTTGATGGTACTGCGCTGTCCAGTTTATCATTCTGTCCAAAGCTACCGAGGCCTCCTTGAGCTCCTCATGCTTCTCTTTGGTTTCCGCTCGTGCCTCTGCCAATGGGGCCACTGTTTGTTTCAGGGTGAGCATTTCTCTATATACTTGCCTCATGGTCATTTCCAATACATCACATTCTTTCATGACTGCCAGTGGGACCTCATTGACTTGGGAAGGCTTACTTTGGAGCTGTCGCACTTCACTCTCCAGTACTGATTTCTCCTGTTCTGCTGCTTTTAGCCTGTTCTGTAGGGAAATAATCTCCCTGCTCATTCTAGTGACATTCTCCTCCGTGGCCGCGGCGAAAGCGGTACCTACTGATGCTATCATTACAGGGTTAGTCCTTGTATCCAGGACTATGTATTTTTCAGTGGCGACCGTAGATAGGGCGGGATGGCTTTGTGCCAAGGATTTTCTTTTCTCTTTCCGTATTTTGAAGGAGAATTGGTCAAATGTCAATCTAGTCAGGTCGAAGACCTCTTCTTCTTGTTCCCCGGGAAAATCGTCACCAGAGAGGATACTTATCGTGCCACTCGGAGGAATCTCCAGGGGAGATATGTCGATGTCCTCTATTAGTTCATCCTCTTCATCCCGTCTTTGTCCTTTTCCTTCCTCCTGTTGCCGGCGCTCGGCTTCTGCCTTGTCATGTTCCTCCTTTTTCTTGCGTTCTGCCTCTGCTTCTCTTTCAGCTTTTCTTTTTCCCTCTGTTACGGCAGCTTGGTCTGCCTTCTTTTGACGTTCGGCTTTGTCAAGTTCTTTCTTAAGTGCTTGTTCTGCCGCCGCCTGTGCTTCCTTTTCCTGTCTTTCCTTTTCCTCGGCCTGTTTCCTTTTCCGCTCCGTCTTTGCATCTCTTCTACGTTTCTCTTCATCCTCCTTCATTTTCTTTTCCTCTTCCTTCTTAGCTTGGGCCTCTGCTCCTCTTAGCTGATCCGAGGTGTCAGGCCCTGTACTGGTCCGGGTTTTCTTGTCCCTGGAGGAAGAAGAGCCTCCTATTTTTTGGCTCCTGTCTTCTAAATTTTGGTGATCCTCTTCTTCTCGGTCAGAGTCAATCCCCGGAGCTAGTTGCCTGTCTGTGTTGTACCAGTTTCTTTTCTCGTCTTCCGCCGGGCGTTCGACATGCTGATAGCTCCATTAAACTTGGCCCTCTGATAGTGCTCAGGAACTATCTTGACCGGGTCATATGTTCGGTACTCCAGATTTCTAAAGTGATAACCTTTTATCTCTTCCCCTTGAGCCCCTACTTCTCTGAAGTCCTTGACTTTATAAGCACCGATGGTGAGGGGCAGAGCGGGCCAAGGTTTCTTCTTTCCTTTGGAAAGGACATTGGAGAATCCCGAGGTCATCTGGAAACATACCTCCTACATAAGCACCTTATCGGTAATAAAACTAGGCAGAGCATGTGGTGCTTTAAATGTGCCAAATACTCGGATGATTGTATATTCAGCGAACGGAAACCAGTGCGCCACCTGACCTAGTGTCTCCATCGCTCACCAATACATGCAGGGGGTGTCTTGACCAAATAGCTTTCGGTAAAGGGCGGGAATGAATATCTGAGAGATTTGCTCAATATCTAACTTGTACCTGGATTCCCAGAATACCTTGGTCTGCAAATGGATTGCTTGGGTTTGTGCGGAGTTGTAGTTATGTGGCCATCCCTCAAAATGCAGCCGGGCATAGACAACATCTAGTAGATACGAAGCCATATAGAACTCTGACGGCATTCCTTCGTCTGGGGCTAAAGACGAAGCCAAATTTGTTTGCATTGAGCCCATTAACATACCAGCCCAGTTGGAACGAGTGCCATGCACCGTTACATACTCCATTATAGTTGCCCATGCGCCGTTGAAGGTGGTGGCGTCCGGATGTCCATACAATCTGCAAAGCATGGCGGCCACTAATTTATACACTTTCCTCAGACCGGCCACCGGGTACTCCTGGTCTTTCTTGACCTTAAATTTGTCCGGTTCCGCCCACCATTTCCTGATTGTATCAACCACAGGTACTTCATGGGCAGAAGCCCATCTCGGGGTAAAGTTTTCCTCTGGTTGGGGCAGCGAGTAGTAGACCTGGGCGTCTGAGCCCTCCAATGTCGCGAAAGCTTTACCTTTGCTATCTCGGATCATGAACCTCTTGGGATCCATTTTATGTATGATCCAGTCTAATATTTCTGGGCACGGGAAGATGGCTGGATGTGCCCCTGCTAGATGTAACTTGGATTTTTTGACCTTTAGGTATATTTCCCGGTCTGGGAGATCTTCTGGAAACTCAGCTTCTGTTATAGCGAACTCGTGGTATACTTCATACCATCTCAGGCTGTCCCCTTTTGCGAAGGTGCAAAGGGTGTCTCTGTATATTGGCGGAAGAGATGTTTGCGCGCATGTGTCTGATTCTTCTTCCACCACCTGCTTGCCTTTCTTTCGGGATGCTGGGGGTGCCATGTCGCTAGAGTCAGAGAGGACCGGTATCGTGTCTGTTCCAAATTCACCTGTTGCATTTAGGAAAGAATCCCAGGATGAGAAGGACATGATGACAATGAGCTAAAAACAGTCTATACATGCAGAATTCAATTAACTGTTCTCTTGGGGTCGCAGGGTCGCTGATTTAGAAGAAGAAATCATATGCGACCTCGCGACCTCGCGACTAGGTCGCAGGGTCGCAGGGTTGCTAACTTTTAAAACAGACGATTGCGCGACTTTGCGACCTTGCGACTAGGTCGCTGGGTCGCAGGTCGCGCAAGGGCCTACCGGGGTTTTCGAATGCGTGAGGCTTTGGGGTTGATTTCTTTCCTAACGGAAAGCATACAAGGCTGGAAGGGGTCCAGGATGGGGATAAGACGAAGCTATGAGGGGCTGGACAAGAAAATGTGACCCTGGGTTTTATGGTGATAACAGGAGAACAAAAAATCAATAAAAACTCAACAGAAAAACCCCACAGCCTCCCCAGCAGGTATTTAAGACAATGGGGAGGCCAGATTCGGGCAAGAAATGCTCATGAAGGAAACACAGAGAGGAAATAGCAACTTACTCGGGAGAAAATGTGCCAGTCGACCTGTCAGAGCAATTTCTAAATTTTCGCTGCAAGTGACAAATGTGACCTAGCAACCTGTCCTTTTAAAAAAGGGTCGCACGTGCGAGCACTTAATGAGGTCACAAGTCGGTACCATGCGACCTTGCAACCTGGCGAACCTAAGGTCGCTGGGTCGCAAGGTCGCTGAGTCGCAAATTTCTTTAATTAATTTTCCTTGTGACCTGGTGACCCTAAGGTCGCGGGGTCGCACAGGTCACATGAGTCGAAAATGCTGTAATTCCGAACCATGCGACCTGGCGACCTGGCGACCCTAAGGTCGCGGGGTCGCACAGGTCGCATGGGTCGCAACTCCTGTAATTCCGAAACATGCGACCTTGCGACCTGGCGACCTTAGGGTCGCGGGGTCGCATAGGTCGCAATTGTTTTAAAGTATGGTTTCGCGACTTAGCGACTTGCCCTTCAAAACTTCACTTAGCATTTTTCTTTTAGTTTCAAAGGGGCTCCAAAATTTTTGAAGTGAGTGCTATTATTTCTTGTATTTTTGGAGGGTGTTGTAGGGGCTACAACAAATGGCGATTCATTGGATGAATTCAGAGTCTCTGCTGATGAAAGGTCGATGAGGGAGGAGGGAGGGGCGTAATACTAGCTTGTTCTTTTACCTCAGAGTTTACACCTTCCTTCCTTTGCCACCTCGCATAGTTGCCTGGCCTTTTGGCTTATTGGGTGCAGATCAACCGAATTTTAATTCTTCGCGCTCCAGGACCGGGAGGGTCTGGGAAACCTTGGACAACTGTAGGGTCCGGTACAATTATTTCGTCCTCATGGTGTTGCTCCGCTGCCGGCAAACCTCTCGGCTCCGGCGGAGTCACTTCCTAAGGAGTCATGAACGTTACTCCGCTGCCAGCGAGCCTGGTTAGTACCCCGGTGGAGTCGTTACATCACCTCTCTGCACAGGAAGCCTTTCTCCATCCTTTACCCTTTATTTGTGTGTGATTGCACTTATTTTAGAATGTGCCTGTGGCACTTATTTAGATGGGCATATTTTTCCTAGGCAGATGAGGGATCCCGAATTATTTTACTTGCAGAGAGGTTGCTCCTGGTCTTATATGAGGACTTGGGTTTTTCCCGGATGACCTGAAACTTTCTTGAGTTAGCCCTGTTCCCTCACGATCCGGTTGCTGCTATGTAAGACCTTTTCTGCCTCCACCTTTCAAAGCCGCTAGGTGGTTCCTTATGCTTGAAGACTCCAGTAAGGCCGTGCACTATCCCTTGGTGCCCATTACAAGCGAGTTTTGACTGCCCCGTGTTTTGCGGGAAGGGCCTTTCATCAGCATAGAACCTATCAAGGCATGAGCTAGTTGCGGGCAGCTTAGACAAGGGCTTCCTTATAGATTTAGAGAAAGATGATTTTTTTTATTTTTATTTTTTATTTTTTTAACAAGTAGAACAAAAACACGACTTTTATAATACATGGGCAGAAACAGCCCTTTGAGGGCTGCTCAAGTAAAATAGTGTTTGAGGTCATGCCCATTTACCGGGAGGACCTCGACTTTTCCTTCCAGAGTTTGCAATTGGAATGTATGGGGACCCACCTTTTCTTTAACCTGAAAGGGACCTATCCATAGTGCTTGAAATTTGGCATGTTTCCCCTTTTCTTCGTGAGCTTTATCCCACTTTAGGAAAAGATCTCCTACTTCAAATTTTTTATCTCCTGCAGACTTTTTATCGAACCATTTCTTGATTCGACTCTGGTGGATGGCGAATTTTTCCCGGGTTTTCTGCCTTTCCTCTTCTAGTTTCAGCAAGGTGTCAATGCGGGTTTGTAAGGCGAGGCAAGGGGTACCATGACACTCTTGAGATAACTGTAGAGTGGGAAGAGATAAATTGGGCGGGAGGACAGCTTCCTTTCCATACATGAGAAAATATGGTGAGGTGCCTATGGAGGACTTAGGGGTGATGCGATCGGCCCAGAGTGCATTTTGGAGGGCATTGTGCCAGTTGCGTTGGTGAGACAAAAGGGTCTTTTTAATGATGCGAATCAGATTTTTATTTGTTGATTCTGCTAGACCATTTCCTTGGGGATAGTACTTTGCAGAGTGTTTAAGAACAATGCAATTTTCCAAAGCAAAATCATATAATTTAAAAGATGAAAAATACGTTGCATTATCAAAAACCAAGGAAGTTGGAACGCCAAACCTGGTAATGATGGAATGAGTGACAAATTGCATTACCTCCTGATCGTTGATTTGGCGTAACGGTACTGCCTCAACCCACCTGGTGAAATAATCAGTAGCCGTTAGGATGTACCGGTGTTGCTTAGAAGAGTGGGGTAAGATCTCGCCAATGACGTCCAGACCCCATTGTTGGAATGGTTCTTCTACTGCTACTGACAACAAAGGGGCGGCGGGACGCACTTCTCGGTTTGCGAATTTCTGGCATTGAATGCATTTCCAAACATATGCGTGGGCATCTCTGAAAAGGGTTGGCCAATAATAACCTGCTCGCATTATTTTATGGGCAATGGTATCCCCGGCAAAATGACTTCCTGCTGGTCCATCGTGCAACTTGGTTAAGATTTTCTGAGCTTCATCATGTTCCAGGAAGCGTAACATGACCCCATCGGAATGTTTCTTGAAAAGCTTCCCTTGGATTATCTGGTAAGACGCAGCTTCGAGTCTGATTGCACGTTTCTGCCGAGCATTTAGAGCTGGGTCCAACACACCGTGTGCCAAATATCCTGAAATATCTGAGTACCAAGAAGGGTTCCTTATCTGAGGCATGACGTCAGTCTGGTACATATCAATTTCTTGCTCCCAATTATCTTCTTCGATCTGGTGGGAACTTGTGGCCTCTACAGCCATTTGGCACAGACCTTGCCCTTTAACTGTGCATGCTAGCTTAAACTCTAAGTCATACTCTTACATACACGCAACCCAGTTCCCTCGTCTCTCACCCAACTCCTGCTGCATGAACAACGAGCGAACAACTGGGTGGGGAACGTAAACCGTGACATGGTTTTTTAAGATGTACGGTCTGAAATGTTTGACCGCTTTGTATACCGCATAGGCCTATTTTTCGATTTCAGGATAATTTAATTCAGCTCCCTGCAAACCAGTGCTCATGAATGAAATGGGGCGCTCGTCATTATTTCTGTCCTTTTGTGTAAGTACAGCTGCTAGGGACGAATCTGAAGCGAAAGTATACAAGCTAAAATCTCTGCCGAAATCCGGGCTCTGGAGGGAAGGTATAGCTTTCTTGATCTGGTCGAAAGCTTCTTTTTCGGCTGATTCCATTTGAAGGTAGCATTTTTCTTAATCATTCCCTGTAGTGGCTTAACTATCTGGGCGAAATCTGATATAAACTTACGAACAAAATTGATCTTACCCAAAAAGGACTACATTGCTTTCTTAATACTGGGGGGAGGAATCTGAGCGATGGCTTTCGCACGTTCTGGATCAACAACAATGCCTTGCTTAGTTATGATATGACCCAGCAGATTTCCTTCTGCTATGGCAAAAATGCTCTTCTTTGGGTTGAGCGAGATACCGTATTTTCTGCACCTTTCGAAGATCTGTCTGAGGTGACGCAAATGATCCCCCGATGTTTAGAAAACACAGTAACATCATCCAAGTAGACCACCACACTCTGGCCTATCAGACCCCTGAATGCTATATCCATAGCTCTTTGGAAAGTTGCTCCTGCGTTGATTAATCCAAAGGGCATACGCCTGAATGAGAAGGTGCCCCACTTAGTCTGGAAGGTAGTCTTTAACCTATCTGGTTCAGCCACCAGTACTTGATTGTAGCCAGAGAATCCGTCCAACAAAGAGAACATTTCTGACCCGGACACTGCTTGTAATATTTTCTCCATAGGGGGCACCGGGTAATTATCTTTATTCGAGGCCCGGTTTAAGTTCTGGAAATCCACACATAAGCGGATTTCACCTGACTTCTTCCGTACCGGAACCAAATTTGACACCCATGTGGAATGGCGAACTTTAAAGATAATGCGTGCATCTAAAAGTTTTTTGAGTTCCTTCAGAATCAATGGTTCCATCGTAGGATGCACTTTCCTGAGCTTTTGTTGGAAAGGTTTTATATTTTTTTTGATGGGTATCACATGTTGTATGATTCGAGTATCGTATGTGTGTAAGTCCTCATATGTCCAAGCGAACACGTCACGATATTTGCGAAATAGCTGAGTGAAATCCTGAGCCTCTTGGGGGGTGCAGTCCTTCCCAAGGTTGACGAATTTAGGATTATCCTCTGATCCCAAGTTCACTTGTCGATGGGCTAAGATAGAGCTCTGTACTTTGGCATTTGGGGGTCCACGGAAACGATTTTGCAGATCGAAAAGCTTCTCAAGTGATACCACCCCTTTAGGCATGGGGTTTCCTTTGACTTGCTCGTACTCCTTTTGCATAGCTTGGTTGTGCTCATCTTCATCTATAGCAGAGTATTTGAATATCTCTGAGTTACACATAAAATCCAACACCTGTTGATCATCATCGAAAATGCGCAAATTAGTGATATTGTCTGGCACGGAGGGTTTATATAAAACTTCAATAGAAAAACCATCCCTCAAGGGGGTAAATCTGGAAGCAACATTAGCCAGAGTATCTGCTGCTGCATTATGCATTCTAAGAACAGATTTAATTCCAAAAGCGTTAAAAGCAGAAATTAGTCGCCATACCTCTTGCTGATACGCCTTTAAATGCGGAGACAAATAGTGAATAGTATTGCGTACCTGTCGAGTGATAATCTCGGAGTCTCCAATGACCTGTAAGCATTTTACCTTCAAATCCAGTGCCTTTTTAAGCCCAAGGATCAAAGCCTCATACTCAGCAGTGTTGTTGGTGCATTGGAACTCCAGCCCATAGGAGATTAAGAATTTTTTCTTGCGAGGATCAAGCAAGACGCAGCCAGCACCAGAACCATCGAGATTTTTGGAACCGTCGTAATACAAGGTCCATATGTCACTTTCCGGGCCCTTGGGGGTAGTGGGTTGCGGAGGACTTTCGGCTTGGTGTAAGACAGTTTGGGCTTGCTCTTCTGCGACGAGTGCCAATTCAGATTGAACCTCGGGGCCTACTGAAGATTGAGGAGGTCGGTAACATCCAAAAATGGCCTCCAGGAAACACATACCAAGTTCCTCCTGGGCAAAGCTGATGGGTTCATTTGTGGCATCCAAATCAGTTACAGTGTGTTTCATGTATGGTTCACTTTCAACCCTGATTTGGTTATTCCTCCCCTTGTAAGGAAGCCATAAGTGGGACCAATCTGTGGCAAAGTATCCTTGCAACTTGCTAGACCAGTCTCTGCTAAGTAGTAGACCATAGGCTTTAGGGATGTCAACAACCACAATATCAATGCATTGATGGACTCTAGAGTCCGATGAAAGGCGGATGATGACATTTTTTAATTCCCCAACGGCTGGTACTTGCAATCTGTCAAGTTGAATGATTTTTGCGTAAGTTTTCTCTAGGCGGATGTTGAGTTTCTTACAGACAGATAGAGGCATGACGTTCATTGATGCACCGGAATCAACAAGACAATTGTGAACGTTGAAATTAAAAATTTCAAAAGACAAGAGGAAGGGAGGGGTGGATCCTCTCGAATTTGTGTTGACAGCGTTCACTATAGACTGGATATCTGGACTGATTTGTGCAGATGTGTTGCTGACAGTTTTCATATTTGGGTTGTGGGCGAAAGCTTTTAGAATAAGCTCCTTTTGATTCGTGATGCGGGCCAGCTCGTAGAGTGAAATATTAGCTCTTGTCTTTTTCATGTCCTCCACGATGTTGTTGCTAGTATCAGTTTGGGGACTAGGTTCGGTAGTGGTTTTCGGGGATTCTACCGGGAGCTTGCTCTTTTGACTTGCTTTGCTATTACTATTTGTGGGCTTCTCCGGCGTAGCTTGTCCTTCGTTTCCAGGGGGAAGAATTTTCCTCAGAAAAGCCCTTTTCTTGTCTTCATATGATTGTTTGGGGACATGTCCTTTGCTTCTAAGACTATAATTTCGAATGGGTTGAGCCTTGGGACTGCCTGCCATGTTGATATCAATGGGAAGAAGACTTCCCCCCCCCGCGGATTATATCAAAAGTTAGGACAGAGGCCCCTGGTTTCCCATCTAGGAGCGAACCTTCATCTTGATCAGAGACATCCTCCTCTGTCTGATTTCCTGGAGTTTGGTCATCCAACAGTTGGTGAACCACCGCGGTCATGCTGCCAATCCATTGCGGGCACGTTTTTTCGGAGTGGGCAGCTTGGTGAAAAGAGCAAAAATTATCTTTCCCGATCTCTTCCACGTTGAGAGCGGCGCTGGAGTTTGACGGAGGTCTGCTGGTGTTGGGATTACGTTTTCTGAAAAAGGGTTTTGGGGGTTTAGCAGTAGTTGAGTTTTCAATGCCCTTTCTCTTTAAGTCAGAGACCTCATTCGTTAGTAGTTTGAGGGTCTTGGCCATACTCTCGAAATCCAAAATTTCTCTCTCTATTAGGGGTGGAAGAGTGGCCCCTTTTAGCAATTGGTTTGTGATCATCCTTTCCTTCGTGGTCCATGACTCCTATCGACAACATGTCCTTCTCTACCGCGAGAGTAGCAGTGTAATTTGCTGTAAGGGTAGCGCGGGCTTCACGTTTGACGAAAACGGCGATATCCCTAGGGAGAGCTTTAGTATAGTAGTCGATGGTGATAGAGTCGTCCAATGCTAAGTTTGGGGGAAATTTTTGTAATATTGTAGCGAAGCGTTGGTTAAAGTATTTAACCTTCTCTTTTCTATGACACTTGATGGTGCTTAACTCTGTGAGGAGCATAGAGGGTGTTTTATCTTCTGCAAACTTTTGCAGGAACACGCGACGGAACTGGTCCCATGATGTAATAGAAGCACTGGGTAGGGAACGATACCAGGTGGCTGCATGATTTTCAAGAGTGTGTGGGAACAGTCGACATGCGACATCATCAGACTGAACTCTCATGATTTGTAGAGACGGATAGAAACTACTAATATGATCTTCCGCTGATGTGCCTTTCTCAGGATCGAACTTAGGAAGATGCTTCTCCGGGTGTCTAGGCATATCATGGAGAGGACCTAAAAGAGCCAATGGGGATTGAGCCATCCAGGCTAGTGGCTGCACCCTCCTGGGGAGCTGATGATATCGAGCTTCCGCCTCGGACTCACTTCCCGTCCTCGACACTGATGCTCCTTCATGATGGCGATAGTGTCTTTCACGGTTATTCACGTTCCTAAGATACTCCCGGTTGCGGGGAGAGGGCCTATTTTGGTTTTGGTGGTGATGATGGTTAGCGTGGTGTCTCTGGCCACGAACCACATCTCCTCTACCTCCACGTCCATGACCTCTGTTGACCCCACCCTCATTTCTTGGAGGCCTATTTCCTTCCCCTGCATTTCTTTGGGCTGTGTTACCTTATCTTTCATTTCTTTGACCCCCCTCTCCTTCTTATCGCGGGGAATACACTTGGTTTTTGTTCCACTGATGTAAGTCAGGCTGAGGTTCGGGGAAAGGTTCAGTATCAGGGAAGCCTTCACTATCTTGGACAACGGGGTCATTTTCCTGGACAGCCCGCCTGAGGTCTTCAATCATGGTGTTCACAAGTTCAGGTATGGTGCTGACCAGCATGCCATTACGAGTGATGTTCTCAGCTGGGGTCCTAGTGTGGGCTAGAAAATCCATGATTGGGGCATATCGTAAATCTCTGACGAGATTATGGGAAACTGGGCGTAAGGATCTCAACTGTTCGTTAGTGATTTCAAAGTATCGAGCCTCCTCCCTTGGAATATCCTCCAAGGGGGGAAGAGTAGGTTAGTTATTTATGACCTCCCGGTGGGGAGTTTGTGATGGAATGTCGGTTGTATGCTGGGAGGATGCCATGGCCCTCCTTCTAGCGCCAAAATCTGTTGACGGGGAAATATGTTCGGCCAACAGTAGGGAATCTCCCCGGTAGAAATTCCAAATTAGACTTTGAACCGTTTGGAATAGGGATCTCGTCCGGGGTGTGGGTCCGGCTACCGCTTAAATGATATTCTCTTCGGTCTCGAAGAACCTGATTGAATCTGCAGACATACACTTATTCACATGGTACAGAATACATGACTGATGTATCAAACTGATATATAACACTGTGCGTAGCAAGGTAATGAACAAAATGCATATGCCCAGGAAGTGTCGTTAGCAACACATCTATGGGGTAATGCATGCAAGATAATCTGACCACTAAAGAAACAGTTCTTTGTGGCAAGGATAACCCTTAAATTTCTGAAAGATGCAACGAAATGCTAATAAAATAGTTCATTAACATTCATTATAAGATCAAATGGTAAACTTGAGCATCATCAAGCACAATCACAGATAGCTATGGAGTACAAATGATACTATTAAGAACACAGCTTCATTAATCATACGATATTCTGAAACTATACGCAGAATACACACAGTTTTGTCACAGCTAAACACATAATCCAACAAAGGGGTTTTAACAAGTATCTGAATTACATATTCCCAAGAGTATGACCCTTCAATTACAATGAAATATTGCTCTTCAGTCCACAAAAGAGAAGCCCTTAACTATGTGCCCCGCAGGGGTATTTATAGATTCAAGAAATTCCCTTTAGGCTTTCCGACGCTTCGACTTCCCAACGGTTCAGCTTCCCTGCGACCTTGGACGAACATGCGTCCTGCGACCTGCGGGAGTAATTGCGACCTGCGACTCAGGTGCAGGTGCGACCTGCGACTCAGGCGTATGCGCGACCTGTGACCTGGGGACGGTCGCGACCTACGACTGAAAGAACTTAGCTATGGAGGTGGTCATGTGATTGAGAGGTCTGGAGCGTCAATTTTCTTCCCCTTGAGGAAATCTCGCCAGGTCTGGTAATCCGCTGCTATAGGAGAGACTAGAGGGGTTTCCTCTTTTAATCGATGCATACATTCCAGGGCATTTGGTATCAGAGTTTCCTTCTTCTGGGAGATCTGGATTGAGAGGGAGGCAAGCTTGGTATAGATTTGTACTGGAGTGACAAGCAACCGATTTAGGTTTTCTTGTGATGCCTCCAATTCTGGTGCGGCAGCAGCTTGTCTCACGGGTTGCAGAAAAGATTGAATTTCCTGATCTAATTGCTCCTAGTCTTTAGTTTCGTCCAATGCCCCTAACGACGGAATGTGATAAAGAGAATTCATGGAGTCTATACCACTTATCAGGTGATTATATGCAGACATCACTTTGTCCAAATCTTTGGCCAGCTTGTCTTTGGACTGCATCTTCATCCGGATTTGTACTTTGGCATCTTGTGTGTGACTCCAATCCTTCCTAGGCACATTTTTGGGAGCTTGATGGTACTGCGCTGTCCAGTTTATCATTCTGTCCAAAGCTACCAAGGCCTCCTTGAGCTCCTCATGCTTCTCTTTGGTTTCCGCTCGTGCCTCTGCCAATGGGGCCACTGTTTGCTTCAGGGTGAGCATTTCTCTATATACTTGCCTCATGGTCATTTCCAATACATCACATTCTTTCATGACTGCCAGTGGGACCTCATTGACTTGGGAAGGCTTACTTTGGAGCTGTCGCACTTCACTCTCCAGTACTGATTTCTCCTGTTCCGCTGCTTTTAGCCTGTTTTGTAGGGAAATAATCTCCCTGCTCATTCTAGTGAAATTATCCTCCGTGGCCGTGGCGAAAGCGGTACCTGCTGATGCTATCATTACAGGGTTAGTCCTTGTATCCAGGACTATGTCTTTTTCAGTGGCGACCATAGATAGGGCGGGATGGCTTTGCGCCAAGGATTTTCTTTTCTCTTGCCGTATTTTGAAGGAAAATTGGTCAAATGTCAATCTAGTCAGGTCGAAGACCTCTTCTTCTTGTTCCCCGGGAAAATCGTCACCAGAGAGGATACTTCTCGTGCCAATCGGAGGAATCTCCAGGGGAGATATGTCAATCTCCTCTATTAGTTCATCCTCTTCATCCCGTCTTTGTCCTTTTCCTTCCTCCTGTTGCCGGCGCTCGGCTTCCGCCTTGTCATTTTCCTCCTTTTTATTGTGTTCTATCTCTGCCTCTGCTTCTCTTTCAGCTTTTCTTTTTCGCTCTGCTGCGGCAGCTTGGTCTGCCTTCTTTTGACGTTCGGCTTTGTCAAGTTCTTCCTTAAGTGCTTGTTCTGCCGTCGCCTATGCTTCCTTTTCCTGTCTTTCCTTTTCCTCGGCCTGTTTCCTTTTCCGCTCCATCTTTGCATCTCTTCTACGTTTCTCTTCATCCTCCTTCATTTTCTTTTCCTCTTCCTTATTAGCCTGGGCCTCTGCTCCTCTTAGCTGATCCGAGGTGTCAGGCCCTGTACTGGTCCGGGTTTTCTTGTCCCTGGAGGAAGAAGAGCCTCCTAGTTTTTGGCTCCTGTCTTCTAAATTTTGGTGATCCTCTTCTTCTCGGTCAGAGTCAATCCCCGGAGCTAGTTGCCTGTCTGCGTTGTACCCGTTTCTTTTCTCGTCTTCCGCCGGGCGTTCGACATGCTGATAGCTCCATTAAACTTGGCCCTCTTACAGTGCTCAGGAACTATCTTGACCGGGTCATATGTTCGGTACTCCAGATTTCTAAAGTGATAACCTTTTATCTCTTCCCCTTGAGCCCCTACTTCTCTGAAGTCCTTGACTGTATAAGCACCGATGGTGAGGGGTAGAGCGGGCCAAGGTTTCTTCTTTCCTTTGGAAAGGAAATTGGAGAATCCCGAGGTCATCTGGAAACATACCTCCTGCATAAGCACCTTATCGGTAATAAAACTAGGCAGAGCATGTGGTGCTTTGAATGTGCCAAATACTCAGATGATTGTATATTCAGCGAACGAAAACCAGTGCGCCACCTGACCTAGTGTCTCCATCGCTCTCCAAGACATGCAGGGGGTGTCTTGACCAAATAGCTTTCGGTAAAGGGCGGGAATGAATATCTGAGAGATTTGCTCAATATCTGACTTGTACCTGGATTCCCAGAATACCTTGGTCTGCAAATGGATTGCTTGGGTCTGTGCGGAGTTGTAGTTATGTGGCCATCCCTCAAAATGCAGCCGGGCACAGACAGCATCTAGTAGATACGAAGCCATATAGAACTCTGACGGCGTTCCTTCATCTAGGCCTAAAGCCGAAGCCAAATTTGTTTGCATTGAGCACATTAACATACCGGCCCAGTTGAAATGAGTGCCATGCACTGTTACATACTCCATTATAGTTGCCCATGCACCGTTGAAGGTGGTGGCGTCCGGACGTCCATACAATCTGCAAAGCATGGCGGCCACTAATTTATACACTTTCCTCAGACCGGCCACCGGGTACTCCTGGTCTTTCTTGACCTTAAATTTGTCCGGTTCCGCCCACCATTTCGTGATTGTATCAACCACAGGTACTTCATGGGCAGAAGCCCATCTCGGGGTAAAGTTTTCCTCTGGTTGGGGCAGCGAGTAGTAGACCTGGGCGTCTGAGCCCTCCAACGTCGCGAAAGCTTTACCTTTGCTATCTCGGATCACGAACCTCTTGGGATCCGTTTTCTGTATGATCTAGTCTAATATTTCTGGGCACGGGAAGATGGCTGGATGTGCCCCTACTAGATGTAACTTGGATTTTTTGACCTTTAGGTATATTTCCCGGTCCGGGAGATCTTCTGGAAACTTAGCTTCAATTATAGCGAACTCGTGGTATACTTCATACCATCTCAGGCTGTCCCCTTTTGCGAAGGTGCAAAGGGTGTCTCTGTATATTGGCGGAGGAGATGTTTGCGCGTCTGTGTCTGATTCTTCTTCCACCACCTGCTTGCCTTTCTTTCGGGACGCTAGGGGTGCCATGTTGCTAGAGTCAGAGAGGACCGGTATCGTGTCTGTTCCAAATTCACCTGTTGCATTCAGGAAAGAATCCCAGGATGAGAAGGACATGATGACAATGAGCTAAAAACAGTCTATACATGCAGAATTCAATTAACTGTTCTCTTGGGGTCGTAGGGTTGCTGATTTAGAAGAATAACTCATATGCGACCTCGCGACCTCGCGACCAGGTCGCAGGTTCGCTAACTTTTAAAACAGACGATTGCGCGACTTTGCGACCTTGCGACTAGGTCACTGGGTCGGAGGTCGCGCAAGGGCCTACCAGGGTTTTCGAATGCACGAGGCTTTGTGGTTGATTTCTTTCCTAACGGGAAGCATACAAGGCTGGAAGGGGTCCAGGCTGGGGATAGGACGAAGCTATGAGGGGCTGGACAGGAAAATGTGACCCTGGGTTTTATGGTGATAACAGGAGAACAAAAAATCAATAAAAACTCAACAGAAAAACCCCACAGCCTCCCCAGCAGGTATTTAAGACAATGGGGAGGCCAGATTCGGGCAAGAAATGCTGATGAAGGAAACACAGAGAGGAAATAGCAACTTACCCGGGAGAAAACGCGCCAGTCGACCTGTCAGAGCAATTTCTAAATTTTCGCTGCAAGTGACAAATGCGACCTAGCGACCTATCCTTTTAAAAAAGGGTCGCACGTGCGAGCACTTAATGAGGTCGCAAGTTGGTACCATGCGACCTTGCGACCTGGCGACCCTAAGGTCGCTGGGTCGCACGGTCGCTGAGTCGCAAATTTCTTTAATTACTTTTCCTTGCGACCTGGCGACCCTAAGGTTGCGGGGTCACACAGGTCGCATGAGTCGCAAATGCTGTAATTCCGAACCATGCGACCTGGCGTCTTGGCGACCCTAAGGTCGCGGGGTCGCACAGGTCGCATGGGTCGCAACTCCTGTAATTCCGAAACATGCGACCTTGCAACCTGGCGAACTTAGGGTCGCGGGGTCGCATAGGTCGCAGGGGTCGCAATTGTTTTAAAGTATGGTTTCGCGACTTAGCGACTTGCCCTTCAAAACTTCACTTAGCATTTTTCTTTTAGTTTCAAAGGGGCTCCAAAAATTTTGAAGTGAGTGCTATTATTTCTTGTATTTTTGGAGGGTGTTGTAGGGGCTAAAACAACTCCAATAACATATCACACATATATCGTCTTCCTAGCAACAATATTTTCCAGCAACAACAGTTTATACTTTCTAGTGCTAAGTTTCATTAGTGTATTTCATCCATCCATTGGCTTGAGTGCATTCCTTTTGGATCACTATGTACTTATATTGTTGTTGATACATAATGATATGGATAAGTTGTTTATGTTAATGTTTCAATGTCTTTATTTTATATTCGGGCATTTCCAGGATTTACAATTTTGTGCCTCCATTCTGGTTACTGCCTTGATCGAAATGTTATAAATGTTCTATATTCCTATTTCTCCCATTTTAGGATATTAAATACACCACAAAATCGAAGGTTGAGTGCACCTTTCTAGCATGGGTTGTACAGATGAAGGACATCGTTAACTGTTGAGATTTGTCAGTTGAAGACAATGAGGAAGACCCAAGGAAAATTACAATCCCTGAATCTGAAGGACATCGCGCAATTTTTGGAGCTACGATTGAGTCAGTACATGTAAGTAAGCCTCTGAATATTTGGAAAGTCAACATTGGCTAAGAAGAACATCCAAAGTTATCAAATATAATGGATTAAAGGGAGGATGATACAATGGGTAAGGTCGTTTAGTTGTTGACTGAATATCAGGACCTATTCCCTACGAAATTTTCTGAGCTGAAGGGGATAATAGGATATCTTGGAGTGATGAATATTACCTTGAAACTTGATCCAGGACTTGTGAAGTATTTCCCATAAAGGCCAAACTCCAAATATAAGAATAAATTCAAAGAGGAATTGAAGAAAATAGTTGTTGTAGGATCATAGATCCAGTGGAAGAATCAGATTAGGTGAGCCCTATGGTGGTGCAGGAAAAGAAAACAAAAGGAGAAATAAAGATTTGCATTGATCTGTGAAAATTGAATTATTCTTGCATACAGGACCCATTACCAACCCCATTCTCTGAGGAAATTCTGGGTAATGTGGGAGGACAGGAAGCCTACTCATTCACGAATGGTTTCTCAGGATATGACCAGATCAAAATCATTCCGGAAGATATAAGAAAGATAACCTTTGCAACAGAATGGGGATCCTTTCAGTATATAATCATGAAATTAATGTTGAATAATGCGCCATTAATATTCTCCTGCATAGTAGTAGTTGCGTTTAAAGAATACATCCATAAATTCTTATAAGTATACTTTAATGACTGCACAGTCTTTGGATTATTGAATAACCATGTATCAAGTCTGCTCCTGATGTTGGATACTTGGTAGAAGTATCAAATATCGCTCAATATGAAAAAGTGTATATTTTGTGTTCTATTCGGGATCTTGCTAGGTCATATTGTTTGTCAGCAAGGATTGATGGTGGATCCTAGAAAGATCGATGTTATCCTTAACCAACAATTTTCTCCAAATGTGAAATAACAGTGCTAAATTTTGGAGCATACAGGCTATTACCAGAATTTCATTCATGGCTACACACTGATCACTCCATCGATGGAAAAATTGTTAAATAAGGATGCCTCATTTTTTTGGGAAGAAGACTACCAGAAGATCTTTGAATTGCTTAAGGAGAAGATGGTCACTGCTCCCATATTGGTGTTTCCATACTAGATGAAGGAATTCCATGTACATGTTGATGCTTCCTACATCGCGTTGGGAGTTGTCTTAGCACAGCTAGGAGCTAGGCAGATTTAACACCCTATTGCATTTGCAATTAGGAAATTTTCAAGTGTGGAGCGTAAATACTCAACCACAGAAAGGGAATATTGATTATGGTCTATACGCTACAAAAGTTCCACCACTATCTGTTGGGAGGTCACTTAATATGTTTACTGACCCCTCTACTTTGAAGTACCTAGTCAATAAGCCTATGATGGGGGGGGAGATCTGCTGATGGTTTCTGCTATTTCGAGAGTATGAATTTGAAGGAATTTTGAAACCTCGGAGATTGAATGCTGGGCCATACCATCTGGAGAAGAGCCAACTAGCTTGGAAGGTAGCTTACCAAATGCATAAGTATTCTCCATCAAAGTACTCGATGATCACTTTGTAGATATTATTCATTTCTTTACCACTGGAAGTGCATTGTAATATCCCAAAACTGGGACTGCTAGCAAGGCATGCCCGAAAAATGCATTTTTTAGGAATGGTTGCTAAAGAACATGGAATTAGCCCTTGGATCCCTTAGATATGAGTATCTAAGACCTAAATCCAAGAGGATATCAGAAAAAAAGTCTTTCTAGGTGGGTTAAACAGATCTCCTACACCTAGTACAAATAGAAAATTGCCCAAAGAAGGGACTGCAGCACCATGTTACAAAACTATTCAGAAAATAACGCAGTTCAGCCCAATATATGTGGGAGGTGAATATCTAGGCTAAATCATGTCATTTACAACAATATTCCAAGAATATATTGAATGCCATACATCATAGGATAGAAAATAATAAATTTTACATGAAGAAATGCCCAAAATAAGAGGCTGCAACCATAACATATGACTGCACAAGCTTGACAGCATTATTTTATTAGCTGAAAAGAGTTGTAAGTTACACTTCAGATCTAGAGCAGATCTGTGTACAAAAATATATATCTATACTAGATATGTACACTATAGAGTCTCCTCTTCAAAAGCCCCTTGGGGTTTTAAGAAAAACATGAAAGTACAAGAGTAGATCTAAGATCTAATGCAGCTAATCTGCAAAATGATTCAAATTTCTGAAGCTAATACATTAGTGTTCAGATCATATCTGAATGGAACATGTATTAGATCTGTAATCCATATATCACCATAGTGAAAGGTAGATTCCCAACGCTAGAGTTCTCTCCTCCTTGAAGTGCCAAAACACCCTGCAACTTTCTCCTTGCAAATAACGTAGTTCTGGAAGACGGACTATGATGTAGGTTCTAGAGCATGATGTGGCCTACTGCCAAGATCTAAAAATGAGCTCCCCTCATCCAATACTCTCTTTCCAAGGGGATAGAAGGCTCTCCCACTAAAAAGAGGCACTGGAATGGATTAGATCTGAATAGATATAGCCTCCACTTGCTGAAGCTTACAAGGAAAACCAAACCCTCAATAGGATCTGAGTTGTAGTTGGAAGAAGAGCTTGGCCAAATGCCTGATAGTGGTAAAGAAATTCAAGACTCCTCCAAGAAACCTCCCAATGAAGGAGGTGGGATTCCTGATCAAGAACACACAAGTGCTAAAAAACACTATTCTTAGCTAAACAGCTAGAGAATGAGGGATGTCTAAGCAGACAATACCTTCAAAAATAATAACATCAAAAACCCCTCTCATGTTTTCCTCCTCCTCTTTAAATAATATGGAATCCTTGCCAAACCATAAACCATCTCAATGATTTAGCTGCATTCACATGATTAGCCTCGAACTAAAACTGCACTGGGCATCTAGGTGGTTCAGTGTATCTAGAAAACGCTGTTGATTTGGTCTAGTTGACCTAGTCAAATGACTTAATCCCTTTCACACATAAGGGTGTTTTGCTGAGCAGCCCAGATTTAGCCTTGTTCACATGGGCATGTGTTTATTCTACTGTTTTAGGAGTTTAATTTATCCTCCTTTACAATTTTATTCTTGCAACAAGAAAATTAAAACAAAATAGAATATTCCTATTAGCTTGGCTAATTAGGAACATTACAGTCCTCCCCTCCAAAATGTTGCTTGTCCTCAAGCAAATGATAAGGTGAGTGCTGCCATTCATCTCTCCGTCCATTGGTGTCACAAACAAAAGACAAACTTCTTCTATAAGCTAAGTGATCACGAAACCATCCATCCATGACTTGCCCCAATAATGTTCTCATGACAGGAAAATATCTCATCTCACAAGGAAGTAATAAATCACCTGAAACAATCATGGTTTGCCCAATGCCCTCCCTGAAATATACTACAGGGAGTGTAATCCTCCCATAGGGCACATGCATGCCTTCCCTCCTTCCTCCATCCATCCCCATGAAAATTACAAGTACATCATCAACATAGGGGATCAAAATAATGTACAAACAAATAGAAATGTGTGCACATGGACATGGATCATAGTCCCACATGTGAAACCAATGCAGAGCATCCCCTGCCTGCATTAAATCAAGATGTGGTAAGTGGTTCTCCCACCACTTACTTGCTTCCCATACCATCTCACCATAGATAAAAGTGTGAGATATGTTTGGTGATTTTGGGAAGCACCCATCATGATGAAAAATCTCCCCTGTTATCCCAAGGGAGTGGCCCAATTCAGAAATTTTTTGGAGCCAATATTGGCCATGAGGCTTACAAAATATATTACTCCTCCTTGGATTCATGGCCTGAAAAAACATGGTGTACAAATGCATGAAATCAGAATATAAAATACATTTACTAAGAGCATGCTCTTCACCAACAATTATCCTCCTATGAATGGAGTGGTGCATAGATCTACTTTGTTCTTCAAGGGAAGGAAGAGAGGGCTGATTTCAGTCTTCCTTAGAGTCATGCTCCAACTCCACAAATTCCATGCATCTCTGACAATGCTGATATATTTCTCTTTCAAAGCCATCCCAATAATAGCTCCTCAAAATGATATTATTGAGCTTCATAGAATAGGTGTGGCTGAAATAGAACTCTTCATAAGCCCTCTGTAGTAGCTTCTTCTTGAGCTTGGAGGCTCTAGACAAGAAGATCCTACCATGATTATAGATGACCCCATCAAAGGTTGAATAGCTCCCTTCATGCAACCAGTCATCAGAATCATGCAAGTATGTAGATCCTTGGAATATTCCACTAGCTGTTGGGATTTCCAATAGGGATCTAATGTGCCCAACAATGACAACACTGGTAGTGTGTCATTTGAAGTGTATTCCATGTTTTAGTTCTCCTCCTTGACATCTCCCATGCCAAAGGTACAAGGGGGAAGGTTTCCAGTACATCCTTGCTCATCCACATGCTCAAAAGAAGATGGAATATATTGGAAGTTAGTCTCCCATGGAAGGATACCATCTGTCCAAAACCTCCTTTTTTTGCCAAAGTATGCATGTGTGACCACCATATCTCCTCATGTATGAAAGATGATCCTTCGAACAATCTTGTATCCTGATTCAAGGATTTCCTTCCTTGCTTCATGATGGTGTCATCCTTCATCCTTGCAGCATCTTTTCTTAGCACAATATGGGATGAGAGAATGGATAGTGATGTTAAGGGAAAATTTATTTCCCCTTCCTTGTACTTTCCCCATACTCTCAATGCTGAAGCATGGTATTCTAATGCTCCCTCCCTCCTTGTATCTATGAAAGGAGCATTAACGCATGAAACATATCCTATCAAATCTAAATCAGGTGGTCTACCAGGTGGTATATGACAAGATAATGATGTCTCATGGCTCATTCCAATGTGAATAATAGATGGGAACATAATATGGCTGCTTCCACTGCGCAAATCCATCTCTAATTGTTGTGTGGAAGTATCATGATAAGGATAAGTTGGAGTAACTCCCCCATATTCTTCTTCATTACCTACCTTCTACAACATTTCACAGTCTAAGGTGCTTCCTTGTTTTTTCTCTTTGTCTATCATCATAGACACATGCTCCTCATGTCCTTCATGTATAGGATCCTTGGGGCCTTCTTGAAAAGATACAAGAACCCTATTAGTGGAAGCAATAGCTTCAGCTCCATCTCTCAATGAAAAGAGATTTCCTCCTGATGTCACAGCACTGGAGGAACCTTCTAGTTCTTCTTCTTTATTCTCCTCATCAATGGAGTATGCCTCATCAATAAGAGATCCTTTCTCTTGATCTCTCCTTGAAAGAGGAACACCCATGTATTCTCCTTGAGAAGAATGTTCTTGTTGAAGTGGGGCTTTTTCCCTTGGCAAATCATGTAGCAGATCCTCAACCCTTTCAGCAATATTCTGAAATGGAGTTATCTCCATGGATCTTCCCATCTCATGAAAATGTTCTAATTCCTTAGGCTTAGTTTTCTTACCCAAAGAATTCTCAAATGGCATAGAATCAAATCTCTTCACTATCATCCTACTGAACTTTGCATAAGTAGAGATGTTTACATTTCTTAATGAAGAAGACTCAAACAACCACTAGGCATATGCTTTACGTTGGAGGTATAACACTGCTACTCTCATAACTTCTTATTCAGAAACTTGATGTATTTGAAAGTATGTGTCCATCTTCTCTAACCAAGACTTTACTGAGCTCTCAGGTGACCCATCAAAAGTGGGTAGGAAGGTTCTACCCAAGGTGTGTTGTATGCACCCTCTTCTCCTCATAGTTCTACTGGATCTTCTCTCCTCTTTGAGTTGACAAAATTCTGGAAAGCTTAGATTCTCTCTGAATATTTTAGATTGAGATTCATATTCCTAGAGATAGTCACCAAGAGTCTCCTCCTTTAGTGTCTCTCCCTTTTCTTCTCCTCTTTCAAGGAATGTAGGCATGCTAAAACGTTGTAGATCATATTGTGTGGCTAAATGCTCACACACATCAGATGAAGTAGTGGGGCTTCCTTCATGTACAAACCTCTCCAAGATATCTACTGGTCTCTCATTCCTTATTCCCCTGATTTCATTCTTCACCTCATGCATATTTTGGAACATAGTTTTAGAAAAATATTTCTCTTTCAACCTTTCAGATGAAGTTTTTGGACCCTTGTCTTCTGCGTCTTCAGTGTAACTACACTTTTTCATTAGTATTTTCCTTCCATGAAAAGATATATTGGATCTTCAAAAATAAAGCACAGGCTGTGCCAAGATAGTTTATTTGATACCATTAAGGCCCAACTACTACACCAAAATACTGGCCTGTTAGTGAGGGTGCCATCCCAGGGTGTTAAGAATGGGGGTCAGCCCACTGGAGCATCTAAGGGCAGGGACCCTTGCACAATACCCCTCATTACGAAAACCCCAGACACATGGATATGGGCCCTACCAACACACAAGACATTACCACTCACCATGCTTCGTGAGTCTTCACCTCGAGACCTTGGCTTTGATACCATTGTAATATCCCAAAATCGGGACTACTAGAAAGGCATGCCTGGAAAACACATTTCTTACGAATGGCTACCAAAGCACTTGAAATTAGCCCTTGGATCCCTTAGATCTAAGTATCTAAGACCTAAATCCAAGAGGAGATAAAAAAAAATATTTCTAGGTGGGTTAAACAGATCTCCCACACCTAGTACAACTAGAAAATTTCCCAAAGAAGGGACTGCAACACCATGTGACATAAATGTTTAGAAAATAACCTAGTTCAGCCCAATATATGTAGGAGGAAAATATATAGGCTCAATCATGTCATTTAAAATAGTATTCCAAGATTATATTGAAGCCCATACATCATAGGACATAAAATAGGAAACTTTACATGAAGAAATTCCCAAAATAAGAGGCTGCAACCATAAGATATGACTGTACAAGCTTGACAATGTTATTTTATTAGATGAAAAGAGATGTACTTTACAATTAAAATGTAGAGCTGATTTGTGTACAAAAATATAGATCTATACCAGATCTATAAACTATAGATTCTCCGCTTCAAAAGCCCCTTGGGGTTTTCAGCAAAACATGAAAGTACAAGAGTAGATATGAGATCTGATGCAGCTGAACTGCAGAATGATTCAGAATTTCTAAAGCTAATACATCAGTATTCAGATCATATCTGAATGGAACATGGATTAGATCTGTAATCCACAGATCACCATAATGAAAGGCAGATTCCCAACACTAGAGATCTCTCCTCCTTGAAGTGCCGAAAGACCTTGCAACTTTCTCCTTGAAAATAAAGAAGTTCTAGAAGATGGACTACACTGTAGGCTCTAGAGCATGATTTTGCCTAATGCCAATATCTGAAAATGAGCTCCCCTCATCCAATACTCTCCTGCTAGGGGGATAGAAGGCTCTCCCACTAAAAAGAGGCACTGAAATGGCTTAGATCTGAATAGATCTAGCCTCCACTTGCTGCAGCTTACAAGGAAAACCAAACCATCAAGAGGATCTGTGTTGTAGTTGTAAGAAGAGCTTGGCCAAATGGCTGATAGTGGTCAAGAAATTCAAGAATCCTTCAAGAGACCTCTCAAGGAAGGAGGTGGGATTCCCGATCAGGAACACCCAAGTGCTAAACAACACTATTCTCAACTAAACAGCTATAGAATGAAGGATGTCTAAGAAGACAATACCTTCAGAAATAATAACATCAACAACCCCTCTCATGTTGTCCTCCTCCTCTTTAAATAAGATGGAATCCTTGCCAAACCCTAAACCATATCAATTATTTAGCTGCATTCACATGATTAGCCTCCAACTAAAACTGCACTGGCATCTAGGTGGTTCAATGTATCTAGACAATGTTGTTGATTTGGTCCAGTTGACCCAGTCAAATGACTTAATCCCTTTCACATGTAAGGGTGTTTTGCTGAAGCAACCCAAATTTAGCCTTGCTCACATGGGCATGTGTTTATTCTACTGTTTTAGGAGTTTAATTTATTCTCCCTTACAATTTTATTCTTGCAACAAGAAAATGAAAACAAAATAGAATATTCCTATTAGCTTGGCTAATTAGGAATATTACATGCACCTGTTAGGAATATGTAATTAGCAAGATTGGCAAAGTCCAATCATAGAAAGAACATTGTTTCAACCACTTTGGGATTCTAGGATATAGCCCTCGTGAATCCGGAGAGGGATCTCTCCAATAAGTACAAAGATGGATTTGTCTTTGAAAGTTTATGGTAATGATATTAGGCTAGTTATGAAGGCCGAGGGTTTTGTTTTGTTTTTGGATGGTTGAGCATGATTAATAATTGAGGGGAAAGTTCTAAGTGCAAAGAGTTTCAAAGGTCTGAAGTTGCAACCAGATAGAACAAACTTTGGCCAAAAAGATAGATAATTGCAGGTTTTAGTCCATTGGGCTATGGAGTCATAATAGGGTCTAATTGAAACAATCAGGTCAACAGTGGTCTATGGGGCAAGTCATCTATGTCTAAGGATCTCTTTAAAGTCTGATTGATGGAATGAAATGATACAGCAAGAAGGGGAATTAAAAGATGAAGAACAAAGAGCAGCCTAGGATCTGGTAAGTACTTTGAAACTAGCCAACCTTTGAAAAACACTTAAGAAAGACATGAAAGAAATCCAGGATCTAGTAAGTACTTTGAAACTAGCCAGCCTTTGATATAATTTCAATAGAAAAACATTAAAAAATGGAGGGAAACTTCAAGGCAACTGTTAGGGTAGAAACTAGCAGGCCGAGCTCACCACAAATCCTCTCCTAGCTCTGCTTTACTTGGTTACTTTCAAGACAAACACAAATATAAGATAGAATGGCCTAAGATGTGGTAAGTAATTTGAAACTAGCCAGCTTTTGACACATTCCAAGGGAAACATTAAGACAGTCTTTGGGGATAATACTAGGACCAGGGCACACCATATCTTAGTTCATCTCTACTTGATATATACCGAAAATAACATCCAAGAACAATATTTAGCTAAGACAATAAGACGAGGGAATGCAAGCATTCCTATGCTTAAGCTGAATTAAATAATACCTAAATAACACAGATTTGGAAGAAAACATTCAGATAAATATTTTCAGTCAGAGAAGGGTACTGATATACAGTAGGTCCTAACTCTATGCATGCAGTTCTTTATAAGAGAAAATGAACAAAGTGAAAACATAAATAAAATAAAAATTTACAATAAGGAATCACATCACCATCGACATAGACCAGGATCCCATAAATCAACTTGTATTGATGCTCCAAACCAGTTACAGCTTTAAGTCCAGTGCCTTAGTTTAGCAATAATCCACACTTCTCAGACTAACTCATCTATCACAAGCAGAGCTCCAAGAGCCAGTGAACACTATTTACTGGTAGAAGTCTCAAGCTCAATTACATTTCAAATTTCAGCACTAACTCAACCAACCCCTCTCTCATATTATCTAGTAGTATTTATAGAAGAATTAGGAGGTGAGATCTGATAAAAGATCTGCAAAGATAATTAATACAGACTTAATGGCTTCTCAACCTTTGGGGGGCTCGATGAAGAAGCTTACATAGGTGTCCTCTGTATTAAATAATTTTACATTTAAGATTTGAGCTCTGTGGGAGCTCTTTTTGACTTTGAGGCTATGTGTTGTGTAATAGTCACTCTGTTGATATTTTTTACATTAAGTTCCTTGGTAGAAATAAATATTTGGCTATGCTTGAGGCAAATATCTGATCTTGATCAATAACTTCGGCTTCCATTTGAATGCTTTGAGGCACATTTGGCACTGTGGTAGCTGGGAGGAATCAATTTGCCTCAGCTGAGGTGGTGGAAGGCTTTCTATTTGATAAACACTTAATATTTTCTTCAAACTGTGTTTTAATTGGGAGGATTAGGCTTTTGATAATCATTCTTAACAGTAATCCCCCACATATTTGTCTTTATTCTTATGTTCTGGTATACTTTTGTCTTCGACACTGATACTCTTTGATTTGTTCTTAATTCACTGTGTTTGTTGGTGTGGAGGGTTGTGCAGGGGTGATATGGCATCAATGCCTCATGAAACACCGATGAAATGTGGAGTTTCAATCTTGTGAATGATCCTCTTTGATGAATCGAAGGCGCGGGAATCGTCATTCCCAGCCTTTGAATTTTCTTCAGCATAGCGGAAAACCATTTAAACCCTGCAAAATATGAATAAAATTATGAAATCCTGCATATATAGGTTTATTGCTTCAAAAGGATATGTGGGGAGAGCGTGGTCATAGGATGGCATCATCGAATGGTCGAGATTTATCATAAGAATTCAAAGGGAAGGTGGAAGAATAATTTAAATCAGAGCCATCGATCACGTAGAGATCGACGATTGGGAGTAGAAGAGAATAAATAATGTGAAGGGGTCACATTATTCGAGAAAATAAAATAAAAAGTGGAGAAAAAGGTTTAATACCTTTGTTTTGGAAAAAAATGGTGGAAAAATGAGTGGGGAGTTCAAGACTAACAGGGGTCGTCGGATGAGATCGGCCCACACGATCAACGGTGGAGATTGGGTACTAAAAAACCTTACAAACAAGCCTCGAAATTCAAAACCTTTAATTAAATCACTCTGTATAATTATTTCAGGTCACAAAAAAGGCTTGCTGATGTCAGGGCATTTGTGACCCAAAATTTTGTGAAATCCGCCCTAAAAAGCTTATCGGGTTTAGATTGGGGCCTGTCAATGTGGACGAGGAGACTGGGGCGATTGAGTGTTTCATGACTATGTTGTACCTTCGCTTATCGCATGGGCTTCTTCAGAGCACAATTACCATCCGATGAGCTGGCCTTAGATCGGATGGCGCACGCCAATATCGCGCCGGGCTGATATCTGACCTTTAATGCATGATGAGGGAGGTATTTCAAAATGGCTCAAGGCCACGTGTTAGCCAATGGTACTAATCACTGCCAAATGAAAAAAACCACCTCCCTCTCAAAAGCGGTGCGATGAATCCCGCTCGGTTTTGAATAGTTAATGATCGAAAACATTTAAAACCAAAAAATTTAATATAACAAAGGTTTAAGCTTTGGGGGTGGAAAATATATTTGCAATATGGCTCGGTGCCCATCTGCGGGGCCGTGGGTTATATGGAAATTAATATGACCATCAGAGATTTCAATAAAGGGGAAGAGTCGTGCACTGCGTTTCCACTGATGCGATAAGTGCCCAAATGACTTAGCGACTGGTTCCAGCACCAAGGCATATGTAGTGGAAATGGTTAAGGACTTAGCCCAAGGGGTCTTAAACCTTTACACAAAAATATGTATTTTTATAAAGTTTTCAATGCTTTTCAAGGGTTTTGAGGGTTTCGATAAGGCAAAGAAGGAGTCTTAAACCTTATCATAGGGGTTTTGATGGGGGAAAAGGGAAAATATGAAAATGAAATATTTCTTGGGGGATGGTGGGGTTATAATGAGGTTAGTTTTGGAAGAGGAGGGAAGGGGAAAATGGTGTTTGCAACAGTATTTTGTCTTTGAAATCAGCAGAATTTCTGAGTGTAAAATGGTCACAGCAGTGAAGATTTGGATAGAGGCATGAGGCATTCAAAATTCTTCAAGAGCCAAAATTTTTTGCAATAACAATTGTTCCTTGAAGGCTCCAAAAATGATTTGGCCACCTTTTGATATAACAAATTTTATAGGTGGCTAACAACACCCACAGAATATACGATGCAACAAAAGAAAGAGTTAGTCACACACGCAATGAACTTTACCTTCATTATTTTCCAGTTGTCCAAGATGGGCGTTGTTGAAGTCCTAAGAAGGTACGAGTTGGAATTCGAGAGACCAGATATCTTACCTGAGGCTCATGGAGGGGTTGCAAGAGGTCACTATGCATGGAAAGCAACTACACAAAATATTTTACAAGATATTTTATGGTGGCCCATGGTGCATAGTCATGCACATGCATATTTTCGTGCTTCTGATGTATGCCAAAGGAATGGGAAATTTTCATGGAGAGATGAGATGCCCTTGCACCGAAAATTGGCTTTGCAAGCTTTTGAAAAATGGGCCATTGGTTTTGTCGAACCTATCAACCCTCCAAGAAAGAAGACAGGTGTGCGCTACATAATCACTACGACATGATATGTGACTAGATGGGCTGAGGCTAAGCTTATGAGGGATTGTAGTGAAGACACAACTACACACTTCATTTTTGAGAACATCTTAAATCAGATTGGATGCCCTAAGAATTTGATGAGTGATAGCGGCACAAACTTTCTGAATGAAATGATTGAAGCTCTGACTGAATAATGCCATATTCATCACCAGAAGAGTACTCTGTATCATCCAAAGGCGAATAGTGTGGTGGAATATTTTAATAATATATTGGAGACCGAGCTCACTAATATCTGCAATGATAATCGAAATGATTGGGATGTGCGCATACCTACAGTTATTTTAGCATACTGAACCACATGCAATAAGATGGCAGGGAAGACACCGTTCAGAATGGTGTATGGGTAGGAAGTTGTTATGCTGATGGAGTATATTGTCCCAAGTTTTTGCATTAAGGCATTCAATAATATTGTAGAAAAATATATTGTGGAAGAATGAGTGTCACAGCTAGTCGCGCTCGAAGAAGATAGATTAATTCCAGGTTTCCATCAGCAGGTACAAAAGGCACGTGAAAAGGCTTGGAATGACAAGCACATTAGACAGAAGGTATTTATAGAGGAGGATCTAGTCTTTTTGTATGAAAACAAGTTTGTGCACCACCCCAGGAAGTTCAAAATGTGTTGTCTTGGACCATATATTATCAAGGAAATCACAAACGAAGGTGCGATACACATGGCCAGATTAAGCAGAGAATACCTTTGTGCGTATGTCAATGGAGGTTGATTGAAGCCATAAAGGGATAACCCTCTCCCTACGCGCACCAAATGACTATATGGATATAAGTATGGGTCTGTGCAGCAAGGATGGGGAATGCAAAAACAGGTGCGAGACACGCACAGCCGCTTCGCGAAAAGGTTGACTTGGTTGCAAAGGTGCCAGAAATAGCTATTGGAACAGTGAATTTGGAGGGGACAACTTTCTTACTGTTTGGAGGAGCAACTAAACTACATTTAATGAGGATATTACGACAAATTTTGTGTCTTTTTAGCATTTATGGGGGTACATTAGTGGTTAGAAGACCATTTAAGACACGCCTATGCTATAAATATAACCAGAGGGGTTGCATTATTTCCCTTTTATTTCTATGTTATCTCTGCGATTCGTTCTCTCTGCCCTATGAGCATTGCCTGAAGATTTTGTCTAGCCTCTATCTGGTCTTTGATGAGGAGCTGCACTGCCAAGGTTTGGGTCATCTTATTCTGCCGAGCATGACTTCCACTAAAACCACACCTTTTGTGACGCCGGATAAAGAGACCCCCTACACAGGCTGTTGAGACCCCTGTGCTGATCCAATCTATGAAGGGATAGTCCTCGGGGTCCCAAAATTCACCTCGCCAGAAGACCCCAAAGTTGCGCTCAACTGCTGCAGAGTGCGAAAAGAAACCTATGGAGTAGTTGCCTGAAACCATCATGGAAGAGGATGTCATGGAGATATTTGATGCCATTACGCAGCTACCTGTGTATGTCGCACTGCGCAAATCCTCAGTCAAGGTACCAAAGGATTTAGATAAGGTGCGGTCATACATCAATATGTCATTTCTCCAAGAAAAGTTTCTTGTCGAAGGCGACATGTTCGAAAAGATCCTGCTACTCAAGATAGAGAACTGGGACCTGGAATGATCCAGGTGAGTATTGGTGGCCACCCACCTATTCCACTTTCCCCCCACCATTGTCTCTTTCAGTTTTTCAGTTTCGGCATAACTTAGTATTTTTAGCAGTTTTTCAGGTCCTGAACTTCCGGAGCCGTTTTGAGGCCCTAAACGACGTTTTTTGGGCATCGTTTTACCAACAAATTTGATCATCAAATTCATCCCGAAAGTTTTAGTCCTCGGATAGAGCTTTCTAATGATGTATCATGTGCGTCAAACAGAGATAGTATGACAAAGTTACGTCCCTGGGAAGTTGAAACACCAATTTACCTAAACGGGGCCCATAGTTTTGGCGCTTCATCTCCTAGGGTTAGGTTTTTGGGATGTTTAGGGTTCTCCATTGTTTCTCAATAATAAATAGGCCCTCGAGCTTCATTGTAACACAGTTCAGAGGCCTGTAGCTACCACATCTCTTCTCAGAGATAGCTACCAGTGCCCTAGCTAGTTTTATTTCCATTCTGTCTGTAAGCAAATTTCAGTTCTTTGATATTAATGAAATGAAGTGTTATTTTCACTGCATCTCTGTATTTATGGTTATGTGTTTATTATGTTGCGTTCCTACATAAATCCGGATCATGGAAGACCAGGAGAAATTCCTAGAGCTTGTGCCCACCATGTACTTGGAGAAGATCCCATATGATGGTGGAAGAGTAAGAGTTGAGTCGAAGTCATGGGCATTGGTCCTGCAAAAATCAGGGTTTCTCAACCTCCTCCACATTTTCACCTTGGGTGCATCCCAATCAATGATATATGTGTGTGTCACCTTCTCACCCTTGTCCATGATGAATCCCTATGGCTAGGAATGCCAATTTCAATCGATGTTGTGATGATCCATTGGATCACCATCTTGCCTGACCACGGGGACGATCCTACGATGACCTTTGGAGGAAAGAGCCAAGAGCACAAGGTGGATGAGGATGTTAAGGAGACGTACAAGGTCTCGTGCAATATCCAAGGTTTCTTGGTGCATGAAATTAATGATCCTAAAGTCTAGATGGGCATGTTAATCCTCGCATGAAAGGTAATGTGAAAGTGTCAACCAAAGGAAGTTTCGGCCAATGTAATTGCACTAGTAGGGCTATGTGAGAAGGGAATGAATTTTAATTGGCCTCAATACCTATGCACCAAATTCTTGGCCAATGTGTGTGAAGTCCAGGAAGAAGGAAATCACTATTATTATGCTTGGTTGTTGCTCCTCATCGTGTTAATCGGATGGAAGACGCCACAAGATACATAGTTCCCCAATATCAAGCCAAACATGTACGAAGTCGTGCACTACGCAACATTATGGAACTTGAAGATCCCCACATGAATAAAAATAACAAGTTCTTTTGGGTGTTGTTCGACTCTGCATTATTCCAAGAAATTCAGTGAAATCCAAGGCTATCGCTCACCCTCTAAGAAAATTATAAGAAGATTGCAGACTTTAAAGCCATGTTTCACAACATGCACATCCGCGCGAAGGGCGTTGTGGAAGGAATTTTGTATGAAATACCATACCTAGTCATAGAGGATGACCTAGTGCATGTCACAGCAGAATGGTCGCCTTCTTGGTTATAGTTTCACACCACTAGGGGTGCCTCTTCATCTGCGCTAAAGACTCTAACAAAGCTGTGAACAACCAAAGACACTCAACAGAAAGGAAAGGATGTTGAAGTAGATCCTGAGCCTACTACGATGGTAGAAATGATAGATTTGGAGAAAGAAGGAGAAGAGAAAGGTGGTGAAGGCACCGAGGCCCCTGAGATGCAGACAGCTAAAGGCACTAAAAGAGGCCCTCATGCATCTGTGGGTCTGCACAAGAAGAGGAAGGGTTCCAAGTTAGTAGGAACAGAGGACCTCACACTCAATGAAGATGACTTCACTAAAATCGAGAACATGGTTAAGTCTGCCACGCAGTATATTTGGAACAATACGGAAGCGCAATACAAGTTAGTCTTCGAGGGAGTACAGTTAAGCCTCCAAAAGTTAAAGATGCAAGCGAGCACAATTCAAGAGAGTGTGAACCAAGCGAGCCTGTAGATTTGAAGCTATGTCGAAGCATTGAAGGAGAATATGAAGGCAACTACCCTGTAGTGACTTGGGACAAGTCACGAGATTTTGTTGGGGGGCCTGTTGGAGCGAGGCCCTCTGGGGAACTTTTTTGGGTTAATTTTGTCTAAGTTTTGTTGTACGCGTTGTGCGCAAATGGTCAAAGGGGCTTTGGGGTGGGTCAAAGTCCCTTAATTATTGTAATTGTTTAAAGTGAAAAATAATGAGTCTCAAGCCATGGTTTGAGACCATGGTATGTGCGCATCTAGGATAGTGTAAATATGTAAGAGTCAAGCGATGAATAGATTGATCATTTTTTATGCATGGTTGTTGATTAATGTTTGGATCTAAGTCTGGGTTTTATCTAGGTAGAAAGGCTCCTACTGGCTGTGTGCACCAAGAGATAAGTCCTGAGCTGTGTGTGAATCTGTTGCTGTGTGCGCAGAAGTTATAATGTACTGAATTATAATATCTCTTAATAAATAAGACATTTTTGGTGAACCCAGAGTCTTCTGTGATTGAATTTTTTTATTATCTATTACTTGTTATCGATTTGAATCTGTTATGTTATTTTGTATTTGCTAATATAATTTTTTAATTTCATCTATGTCCAAGAACTACTTGATGTTATATATATAGATCCAAATGATGTATATTGTGTGCAAAATATATTCTATGATAATTTGCGAAAGGGTTAAATATGTTGACTGTGTGTGCATAGAGTTATTATATTATTTGTAGTAAGTCTAATTATATCTACCACATCAAAAGCTCCCTCAGGGTGCGGAAACATGGTTCCAACACCCCCCCCCCCTCATACTGCTTCGGGTGAGACTTGGGTCTACGCAAGAAAATCAATGCTGAAAGGGCTAGTAGTTGGAGGGTTGTGTTGGTTGCACGATAACTCTGAACCTGGGTTATGACCCCTCTAGTCAACAATACCCTTCTAGTAAATTCAGTTATCTATCTACAACATCTACATCTATTTGGCCCTGAAATAAGGGAATGTAAAAGTTTACTTGTACCTTAGAAGGAGTGGCACCTCCAAAGTGGTTGTTGGATGAGTATGTGTTGTCGGCGGGTAGTCATTTGAGTATCTCAGAAAATTTATCCATCATCACATTCCTTGTTTTCTCGAGGGCCTCCTCAACCAAAATTTTGATATCATCTCCTACTCCCTCATCATTCTTTTCTTCTGCCATGGGAGGCTTTCGGGCTTTGCGAGTCTAATCTTGCAAACGTTCAACTAAATCTAGCCCTAACTCGTTATACCCTGACCTTGTTGGGGACATGCAAAGAAATATCGAGAAAGCACATACCGCTAATCCAGACTTATGCAGGAATGAAACAAGATACATAAATAAGAATAAACATAGAGATGCAATAGGAATAACACTTCACTTCAATAATATAAAATACTGAAAATTTCTTACAAACATAATGGAAAATAAACTAGCTTAGGTGATGGTAGCTTATCTTTGAGAAGATATGTGGTGGATACATGCCTCTTAACTATATTACAAAGCGGCTCAAGAGCCCTTTTTTTATTGAACAATAAGAGAAAACTGTAAACAACCAAAATCCTAACCTGAGAATATGTACCACCAAGAGTTTATGGGCCCCGTTGGGGTTAGTTGGGAAGCCAACATCCCAGGGTCGTAACTTGGTCATATTATCTATGTTTTTTGCGTATGATACCTCGTTGGAAATATCTCTCTGAGGAATATATTTTTCGAGATGATTTGTTTCAAATCGTCGAAGCAATCATGCCTAAAATACATCATTTAGGGTCTCAAAATGGATCCAGAAGTTGAGGACCTGAAAAATACTAAAATAGTAAATAAGAAAACTCATGAAACTAACTAGGTGGAATAGGCTGGTGGCCACCAATATCCACCTCGATCAACGTGATTGATAAATGTTAGTGATGCAGTTTAGTTATATCTAATTGAGTTCAGTTAAACTAGTTCTAACTGTTGGAGGGATTAGTGGAATGTAAGTGGTGCAGTGGGACAAATACATAACTCAACGATCATCTAGTTAACTAATCAATCATCCTAGAATAGCTAGTGCATGAAAAGAATTCAAATTCCTCAGTTATGGTGGATATTTCAAGGAAATATAACATCTTTTGTAGACTATACTTGAGTGTATAGGTATTTCATGCATTCAAATGATCAACCTTGGGATTTTTGCAATCATTTTGGAGTAATTTCCTAAATATTATGGGCCTTATTTCTTCAGAATTGTGGAAGAAAACATGGGCTCAAAAAGAGGTATAAATTGACTAAGTCTAGGCTAGAGCATCTCCGTGAGTAGAGAGATAGGTTTTTCACTACTAGGTTGTGCTTAGTTGATCAAATAAATTGTAATACATCTCTATTCATCAGATTAATGGAAGCATGCCAAGGTTTTTTTACCATGTTGATTTTCCGTTGAAAAATATTATATGCATGTGTGTTATTTCTCATTGCATGTTTGTTATTGATGCTCAAAATAGTGAATTTAATTCTGAAGAGTAGTAGCGTAGGATTGTGTCTTGTGAATTAGATTAAAATTTCATGAGAATTTACAATTCTACATCATAATTTGTACAATGCAACCCCTACGTCACTTCTGCACAACCTACCATACGCTTAGCCTAGAAAAACTAATACTCAATTCACTCTGCCTACTGCTAACTGAGGAAGTGTCTCTCTTTCCTATTGGAAAATATTCTCGACCTTTGGAACCTGAAATAACCTCCAATATATTTAAATTGAGTTACCTCTTTGAGGCTCTGAGCAGACCCTACGTAACCATGTGGAGAAATAATTTTACCTTCTCTCTCTTCCTCTTCGGAACTATAAAAAATATTCTGGATAATTCTCTCTACTCTTGTCTAGCCCTATGTTCCCTCTTTGGCTCGAACTCTACTATTGGCTAACTCAAACTTCCTAAAGAACTCACTCTACATTGACCTCTTATGTGTTTCTCCATCCACCCATCGATCTCTTCTTGTAATTTGTAGTTGGTACTCCAACAACCAAGATTAGAACTTATTATATGTCTAAGATCATATCCAAATTGATCTGTGTGATTTTGTATAGAATTTTAACCTCCCTTAGTTAATTACTATTAATTAACCAATTTTCCTAAGTTAGACTTAGGAAAAATTTAAATGATGGCTAGTTAGTTTAATTGAGATCTCTCTATGTGGAATTTCCAGAAACAATTGATGGGTTTGGGAGAACGCGTGCATTTTAGACACGGCGGCTTCACTCAATAAGCCTCTGAAATATCATGTGCGTTCATGGAATACTAAAAAATACCCTTCTTTTCACTACAGATTCGAAAATACCTACAAAATCGAATTATTTAACCTCCTACCGATACAAACCCAATACACATTCCCAATTTAAAAAACCCCTACTTTCAAAAGATATTGTAGGTATCCATTTTTTGTTAACATTTTGTATACCCCTTTATATTTTTTCATTAACTTTGAGCTCCATTTTTTATAACTGCCAATATAAAAACCCATTACCCCGTATTATATGCTCAACATATTATGTCATTTTTTCCTCAATATATATCCCCCAATATGAATGCACATGATATGGTATTGCTCCCACAGTGAATCCCCTGTGGTTTTAGCCTCTCGACAAAGTTTATACACTATAACACGATCCGATGCTACAAAGTCTAACAATCCCTAATGACAAGCCTAAAGAGCCCTTTTGACCTATAACTATTATTGATTAATGTATTGTCTCTTCACTCACCACATCTCCACCGCATAGTCCTTCTTCATTGTCTCACACCACCACACCCTTTGACTTGATAGTGGAAAAACTTGCTTTCTTCATACCTTCATAAACCAATTACAAATTTTACAACCCAATTCATTGACCAAGCTACTACCATGATCAATGCATGAAAAATTGTGATTGATTATTACAACACTTTCAAGGATCAATCTCTACATACCATTCTAGAGTTGGGTCCTTTATTTGAGGGAGAAGAACTAGTGCAGGGGTAGAGCACTTCAACATTAGTTGCACAACCAAAAGGGACTATGAGAGAAAAGAAAGGATTAACTTAAGGGTGAGTCAATAGGTTTTGGTTCATACATATTGGGTCCTTTGTTTTTGGAAGCTTCTTGAAGGATTTTTTCCAGAAAAGAGTTGTGGACACAGGAAGTGCAAGAAGAAAAAGAAAATGGTAAAACAGGTCAAAAATCATGAAATAATAAATAACATGGCAAGTGGAGAAATAAAATAATTACATTGGAACTCATGAAGGCTACAGAAGAAGGATCGATATGTTACATTTGAAAGAATCAAGTGAAAAGTAGACCAAGCAGATATATTTTGTAAAGATGATCAAGTCGAACTAAATTAAGCAAGCATGGACAAGATAAAAAGGAGTGAATCTATATATGGCCATATATATTAAGCTGAAAAGAGAGAGATAAAAGAAAGGTTACAATAATGTTGGAATGAATATTGAATTATTTTGGTACATTATATTGTAATCTTGACTTGTTGAATGGTTTTGGAAGAATTCTGAAAAATATCTTGTAATTTCTATGAATCTATCATGTAATGGCTCGGGCTCCTGTGAGATAATATTCAAGCAGTTTGTTGTGGTGATCTATATGTATATGCTCATGATTGAATGAAAATGTGTTGGGTAGTCCATCAAAATTTTCTTTTCAAGATCTCCATTAAGTTCTCTAAAATGTATCCATTTTATTTTGTGTGAGAGATATTTGAATATTTATGAATCATTATGGGAATATTATCATATAGTTTAATCAATGAAATGAATAATGTAACTCTCTAGATTCTCAATACATCAATTAATAGATTTGGCATTCCTTGGGGGAGACTTTTCTCCCCTGCGAAGGAACGAAAAATGGCCATGTTGTGCCACACTATGATGGACACCTTTGTTGGCACCCTTCAGTCAAACCATTAGATCCATACAATAATTGCTTTTTCCAGTAATTGATTCCTTTCTTCCTTTTCCTAAATAAATTAGCTCCCTCTTCGACAACAAGGATTTTCCTACTTTATCAACTTCTTCAGTTTATACTATACTCACATTCTCCTCTCTATATTTAACCAAATGTGCACTCCTTTACCATATTGGAGTATTATGTGGGCATTCCCATTACATATGGGCCCACTTTCCACACCTATAGCATCTAGGTTTCTATTCTCTACCTCTACCTTTGATTCTAGGGAAAGATATTCTTCCTCTAAATTGACCTCCTCTTTTTGTGCTACTTGTTTCTTTGTTTCCTCTCGCATGAAATTGTCCTCTACTCTCATTACTTTTTCTAGAAATATTTAACTCATACTTTAAAGTAGCTTGATAAGAATCCATGAATATGTTTAAAGTCATGATATTAATCTCACATTAAATATCATACCTCAATCCATTAAGATATATGGAAACATTTTCAACATCCTACTTAATGTGTCCAACTCAAATATTTAATTTATAAAACTCTTTAGTATACTTTCATTATCATAGGCCTCTATCTAATATTTTGCAATAGCTTTGGGATTCCTCAATTGATACCTCAATCCCTTAAGATATATGGACACATTTTCAACATCCTACTTAATGTATCTAACTGAAGTATTTATTTTATAAAAATCTCCAGTATACTTTCATTATCATAGGCCTCTATCTAAGGTTTTTCAATAGCATCGGGAGTCCTCAATTGATACAACCCCGACTCAAGGTTTCGTGAGATGCGATATGAAGTCAACCAATGACTTTTAATTTAAAGCCATTCTCACGTTGGTTATTTCGAATTGATTTGAATTCATGGTTAAATACATTAACGTATGAGTAAAGAGGTAGGATAGTTTTAGTCTAATATTAAGATAATATTTAATATTAAATATTAAATTTTAAACTAATTAATATATAAAATATAATTAATTTAATTAAATTAAAATATAATTAATAATTAGATTAATATTAATTAATAAACAATTTATTAAATAATTAGTTTACTTTATAATTAACAATTAAATTAGAATTAATTATTAGATAATTAGAGTCTAATTTAGGATTAGATTTTTTAAATTAAAATTCTGATTTTTAGCCTGGCAACATAATTTCTAGATTTATTCCAAATTTGACTTATCAACTTTGAAAGTTCATAGATTGAGTTTTACTTGGCCAAATGAGGCCCAGGACGGCTCATTGGAAAGAGAAAATCAAGGAGAACATTTCTAAGGAGATTTCACTAACAGATTTAGTCATTTATTGGGTCTAAAAATAGGCAGAAGATCAAGTTCCGAATTTCTAAAACAAAATCAATTTTCCAAGTTTATTTTCTTCATTTTCATTTTCCCAAGCCTCTTTCAAAGTGCAGATTCATTCATCAATAATATCTTTGGCCAATTAAAGCATCACAGAAATCAATAGAAAGCTTGAATTTCCTTTTTAATTATTTATTTAATTGTATTTGATTGGATTTGTTTTAATGCCAAAATGGCATTTTGATCTTGATTGTTACATCTTAATTTATTTTGATTTCTTTTTGCAGGAAAACAGTAGAAGAGAGTATGAAGAAAAAAGATGTCAATCAATGAGAATGCACCAGCAATTAAAGATTGGAATTTTGAGTAAATAAAAGTGGATTGGGCATATTTTTCTTCAACAAAATTTCCTCTCAAAAATACTTTTGAAAATATTATAAATGGCAGATTGCAGAATGTAATGGGGGCTTCTCTCCTCTGAAATTCTAGGATTATAAAAAGCAATTCTATAATTGGAATATAGAGTTGTAGGGTGAGAGGATAGGAATCTCAGATCTAGAGATTATTGAGGTTTTTATTTTACATTCTGAGTTATGTATAATTAAAAGAGCCTTGCACTATTGTAGCTCTGATTTCGAAAGCAGAAGTTCAGGCATTGTAAAAGACTATCAGAGACCGGAGCTCGATAAATGGACTTAATAAATTGGTATTTTTGATACTATTATTTTAAATGTTGGTTTTATTTTATGATAATATGAATATGTCAATTTACTCGCATACTTGTGCATTTCTATCGATATGAGTAATTTGCTTTAATTTATGTTATTATTTATTTCTACTCTTATGGGCTAAATTCTGATTTCTGAGCTAGTAACTATTTACTCAGAAAACTGTCTTATAAAACTGATTTATTGAATAGTGATATGTTGTGAACTATTTCCGCATGTTATTATTTAATTATTTAAGTTACTCATTAAATGATCAATATCATTTTAAGAACCAAGTGTTGTTGATTAATTATTTCAGTTAAGAGATCTCTAGATAGAATGTGTTTGGTATTCACAATATCAGTTAATTGAACTATTTTTTTAGCTTGATATTCATTTAAAAAAAACATATTTAAATCTCAATTATTTAAAAACATCTTGCTCTTAGTTGGGATAGATCTATATCTGCCTAATTGAGATAGGGTTACAATAGTTTCTTTTGCTTGCATTATAGAACAATTTTTGCATTTAGATTAAGTTCTACATTCTTTTAAGTCCTATTCTCGAAGAGGAAAAATCTTAGTTGTGGTTTGGCTGAACCCAAATCAGCTTAAGGGTCATTCTCTTGCTTGATCAGCAAGAAGAAGTGATTTGATATCCCTGTTTATTGGTAGTTGAAGATACATTTTAAACCAATAGCGATAGGGAAAAGGTAACTGGACCTAGTTAAACCAGTTGGAGCCACTACTCCAAACAGAAATGGAGCTGCTTTAAGGTCCAGACCGGGTGGTTATCCCCCAATGTTGTTGCAGTGATTTTTGAGGCTTCAACATTTTTTTTGCTAGAAGGAGGGCATGAAACTTGTTGTCTATTGGACTCTTTTCAATTTTAACATTTTATCTAAATCATGATGACTCCTCTTAAGCTTCCAATTTGGAGTTGTATACATGGACATGCATCTTCCAATACTCCACCCGAAGTGGTAAGAATCTTGTCTCAGGTAAAGTTTAATGGTAAGAAAAATTCTTATGCTTTTAATCTTGTCTTTCAGTTTATTCAAAACGTTTCAAATTATGATTTTTAAGGAATTGATGAAGGCATTTTATGTAGAATTTTTACTCTCACATTTGCAGTAAAAGCTAGAAACAGGTGTAGAACTCTTCCGGTTGCCTCAATTCACAGCTGGGATCAATTTTTTACAATTTTCATTTGTAAATTTGATGGATACGATTATGAACAGGTATGCGATGAAATTGAATACCTACGAGGATTTGAAAATGAGTCTGTTAGAGATTTTAGTAATTGATTTCATTTGAATTGTTTAAGATTTAAAGTTGAAGATAAACCTATGAAAGAAGAATGACTAGATTGGTTTGAATATATTTGCTCTCTTCCTCCCATTCCCATTCCATATGAAATTAGTTCAAGCTTTGTTCCATCCCCTTCCAACATAAATGAGAATTCCAATATGGATGCGAAAATAAATTATGATGAAGTGGTCTCACAAAGATTAGAAAATATTTCTTATCAAATGCAAGAAGGCAACAACAGCAATTTTGGAGAAAGAGCTGCTTTGAAATCTGAAAGTTACTCTGCAGTCAATTCAGAAAATTAGATTGCAAATCATCAAGTACAAGCAACAATCAAATTGAATAATAACATGAAAACTGCTGTACAAATTTCTGAATTTTTCCATGATGAGCAAATGCCGAAATCAGAGCAGCGAAGCAACCTTCTTCAAGAAAGCATGAGTAGACAAAGAAATGATCTAGAATATGAAATTTATAGTGAACATAATGCACATGGTTTCTCGAAAAGAGAAACTTTTGAATCCATTATTTCTGATTCTCATTTTTCCCTTTATCCTGATATTTTTAATGTTGGTAATTGTTCCCCTCTTGGTATTAATGATATTTCAGAAAATAAAGAGGATGATTTAAAGAAATTACCAATAAGTTTTTATCAAGATAGAAAAACAATTATTGATCATTCTTTTTCCATTAATGAACATGAATTTTCTATTCCTCCTTGCTTTGATATATTGGATGAAACCAAAGGGAATTCTAGAGAATATTGTGAAGTCGTTTATGATAATTACTCTGACATTAAGGATGTTGATTTCTATTCTTCGCAAGAGAACCCTCATGATAAAATTCAAATAACATCTGTGAATGAGAAACATTTCAATTTAGATATTATTTCAATCAATCCTCATTCCGGAGCAGCAAATTGTCTTCATGATTTCAGCATTCGAGAAAACATTCCAATTTATGATTCATATCATGATCAAACACCCATTCCTACTCATAATCATAATTTTCTTTCTAATTCACAAGTTGGAATTGACAATTACTCAAATTTCATTATTCTGGCCAATCCTTCTGAAAAAAAAATATTTTAAAACAATCCCAATTGTGTTGTAACATTAGTTGTATCAATAGTGATTTCACTTTATTTTTTCTTTCACATTTATTTTGTTCAAATTTGGATTTATTTTCTAATTTTATTTCTGATATATTTTTTGACACTTTACGCTAGAATATTGAGCACTTTAATAGTAAACAGTCAATTGATGCATTGCCCTATTGGGAAATTGAAGTTTCATATTATAATCATGAACATCAAAAGCTATTAATATCTCAATTTCAATCAATGCTAATGTTTTATCAATTACTTCTACCTTCTCAAAGGCAGTGTATATATTTATTACTAACATTTGAACTGTGTATATATGAAGGAATTAAAATGAGAGAGTGGTTACATTGGAAATATGACTATACTTAGTCATTTTTCTGCATATGGTTAGAGTAAGAGTAGAATTAATGTAGTTAGTTTGTTTATGTAATTAATTCATTTTCAACAGTTCTGTAGATATAAATAGAGCAAGCAATCAGCCCTTTCATATCATATACATGTTCAAGAAAATATTTTTTTCTCATCAGAAAATTTTTAATTCTTGCTTCCCATTTTTACATAAAATATTTTTCAGCAATACCTCTACTTATAACTACATCTCTATCTATCCTAAATAATGTCTTGACTGAATTTAATTGAGTCTGCACTTGGCATCGATCACCTCAAAGCCAATTTTCTCCATTTTGAGATTTTCTTTTGAAATTTATTTGTCAAAAGTTTTGAGGATACAAAGCTTCATGATCTCATTGTCTCATGAAATATATGACTCTCTATTATAAGATTAATTCCAATTCAATTATTATTATTCAGTCTCACCTTTCGCTATAATCACATGAAGTTTATATTATCTTCCTCAAAATTTGTTAAAATGAAATTCAGGGTGTCCATTTTATTGTGTGCACACATTCAAATCTGTGTTGATATTCTTTCACAATAAGTGGCTTTATTCCATTCTGATTTTTGGTTTATTATATGTTGCTACAATACACATCACATTTATTTACTAAAGGTATTATTTAATAGTCACTATAACAATACATATTTTTTTCAAGTTAATTCGGAATGAGCAGAGGTAATAAATTGTTGTTGCAATTCAAAAGGGAACATATTCTCATTTTCGTTTCTGATGGATGCTATGAATTTAAATCTTCTGAACATGAATAATTGATTTCCTTCAGCTTCATTGCTCACTCTAATTTACACTAAATAATGAGATGATTTTGAACAAAGTCAAAATTCTGATAAATCAAAGGAAGAATTCGAAGAATCATGAGGTAAAAGCTATAGAGAATTTCCTTCCAGGTACGCATTTACAAGTTCATTTTCATCTATTATTAGTTTTTCTTTTCCTTATTTTATTTTTATTCTTGTTCTATTTTATTTGCATATTTTCATTTTTTTCAAAACTTGAAGTAAACAACAAACCCATTTCAAATTTGCAACAGGCTTAGGGAAATTTTATTTGTGATTCATTAGAATTTGAGAATTTTTTAACTTTTCTTTCATTCATTTAGAAAACCCATTTGAAATTTAAAACAGTATCGCAAGATTCATATCAGAAACATTTCAACTTGATTTTAAAATTTCTCATACTATAGTGAATATATATATTAGCGTATAGGCGTATCATAGGCGTATCATGTTGTATTACATCTTCAACTTAATTTTGCTGATTTTTGAGAGCTGCATCATCCATCGCATTGCCACTATCGCAAGAATCATATTGGCATTTTCGACATGACTATTGTCCTATATTCTGATATGCCAATATCACAATCACTTCATCGCATTTTTATTCATGGTCATGTCATTATTCTGAATCTGCAATGTGCAACATGTGATGTGTGATGTGAGATATACGATGTGTGATATGCGAAGTATAAAGCATAATGCGACTATTCCCCGATTCTTGATATAACAATAATTCAATGTCGCAATCGCTCCATCTCATCGCATCATCCGAATAAGGAATTATGTTGTATGAAATATTTCAAAACCAATTTTGGGTAACCATTATGGTACTAAAGAAATCAATGAAAAATTTGCAGCATATTTAAATCATTTTGATTTCTCATGTATTTCAGTTTTAAATAATTCCATAATTAAATATGAAATTCAAGACCTCTTTATCTTTAAATTTCATTATCTTAAATTTGGTCTTAACTTTGAACAATTTACAAAATCAAGGAGTTTGTATGAAACTTATAATATTTTGAGAACATTCATCAGTGCAAATTCTCAATCTCATTTCTCATGCATTTGTTTTAATTTCGATTTCCTTGAACATATCGCATTCCCTTTTTTACATTTTACTGCTTGCTTTAGTTTAAATAAAATAAATAATGATTTTGGATTATAGGGTTTTGGTTAGTTTGAGTTCTTCATGTTTTCAATGTTAATTAAAAGAAGAAATCAGCTAGTATTGGAGAAACTGATACCTTTAAGGTAAGATCAAATTCAATTATCCAATGGTAATATCCATGTACCCATTTTCATTAATTTTCAATTTTTTTTTTTTTTTAATTATTTTGATATTTAAATCTGTTTTTCAGCTCTGCATAAAAGCTTTCAATCATCTGCCAGATCATATTTTGAAAGTCCTATACTCTTCGCCTAGTTTTATTTCATGAAGCAGCGATAATATTTGTCGAAACAGCTACACTAGGAAGTTTCTGAACCTTTAATTTGTTTCTTTAAGCATTTCTTTTATTAGAAAATATTTAATATGATGCTTAGAAACAAGAAGATTGACATCAAACAAAAAATTTTCATTTTGGCTGAATTTTATCATCACTGCTATTTAAAGCCTAAAACATTTACAACCCTGCAAGGCATAATTCATTTGAATCTCATCATAAGAAGGAATAATTACATGATTATTCTCTTTTAATTCATTTTGTTGAGACATTGGTATAAACATTCTTGTTAGAGTTTGCGTTTCAAAATTAGGATTTTCCTTTCCAGTTTTATATTTCTTCATTTTTATTTTTGATTGCTAATTTCTTTTCTTTCTTTAGCTTAAGAATTCTTTTGTTTTGATTTTCACTTTTAATTTTGGTGACTCTGCCATGATATATATAGGAGGCCTTCTTATTACCTAATTATGGTTGGCATACATGGGAAAAAAAAATGTTAATAGTTTACTATTAGCTTTTTCTTAAAATCTTTTAATAAGGTTTGTTTTTTCTTATTATAAAGGTAAATATACTTAGGGAAGTGATTACAAAAAAAAGGAATTTGACGAAGTATCATAAAATCTAAGAAATTTCTTTTTCATCAAAATTGTAATTATTTTGAGATTTCAATATTTTATTAAGATCTTTCAAAATTCTATTATCAGTCAAGAAAATTTATTTTTAACCAAGTAAAGACACTTTACAACAAAGAAATTTTAACTCTGAAATTGTCATTATGAACTCTTAAGGAGTCAATTATTCTCCTTGTTCAAAAGAGTTTTGTTTTTCTAGAGTGTAATCCAAAAATATATTTAAACTTAAAATATAAGAAGTCTCATCACGAGCCTGCTTACCATGATCATAGGGGAAATATAGGTTGACATTACCAACACTGCTAAACAAACCAGGGTAATGGCTTATGATTGAAAACAATTATAAGACAAGGGGTCTCATCACGAGCCATCTTGTTCAGTCCAATTATAACCAATGAATGGTATTGTCAACTATCTCGCTACCAAACCAGGAAAATGGCTTTTAAGAACTAAAAAAATAAAAATAAAAAATAAACATATATAAATGGATTTATCTCTAGGTCAATAATTCTTAAATAGATGGGATTCTAAATCATTCATGATTAAAGGTAACCCTGTCGAGATTATAGATGTTTGCTGGCAACAATGGCTCTACTTGTGACAAATGAGTACATTTTAAAAGCTAAGCTGTAAAGTGACCCCTACTTTATCCCTACAACTAATTAAGAATTGATATAGAGTTTTGAAATATTTTAATTTATGAGGAATTTTAAGAAAATTACAATAAGATCATTCTTGCTTTTATTCAGATTAATGAACCTAGTCAAGCATTCCAAAAGTAATTTTCACTTCTTTAATTTTAGGAAAATCTCATTCATATCAAACAGAGATAACTGGTTCTTCTCTCGTATGTCGCCATTATTGTGGTAAAACACAACCCCCCCATTTTTGACTTGTTCACTTCAAATAATGGGGACCCTTTCTATAAAATTTTTTGCTAAATGCCTTTTAGGATTTTTATTAAGTTAATTACCCCACGATTTTCTTAATTTTTTCATATTTTTTAGATTTTTGTTTTGATTGCTTGGTTGAAATCGATTTTTTATAAGTTTCCCGTTGATACTTGTTTTGCCTCATTTGGTCAACTGGTTTGTAAATGGCACTCCTTTGAAGTCTAATCAATTATGTCGCGTCGATCAAAAAATGCGTAAAATGTACAATATTCCATTTTTGTAATTAAATTAGTTCAATAATGCATTTATTTTAAATATTAACCCATAGTTAGTTATTACTAACATTTTTCATTTTTTACTTATACAACGAAATCATAAAGCATCGGGATTTTAGTCATTTATTCCAATTTTCTATTTTCAAATAAATTACTAATTTCGAAAACTCAAAATGTCAAAGTGGTTGTAATTTATTTTTATCAAAATGGCTGTATTTTAGATAAGAAAATACACTTTAGATAATTTCATAATTTAATTAAAAATCATTAAAATAAAACCAAAATAAAAAATCGATATTTAAAATTAAATCTTAAATTAATTAAATTAATTATTATATAAAATATAATTAAATTAATTAAATCAAAATTTAATATAAAAATATATATATATATAATAAAAAACAAGAATTTTATTACATCGCATCAGAGATTTTTATCGTATCGGGGATTTCTTATCGCAACATTCTTTTAAAAAACCCTAATGACCTCCATTCCCCGATCAGCGATATGCGATGGCTCAGGATTCAAAGGACTTAGAAGCATTAGCCTTAGTTTTATAACACTTAAATTTAAAAATAATAATGTGATCGCTCCATCGCATCAGGAGTCCTCAATTGATACAACCCCGACTAAAGGTTTTGTGCGATGCAATATGGAGTCAAACCATTCCTGCGATGCGATATGGAGTGAAACCATGAATTTTAATTTAAAGCCATTCCCACGTTGTTTATTTCGAATTGATTTGAATTCATTTTTAAATAAATTAACGTATGAGTAAAGAGGTAGGATAGTTTTAGTCTAATATTAAAATAATATTTAATATTTAATATTAAATTTTAAATTAATTAATATATAAAATATAATAAATTTAATTAAATTAAAATATAATTAATAATTAGATTAATATTAATTAATAAATTGTTTATTAAATAATTAGTTTAGTTTATAATTAACAATTAAGTTAGAATTAATTATTAGATAATTAGAGTCTAATTTAGGATTAGATTTTTTAAATTAAAATTTTGATTTTTAGCCTGGCAACAGAATTTCCAGATTTATGCCAGATTTGACTTATCAACTTTCGAAGTGCATAGATTCAGTTTTACTTGGCCAAATGAGGCCCAGGATGGCTCAATAGAAAGAGAAAATCAAGGAGAAAATTTCTGAGGATATTTCACTAATAGATTTAGTCATTTATTGGGTCTAAAAACAGATAGAAGATCAAGCTCTGAATTTCTAAAACAAAATCAATGTTCTGAGCTTATTTTCTTCATTTTCATTTGCCCAAGCCTCTTCCAAAGTGCAGATTCATTCATCAATGATATATTTGGCCAATTAAATCATCACAGAAATCAATAGAAAGCTTGAATTTCCTTTTTAATTATTTATTTAATTGTATTTGATTGGATTTTTTTTAATGCCAGAATGGCATTTTGATCTTGATTGTTACATCTTAATTTATTTTGATATTTTTTTGTAGGAAAATAGTAGAAGAGAATATCAATAAAAAAGATCTCAATCAATGAGAATGCTCCAACAATTAAATATTGGAATTTTGAGCAAATAAAAGTGGATTGGGCATATATTTCTTCGATAAACTTTCCTCTCAAAAATACTTTTGAAAATATTATAAATGACAGATTGTAGAATGTAATGGGGGCTTCTCTCCTTTGCAATTCTGGGATTCTAAAAAGAAATTATGTAATTAGAATATAGAGTTTTAGGGTGAGAGGAGAGGAATTTTAGATCTGGAGATTATTAAGGTTTTTCTTTTACATTCTAAGTTATGTATAATGAAAAGACTCTTGCACTATTGTAGCTCTAATTTTGAAAGAAGAAGTTCAACCATTGTAAAAGACTATCAGAGACCGAAGTTGCAGAAATGGACTTAATAAATTGGTATTTTTGATACTATTATTTTAAATGCTGGTTTTATTTTATGATAATATGAATATGTCAATTTACTCGCATACTTGTGTATTTCTGTCGGTATGAGTAATTTTCTTTGATTTATGTTATTATTTATCTCTACTCTTAAGGGGTGAATTTTGATTTCTGAGTGAGTAGCTACTTACTCAGAAAACAGTCTTATAAAACTCATTTATTGAATAGTCTATGTTGTGAACTATTTCCGCATGTTATTATTTAATTATTTAAGTTAATGATTAAATGATCAATATCATTTTAAGAACTAAGTGTTGTTGATTAATTATTTCAGTTAAGAGATCTCTAGATAGAATGTGTTTGGTATTCACAATATCAATTAATTGAACTATTTCGTTAACTCGATATTCATTTGAAACAAACATATTTAAATCTCAATTATTTAAAAGCATCTTGCTCTTAGTTGGGATAGATCTATATCTACCTAATTGAGATAGGATTAAAATAGTTTCTTTTGCTTTCATTATAGAATAAGTTTTTCATTTATATTAAGTTCTACATTCTTTTAAGTCCTCTTCTCGAAGAGGAAAAATCTTAGTTGTGGTTTGGCTGAACCCAAATCGTCTTAAGGGTCATTCTCTTGCCTGATCAGCAAGAAGAAGTGATCTGATATCCCTGTTTATTGGTAGTTAAAGATACATTTTAAACCAATAGCGATAAGGAAAAGGTAACTGGACCTAGTTAAATAAGTTGGAGCCACTACTCCAAATGGAAAAGGAGGTGCTTTAAGGTCCAGACTAGGTGGTTATCCCTTAATGTTGTTGTAGCGATTTTCTAGGCTTCAACAAGTTGGAAATCCAACAATCAAGATCAAAACTTATTAGATGTCTAAGATCATATCCAAATTGATTCGTGTGAATTTCTAGTGAATTATAACCTTCCTCAATTAATTAATATTAATTAACTGGTTTTCCTAAGTTAGACTTAGGAAAAATTGAAATGATGATCAGTTAATTTAATTGAGCTCTCTCTATGTGGAATTTCCAGAAGCAATTTCTGGCTTTGGGAGAAATCATGTGTTTTAGCCTCCCCACAAGGTTTCAAAACTATAACACCATCTGATGCTACAAAATCTAACAAACCTTAATGAAAATCCTAAAGAGCCCATTTGGCCTATAACTATTTTAGAGTAATGAACTGTCCCTTCACTCACCACATCTCCACCACATAGTCCTACTTCATTGTATCACACCACCACACCCTTTCACAGGATAGTGGAAAAACTTGCTTTCTTCATACCCTCATAAACCAATTGCAGAGTTCACAACCCAATTCATTGATCAGGCTACTACAATGATCATAGCATGCACAACTATGATTGATTATTACAACACTTTCAAGAATCAATACCTACATACCATTCTAGGTTTGTGTCCTTTATTTGAGGGAGAATAACTAGTCCAGGGGTAAAACACATCAGCATTAGTTTTGCAACCAAAATAAGGACCGTGAGAGAAAAGAAAGGATTGACAAAATAGTGAGTCAATAGGTTTTGGTTGAGGCCTATTGGGTCCTTCATTTTTTGAAGCATATTGAACGATTTTTCTGGAAAAGAGATGCAAGGATAGGAAGTGCAAGCTGAAAAAGAAAATGGTAAAATAGGTCATAAAGCATGAAAAAATAAATAAAATGACAAGTGGAGAAAGAAAAAATTACATTAGAACTCGTGAAGTCTATGGAATAAGGATCGAGATGTTACATTTGAAAGAATCATGTGAAAAGTAAAACAAGCAATTAGATTTTGTAAATATTGTTAAGGCATACTAAATTAAGCAAGCATGGACAAGATAAAAGGAGTGAATCTATATATAGCCATAGAGATTAAGCTTGAAAGAGAGAGAAAAGAAAGGTCAGCATAATGTTGGAATGAATATTGAAGTATTTTGGTACATTATATTGTAATCTTGACTTGTTGAATGGTTTTGGAAAAATTATGAAAATATCTTGTGTAGTTTTTACGAATCTATCATGTAATGGCTCGGGCTCCTGTGAGATAATATACAAGAAGCTTGTTGTGGGGATCTGTATGTATATTATTATGATTGAATGAAAATGTGTTGGGTAGTACTTTAAATTTTCTTTTAAATATCGCCATCAAATTCTCTAAATGTATCCATTTTATTTTGTCCGAGAGATATTTGAAGATTTGTGAATGATTATGGGAATATTGTTGTATATTTTAATAAATGAAATGAATAATTTCACTGTCTAGATGCTCAACCCATAAATTAATAGTCTTGGAATTCATTGGGTGAGACTTTTGTCAGTTGCAAAGGAATGAAAATGGAAATGTTTTTCTAGAGTACGATGGCCACCTTTGTTGGCAGCCTTCTGTTGAACCTCGGGTCCATACAGTAATTTTTATTTTCCAATAAATGATTATTTTTTCCATTTTCTTAAATAAATTAGATCCCTCTTGAAAACCAAGTATTTTCCTACTTCATCAAATTCTTCAGTTTCTACTATACTCACTTTCCCCTCTCTATATTTAACCACATGTGTACTCCTTTACTACGTTGGAGTATTATATGGGCATTCCCATGACATATGGCCTCACTTTCCACATCTATAACATCTAGGATTGTATTCTCTACCTCTACCTTTGATTCTAGGGAATTATATTATTCCTCTAAATTCACCTCCTTTTTTTGTGCTACTTGTTTGTTCGTTGCCTCTCACATGAACTCTTCCTCTACTCTCATTATTTTTTCTAGAAATCTTTTACCCATATTTTAAAGTAGCTTGGTAAGCATATCTGACTATGTTTAAAGTCGTCATATCAATCTCACATTAACTATCATAACTCAAGCCCTTAAGATATATGGAAAAATTTTCAACATCCTACTCAATGTATCCAACTCTAGTATTTAATTTATAAAACTTTTAAGTATACTCTCATTATCATAGGCATCTATTTAAGGTTTTGCAACTTCTTGAAAAGATTTATTTGGTAATCCTTGGATAGGAACTTGTTCTTAATATTTCCTAATACTCTTTCCCAATTTATAATTTTGGCATTACCTTCTCTTTTCCTATCATTCTGCAATTCATTACAACACAGTGTTGCATGTCCCTTAAACCTTGTGACAAAAAAATTCACTTTCTAGAAAATGATACATGCCTATATAATTTTGTTGCTAAAAATATCCTATCATAATTTTTAAAAGTGAAAGCTGAAAGGAACGATATCGTTTTACTACTTATTACTAAACGGGAGGTTACCATATTTCTCTTTTTTCTATTATGTCCTTTCCTAGTATCACATGTGACATAATTAAAAGTTTATAGTTCAACCTATTTTCTTCCCAATTCATACTCCTAAGTCAAATTCATGCACTTTCTAAGTAATTATGTTCCACCATAGCCACATAGTTTAACTATTTTTAGGGAGAAAAAGCCCTTTAAATTACACATAAAGACAAAAAATCCCTTACAATTCCAGAAAATGATTAAAGTTTCCTTAGAGTTACATAATAGTACAAAAATTCGTTGGAATTACACAAAGACACCAAAAATTCCTTACAAAAGTTTCCTTCCAATTATATTCCAATTACATAACAAGGCTAATGTGGCCTCCTATTTGGTATACTTTGATTCTCTAGGTGATCATAAAGCTACAAAATTTAATTTTCATGTCATTGAAAACATTATCTTAGATGAGGCATTGTCATGTAACGCTAATGAGTTGTGAGTGATATTGCAATGGAGAATGGTCCAATTGATTATTTATAAATTCATAGCATGTGATCATTAAGATGCCTTGAAGATGTCTTATCCCTTTATCCTTCTCATATGATTTTCAAAGTCCAAGATTATTTCTAGTAAGAGTATACCCATGGAACAAAGACTTCATAGTAAGGATAATCCAATAATTCCATTGCGAGTGGATAAACATTGCAAGAAAAATTTCTCCTTATTGTTAGTATTTCTACTTACAATATTTAGCACATATATTCATCACAATTATTTCAACTTATCATCACTTCACCAGTGTGGTTGGAGGATAAATTAGTTAGAAAATATTCAAAACATAATGAACTTGTCCTCTCACATGAGTAGCAGTAGAAAGAACATTTCTCTATTGTTGAAAAACAGGATCATTTGTGCTTGGGTGAAGAAAAACTACAGAAACATGTCTAATAAATCACTATTAAAATCCAATATAAGTGGTTAGTAGTTTTTGAATATGCCTCTAATGTGTCAGAATATATTACTGGTTCGTGAGCCCACATAATTCCTTGAGTTTCTTGAGACCACATATACTGAAAGCATTGTCACAAACAAGGATTTGCATGGTAATATTATTGAGCTAGAAATTATATTCTTGATCCTATAAGGAAACTCCAGTAGCATGTCAATAATAGCATTGAGAAAGGATCGACTCTTAAGGATACACTTTAGAAGCACATGTGGTTATCAAAAGAGATTTTCCATCAAGTTCAAGATTCTCTAGGATTTCATTCTAAGCGTAATTATCCTCTATATCAATTCTAAGGAAAGAGAAAAAAATTAATAGAGAAAGCCCTTGCAATCACATATCAAGCACACCAACAAACCTTGTTTCGTGAGGCTAAAGATATTGATAAGAATATTCATGGATTTGAGGAAGAGTCACACATGGCCAAACCTGCCCTCTAATACCTTTAGCCTACCTCCAATGCCAAATATGTACTAGCATTATATGATTGACATTGACGTAGATTCTCAGTGGAAAATATTTCTTTCTTCATACCCTCAGAAACCAATTATAGAGAATACAACCCAATTCATTGATCAGTCTACTACCATTGTCGATGCATGCAAAAATATGATTGATTATTACAACACTTTCAAGAATCAAGCTCTACATACCATTATAGAATTAGGTCCTTTTTTTGAGGGAGAAGGACTAGTGTAGGGGTAGAGTTCATCAAAATTAGTTGTGCAACCAAAAGAAGAACCCTGAGAGAAAATAAAGGTTGAATAAGGGGTCAGTCAATATATTTTGGTCGTGACCTAATGGGTACTTCGTTTTTGGAAGCGTTTTGAAATTTTTTCTGAAAAAGAGCTACGAAGATAGGAAGTGCAAGTAGAAAAAGAAAATGGTAAAATAGGTCATAAAGAAAAGAAAAAAAATGGCAAGAAGAGAAAGAAAAAAATTATAGTGGAACTCGTGAAGGCTATGGAAAAAGGATCGAGATGTTACATTTAAAAGAATCAAGTGAAAAGTACACCAAGCAGATATATTATGTCAAGATGGTTAAGTTAAGCTAAATCAAGAAAACATGGACAAGATAGAAGGAGTGAATATATATATAGCCATCGAGATTAAGTTTAAAATAGAGAGAGAGAAGAAAGGTTAACATAATGTTGGAATGAAGACTAAAGTCTTTGGGTACATTCTATTGTAATCTTCACATGTTGAATGGTTTTGGAATTTTTTTGAAAATATCTTATGTAGTTTCTATGGATATATCATGTAATGGATCGAGATTCTATGAGATAATATGTGAACTATTTGTTGCAGGGATCCGTATGTATATGCTTATGATTGAATGAAATTTTTTTGGGTAGTCCATTCAATTTTTTTTTATATCTCCATTAAATTGTATAAAAACGTATCCGTTTTCTTTTGTGTGAGATATTTTTGAAGATTTATGAATGATTATGGGAATATTATTGTATATTGAAATCAATGAAATGAATAATATCACTAGCTATTTGCTCAACACATCAATTAATAGTATTTCCATGCCTTGGGTGATACATTTCTCCCTTGCGTAGGAATGAAAATGGTGATGTTGTCATAGACTGCGATGGACACCTTTGTTGGCACCCTATTGTCGAACCATGGATCCATATAGTAAATTTTTTTACCAATAAATGATTCCTTCATTCCTTTCCATAAATACGTTATATCCCTCTTCAACAACAAGGATTTTCCAACTTCAGAAGCTTATTCAGTTTCCACTATACTCACATTCTCCACTCTATATTTAACCACATTTAAAATCCTTTACTAGGTTGGAGTATTATATGGGCATTCCCATGACATATGGCCTAACTTTCCACACATGTAGAATCTAGGTTGGTATTCTCTACCTCTACCTCTACCTCTAGGGAAAGATGTTCTTTCTCTAAATTCACCACCTATTCTTTTGCTCCTTGTTTGTTTGTTTCCTCTCGAATGCAATTTTCTTCTACTCTAATTATTTTTTCTAGAAATCTTATACTCATATTTGAAAGTAGCTTGGTAAGCATCCCTGATTATGTTTAAATTCATCATATCAATCTCACATTAAATATCATACCTCAAGTCCTTAAGATATATTGAAACATTGTCAACATCCTACTCAATGTGCCCAACTCCAATATTTAATTTATAAAACTCTTCAATATAATTTCACTTTCATAAGCCTCTATCTAAGGTTTTGCAACTGCTTGAAAATATTTAGTTGGTAATCCTTGGCTAGGAACTTAATCTTAATTTTTCCTAATACTCTTTCCCAATTTATAATTTTGGCCTTTCCTTCTCTTTTCCTATCATTCCGCACTTCATCACACCACTAGGTTGCAGTCCCTTAAACCTTGTGACAACAAACTTCACTTTATTTTCCTCATCTACTTATTCACATTCCAATTTCTTGTCCAAGGAATGCATTGAATCATCAACATTCAAATTACCTTCATATGCTTGGTAACTTGAGTCACTGTTTAGGGAAATGAAATGTTTGACTATCCAAGAACTAAGACCTCTGAATTGAGCACGAGATGACAACAATTTGGACTTCACATTAATTGGTGCATAGCTAGCAATAAATACTTGGCCTTAAACAAGAATTCAACATCTAAATCCTTAAAAAAAAAAATAGAAATCCCTTTTTCAGTGATATAAGCCTACAACCGCTCAATAGTTTACTCCACATAATACAAACACAATGCTAAAATGATCGAACAAAGTGAACATAGAGTACAACTCAAAAAAAAATTATATTGCATAGAAGAAGAATTGCTACACATGGTTCACTAATTCTAATACATATAACGAGGCAACCACATAGGATACAATGAATATTTCTCTCACCCTCATGAAATTCTCCTCCCCCTTCATCATTAGTTCCTAAAGAAAGAAACCTCTAGTGCAAAATAGAGGTTGTAACTAACAAACCTGTGATTTTTTTCCTACCATTGTCCCTCTTCTAGAAACTATTGCCACACTACCAAATGTAATATTTGCATTTACCCCTTAAGTACACTTCAACATAACCTCCTATTTAACAGAGGCCCCCTAGGCTAAATATCGCGGATTATAGAAAAAAACATTATTCATGTGGGTGAAATATAAACGTTCTGAGATGTTCTTGCAACATTTTGTTTCTTAGTATGATATAGGAATTATTATACCTTTGATCAATTGTTCTCTGACATTATTTGCAAAAGGAAGTTTTTCACAACACCTCAGTTTGTATAGTAGTATACAGTTTCATTTGGTCTATAATCTTGGTATACATAAACATATTCAATTTTTTTTCATTTTATGTATACATTCTCACTTAATAACCAACAATCCAATAAGAAAGGTAATGATTTTGGAGTTATTTAGTAATACATTGAATCTATTCTTTCCCTTTAATAAATTTTCCAACCAATAGTAAATGGGAAATTCATTAATTTTTTAGGCAACCGTGATGTTTATATACCCTTGGAAAAATGTAGTTCCATCACATTAGTCCACTAGATCAAGATTTTGTACTACATTAATTCTTGTTAATTGAAAGTTAATAAAATATTAATTCATCACACTTGTATGAGATTTGACACATGATCATAATCAAGTGAAATAGTTGATTGTTCCTCTCTAAAATGGAATAATTAAGTGGTTATATGTTGGTCAATTGGGAAATATACACATTATTTAGATTCACAATCATCACATTCACCATTACTATTTGAGAAACATAAGTAAAAAACCAAAAATTCCATAACCCTATTTTAACTATATAGTTTTGTGATGCTTATACTAAACGAATGTGTATCCTTAGTTGCTTCCCATCTCTATGTTTGTGATCAATCTGCATTGGACAAATCCCATAAATATCTCTATGCATGTCCATTCCTTATTAATTGGTCTTCTCATTTTCTTGTCCCCTTTTCCTGTAGTAAAAAACAACATCCAATAATAGATTTTACAACATCAATGGAAACATTGGCTTTGAACCTCATTTCTTGCCCACATAATGTTATTTCCATGCATTTATCCACTCCCTAACAATCACATTTCTCATGTCATTCTTTGAAATAGTTCCAAATATGGAGCATCTTGCTTTGTTTATTAAACTTGCACAATAATTGAAATATGCAAGCATTTGCAAATTAGTCTAGGAAACCATCTAACCAAATCCAATGTGATTCAACCTATGTAGAAATGATATTCCTTCAACATAACTCTATTGTCTATGTTACTATATTATCCATATCTATATGTGATATCAACCATACTACTAACCTCTATTGAGTGATGATATTGACATTAATTCTCTTTTTAGTGTTGAAAGAGGTAGTCTACAACGAAATTAACCAAATATATGGATATACTAATGAAAAATGTATCTCTTCATATTCTAAAATGCTCATCTTATTATCAAAAGAGTTGGACATGGTAAAAAAATCGTCGACTCTTTTAAAAGAAACCATTAGCGCAGCTGCAAACTCACAAATTTATGGAAAATAATACATACCTATATAATTTTGTTGCTAAAAATATTCTTTTCATAAGTTTTAAAAGTGCAATCTCAAATGAATGATACCATTTCACTACTTATTACTAAACTCAGAAGTTACCATCTTTTTATTTTTTCTTTTATGTCCTTCCCTATTATCACATGTGACATAATTGAAATTTTGTAGTTCAACCACTTTTCTTCTCAATTCATGCACTTTCTAAGTAACTATGTTCCACCACAACCACATAGGTTACCTATTTTTTAAGGATAAAAGACCCTTTCAATTACACAAAAAGACAAAAATTTCCTTGCAATTCTATTATATCATCATTTTCCACCTCTATATACTTGATGCTCTGTGTTACCTTGGGGAGCACTTTCCTTTCACACTTGGCCCTTTACCTAAAACACATTATTTTGAATTCCATACATGACTCTGGCCTCCCAAAATAGCGTGCACATGCGGGTCTAGTTATACCCAACCCGTTTATATAATTTAAAGCATGAAAAAATATAAAATTTCATTTTTTTTTGGTTGGGTTTATGGGTTACACCGAAAGCCTACCTACAGGAGCCTATGACCTAAATGTATCCCAACTATAACAACTGTTCTAGGGTGGTAGAAATCCACCTCATGGGAAGGCCTAAAGTTGAGAGAGAGATAGGTATTGAGATTATGGCCAGTTAGTGTGTGATCAACTCATATTTATCCATGTGACTGCTGCACTTCCGAGATTGTGGAAGCCCTTGTTTCCTTCATGGAGATGTTCATTCCTCTTATATGACATCCGTGTGTATATTTATGGAAGGGGATTGTTGAGGCTTAGGCTCGACGAATCTGGAGGACGGTTTCACTTGGAGTCGTGGCTGAATCAGGTGGTATTCCTCAACACATCTTTACATACATCAATAAAGAAGCTTTGTCTCATTCTTGATCTTCATGATATTAATGCTTTATACATGTTATGATCTTGTTATGATTGTAAATTTTCTTGCTTCTCATTGCTGTATGATTCTTGGTATGTTGGGTTCTCAACCCAAACGCTAGGGTAATTCATCCCGTCACAAATTCCACAAAATTATTAAAATTTTCTTGCGGTTACATAAGAGTACAAAAATTACAGAAAGGTTCCAAAAAATCCTTACAAAAGTTGTCTTTCAATTATATTCCAATCACACAACAAGGCCAATGTGGCCTCCTAGTTGTTAGACTTTAAATCTCTAGGTGATCATAAAGTTAGACACTTTAATTGTCATGTCATTCTAAACATTATCTTAGATGAGAGGTTGTCATGTGACACTAATAAGTTGTGAGTGATATTGCAAAGGAGAATGGTCCAATTTATTATTTATAAATTCATAACATGTGATCAAGATGTGTTAAAGATGGCTTGTGACTTTTTCAACAAGTTCATTGAATTGGTTCTTAAAATTTCTCCCTTCTCAAATTAGCCTTGTTATAATCATTTTATTTAAAATATTGTGATGATAATAAAGGGCAGACTCATGAAGAAAAAACCTATAACTAACCTTGTTATAATCATTTTATTTAAACTATTATGATGATAATAAAGGTCCGACTCATGAAGAAAAAACCTATAACAACTTCGAAACGTGGGCCTCTCACCCCTCTTGCACTTTTCGGAAAATCCCATCTAACACATTCAAGTAAAATGTATAGGGTCGGCCTGACACCACCACATTTGTAAAATCCTAGCCACCGTATTTAAATACGTATATCACCATGACCATTGAATCGGTTCCGCACTCACCTCTGCGTATTATTTCTGTAGCGACAAAGCATTACACTAAAAGAACCGATAAATCTGCCAAAAGACAAAAGTGGTGAGTTCTGATTCTCATTCCTCATAGTTTGAAAATAATCTTCGTTTTACGGTGACTCTGGAATTTTAGTTTGATTGAATTCGTATTTCATTCATTTCTCCACAATAAATCTTCCAAAACACAAAAGTGGTGGGTTCTGATTTTCTTTACGCACGTAAATTGAAAATAATTTGCGTTTTACGGCGGTGAGTCTGGATTTTTACTTTGATTGAATTAGTATTTCATTCGTTTCTCGACATTAACGGGAGCAGAGATAAGAGATAAAAATATAAGCATAGACGCAATGGCACAGACTCAGGTCCAAGAACGAGAACCCCGTGTTTCACATCAACAACAGGGAGATGTTAATGGCAGAGACAATGAATCCGCCAGGAAATATTTGTATGTGGGGGATCTGGAGCCCAATGTTACTGAAGTGCAGATTTATGAACTCTTCCAAGGGATTGGCCCACTTCTCAGTGTTCGCATAACCAATACTTCTCTCGGATACTTCTCGCGAGGCTTTACGTAGCTTGAATTTTACACCCCTTGATGGAAAGCCTATTCGGATAATGTAGTCTACAATGAAATTAAACAAATATACGGATGTACTAATGGAAAATGTATCTCTTCATATTCTAAAATGCTCATCTTATTATCAAAAGAGTTGGACATGGTAAAAAAATTGTCGACTCTTTTAAAAGAAACCATTAGTGCGGCTGCAAAATCATAAATTTATGGAAAATAATACATACCTATATAATTATGTTGCTAAAAATATTCTTGTAATAAGTTTTAAAAGTGCAATCTCAAATGAATGATACCATTTCACTACTTATTACTAAGCTCAGAAGTTACCATCTTTCTCTTTTTTCTTTTATGTCCTTCCCTATTATCACATGTGACATAATTGAAATTTTGTAGTTCAACCACTTTTCTTCTCAATTCATATTCCTAAGTGAAATTCATGCACTTTCTAAGTAACTATGTTCCACCACAACCACACAGGTTACCTATTTTTTAAGGATAAAAGACCCTTTCAATTACACAAAAAGACAAAAATTTCCTTGCAATTCTATTATATCATCATTTTCCACCTCTATATATTTGATGCTCTGTGTTACCTTGGGGAGCACTTTCCTTTCAGACTTGGTCGTTTACCTAAAAAACATTATTTTGAATTCCATACACGACTCTGGCCTCCCAAAATAGCATGCACATGTGGGTCTAGTTATACCCAACCCGTTTATATAATTTAAAGTATGAAAAAATATAAAATTTCTTTTTTTTTTTTGGTGGGGTTTATGGGTTACATGGGAAGCCTACCTACGGGGGTCTGTGGCCTAAATGTATCCCAACTAAAAAAATTGTTCTAGGGTGATATAAATCCACCTCATGGGAAGGCCTAAAGTGGAGAGAGAGATAGGTATTGAGATTATGGCCAGTTAGTCCGTGATCAACTCTTGTTTATCCATGTGAATGTTGCACTTCCGAGAATGTGGAAACCCTTGTTTCCTTCATGGAGATGTTCATTCCTCTTATATGACATCCATGTGTATATTTATGGAAGGGGATTGTTGAGGCTTAGGCTCCACGAATCTGGAGGACGGTTTCTATTGGAGTCGTGGCTGAATCAGGTGGTATTCCTCAACACGTATTCCTCAACACATCGTTACATACATCAATAAAAAAGCTTTGTCTCATTCTTGATCTTCGTGATCTTAATGCTTTATACATGTTATGATCTTGTTATGATTGTAAATTTTCTTGCTTCTCATTGTTGTATGATTCTTGGTATGTTGGGTTCTCAACCCAAACCCTAGGGTAATTCATTCCGTCACAAATTCCACAAAATGATTAAAATTTTCTTGCGGTTACATAAGAGTACAAAAATTACACAAAGGTACCAAAAAATCCTTACAAAAGTTGTCCTTCAATTATATTCCAATCACACAACAAGGCCAATGTGGCCTCCTAGTTGTTAGACTTTAAATCTCTAGGTGATCATAAAGTTAGACACTTCAATTGTCATGCCATTCTAAACATTATCTTAGATGAGAGGTTGTCATGTGACACTAATAAGTTGTGAGTGATATTGCAAAGGAGAATGGTCCAATTTATTATTTATAAAGTCATAACATGTGATCAAGATGTGTTAAAGATGACTTGTGACTTTTTCAACAAGTTCATTGAATTAGTTCTTAAAATTTATCCCTTCTCAAATTAGCCTTATTATAATCATTTTATTTAAAGTATTGTGATGATAATAAAGGGCGGACTCATGAAGAAAAAACCTATAACTAACCTTGTTATAATCATTTTATTTAAACTATTATGATGATAATAAAGGTCCGACTCATGAAGAAAAAACCTATAACAACTTCGAAATGTGGGCATGTCACCCTTCTTGCACTTTTTGGAAAATCCCATCTAACACATTCAAATAAAATGTATAGGGTCGGCCTGACACCACCACATTTAGAAAATCCTAGCCACCATATTTAAATACGTATATCACCACGACCATTGAATCGGTTCCGCACTCACCTCTGCGTATTATTTCTGTAGCGACAAAGCATTACACTAAAAGAACCGATAAATCTGCCAAAAGACAAAAGTGGTGAGTTATGATTCTCTTTCCTCATAGTTTGAAAATAATCTTCGTTTTATGGTGACTCTGGATTTTTAGTTTGATTGAATTCGTATTTCATTCATTTCTCCACAATAAATCTGCCAAAACACAAAAGTGGTGGGTTCTGATTTTCTTTCCGCACGTAAATTGAAAATCATTTGCGTTTTACGGCGGTGAGTCTGGATTGAATTGGTATTTCATTCGTTTCTCCACATTAACGGGAGCAGAGATAAGAGATAAAAATATAAGCATAGACGCAATGGCACAGACTCAGGCCCAAGAACGAGAACCCCGTGTTTCACATCAACAACAGGGAGATGTTAATGGCAGAGACAATGAATCCGCCAGGAAATATTTGTATGTGGGGGATCTGGAGCCCAATGTTACTGAAGTGCAGATTTATGAACTCTTCCAGGGGATTGGCCCACTTCTCAGTGTTCGCATCTGCAGAGATGGCATAACCAATACTTCTCTCGGATATGCCTATGTCAATTACAACACTGCTGAAAATGCTCGCGAGGCTTTACGTAGCTTGAATTTTACACCCCTTAATGGAAAGCCTATTCGGATAATGTACTCACAGCGCGACCCTAGCATCCGCGAGTCTGTATCAGGCAACTTATTTATTAAGAATCTTGAAAAAAGCGTAGACAATAAAACTCTATATGATAAATTCTCTGTGTTCGGACCGATTCTGTCTTCTAAGGTTGCCACAGATGCATTTGGAAACTCCAAAGGATATGGCTTTGTGCATTTTGAGCAATACGAAGCAGCACAAAATGCAATAAAAAATTTGAATGGTGTGGTGATAAACGACAAACCGATTTCTGTTGGTCCGTTCATCAAAAAGGAGGAGCGACAACCAGCGAAATTTAACAATGTTTTTGTTAACAATTTATCAGAGTCAATGAATGATGAGGACTTGAGATTTTATTTTGGTGACTACGGCACAATTACCAGCGTGGCAGTGATGAGGGATGCAGAGGGGAATTCGAAGTGTTTTGGATTTGTCAATTTTGAGAATGCAGATGATGCAGCAAAGTGCGTTGATAGTTTAAACGGCAAGAAAGTTGATGGTAGGAAATGGTATGTCGGAAAAGCCTTGAAAAAATTTGAATTAAGCAATGTGAAACAAATCTTTATTTAAAATACTTACATGATAGTATTGATGATAACAAGCTAAGAGAAATTTTCTCTATTTATGGCACTATCACTTCATGCAAGGTTATGAGAGATTTTCATGGACACAGTAAAGGTTTTGGATTTATAGCATTCTCATCTCCTCAGGAAACATCCCGAGCACTAGCAGAAATGAATAGAAAAATTGTCATGGGCAAGCCTCTCTATGTTGCTCTGGCTCAGCCAAAAGAGAAAAGAAGAACAGAACTTCAGTGCCATTTCTCCCAGTTGCGTAATCTGGCTCAGCGAAAAGAGGAGAGAAGAACAGAACTTCAGTGTCATTGTTCCCAATTGCGTAATCAAGTTCGCATGGCACCAGCAACCACCACTCCTGCCTCCATGTTCAATCCCCGACATCCATCATTAAATCATCCCTTCTTCTGATCTTGTTTCCAAGTACAGACAACGGGCACATACCACGTTCAGCGTAGTTTGATCTTGGTTTGCTCTAGTGTCGAATTAATTTAATGCCCTTTATCATAGTTATAGTGCTGCCATGCTGCTCTAGTTATAGTTCCTGTTGTTTCATCCATAAGGTTGCTGGTTTTAAAATTTAGTCTAGGATTTAGATTTATTTTGAAGAGTTGTTTCATTTAAATTTATTATTTAACATGCTGGTTTTAAAATTTAGCATTTAACGTGCTTCTGGTATTTACATTTATATTTAAAAGTTGTTTCATCTAAATTTAGTATTTAACGTCCTTCATCATTTCGGTTTTATCCATCATGGTTTTACAATTTAGTATTTAAATGCGTTTATGAGATTTATATGTTATTTTATAGATAGATTGTTTTTTTTTTAATTGTAAATTTATCTGTCATGGTTGCTGGTTTTACAATTTAGTATGTGAATGTGTTTTTGGGATTTTGATTTATATTTATATATTATTTTATAGACAGATGATTTCTTTTTTAATTACAAATTTTATGGGTTTTGCAATTTAGTATTTAAACGTGTTTATGGGATTTAGGTTTATATTTATATGTTATTTTATAGACAGTTTCTTTTTCAATAATATATTCATCCATCATAGTTGCTGGTTTTATAATTTACTATTTAAACTTGAATTTCGATTTATATTTATATGTTATAAAAATTTAGTATTTAAACTGGGATTTGGATATATATTTATATGTTATTTATCTATTTATATTTTTGATTAATATAATAATAATTTTAATTAATTAATTAGTATGTCTTTCCAGTTTTTATTTTTTCTCTTAGTTTGGTATGTTTATGACACTGCAATTGAATAATGATTTCATAATTTGATTTACTCTTTCAAGTAAAAGAAGTTTTGAGTAATGGTTGTTCAATTTAGAAAAAGGTAATTTTTCTTTAAGCTTCCGATGTTTATATGATTTTACATTGCATTAGTGTGAAATAGTTTTTTCTCTCATTAAATCATTGTAATTGGACCATAGGAGAATGACATCTCTATGCATTAGTTGTGGCTATTAAATTTGTATGTGTCTTTTTAGAGTTAGCTATTTTAAATTTCAATGCAAAAGTTATTAGTATTATTAAAACTCCGCGTTTTAGAAAATTTATTAGTATTAACGTAAAGGTTATTAGTATTATTGCATATCCAAATATGCAAGAATGATAGAGGTAGCCCCTGTGAATGAGTCATAGTGTGAATCAAACCTAAATGAGATGTATACAAGTCACCATTGTGCAAGCTACACTTCCACATGTTATGTTTTGGTTACATATAGTCATCATGTTTGACCATGTTTGTTCATTCCATGACTAATTCACTATGAAGAATAAGGTAATAATCAAATTTGTTTATTGGGTTTCTATAAAATATCATTAACATGTTTTTTTATGTGTCATATCTATTAAAAGAAATTGGCTGCTCTATATTCCTTACTTTGAGCATGGAAAGATTTTTCTTAAAACATAAAAATGGTAGAGCTATGTCAATTTAGGTCAAATGAAAAATCATCAACTACAATTGAAAATGGTTGTGTTGTAGTTGTGGAAAATATAGCCATGAATGGATGGATTGTAACTATGTTTAACTTAAGGAATATTCTCATCTGATGTATGTAGTTATTTATAGTTTCACATTGTCACAATACAAACAGTCATGATGTTGACTACCTTTATTTAGCATTGGTTTGGGGATGGAAGGGAGTTGATTTGGTCAACTTGGTGTCCATCATTGACCATATATTAGACTTGAAAGAATTTAGAAACCTATAATTCTTATTTTAAAATAATGAACTATGACATCCCAAAATATAGCCAATCATGCTCAAAGAAGTATTATGTAACTCTTCTTGTAGTTTGCCAAAGTGGTTGTCCAAAAGAAACAATCAACAACTGCAAGTATTGTAGAGTCATTATCATGATTGGTTGAGATTATGCCTGACATATATCCATGGATACTAACACCTAAATCCTATCTAGGATAGGTGGAGGAGTGTACAAATCTTGCTTTTTGATGGAAGGCTTGGTGATGGCATCAATAGTGCATAATCTAATATATTTTCTAACATCATGATGAAGATTTACCTAATAGAAATACCTCTATAGCACTATCATTTTATTCCCAACACGAAAATATCTTATTGCTCCACTAAAATGTGTTTATAAAATTATTTTCTCATGGTATCTCAAAGGAACAGAAAGATGTCCCTAATGTCACACAAGTGCATCCTAGAGGTGAAAAACTCGCCTAATTTCTAATAGGTACTAAATAAGTGGTATTTCCTATCATAACTATATTTATTGCAACAATTAATCACTATATTTATTGTTCAAAACATTTCATAACTATATTTAGTGCAACCATTAGAGTTCAACTAAGGAACTTGTAAACTTAATTTATACTTTTCTTCTTGTGCTTTATGTTATTGCAAGTATTTGAAACTATTGTAGTGGCAGTCATTTTATAAATTCCATTATTTATTCATGACATATAGAATAGTCTATAAGGACAAAATGTAGTGTATATATATAGGAATAAGGATTATAAAATATGCCATGTATATTTCTTTTAACTTATCTATGCCAAATTGAAGGTTTCCCCCTCGAAGAGGTAAGTGAAAATTGTGATCTTTTAATAAACGTCTCCTACTTTGGCTCTCGATATTATTGTGCTCACTATTTCATTAACGTTTTTATTAGTATCTAGATCCTTTTTTTTTACAATATAAAGATTTTTTTATTACACTACAAGTGAATATATTAGAATGCTCTCCTACCCAAAATTTGGGTAATCCATTTTTTTATATGTTATTTTATAGACAAATCATTTTTTTATATGTTATATGGCATTGAATCTATATTTATATGTTATTTTATATACAGGTCATTTTTTTTTTCAATTATAAATTCATCCGTCATGGTTGCTGGTTCTACAATTTAGTATTTGAACGAGTTTTTGGGATTTACATTTATATTTATATGTTATTTTATAACCAGATGGTTGCTAGATTTATAATTTAGTAATTAAACGTGTTTATGGTATTTGGATTTATATTTATATGTTATTTCATAGATAGATCGTTTTTTTTTTCAATTATAAAAGAGATATATTGATAATTGAACAAAAATATGGGTTGAAATTATATGCTACCTAATAGTATTTATCTTTAAAGTAAAATAAATTTTGATTAATAGTTGTTCAATTTAGAAAAATATAGTTTTGTTTTTAGCTTCTCATGTTTATATGATTTTGCAATGAAATAGTGTGAAATAGTTTCTGTTCTAATTAAATCATTATAATTGGACCATAGGAGAATGACATCTCTATGCATTAGTTGTGGTTATTAAATTCGAATGTGTCTTTTTAGAGTTAGCCATTTTAAATTTTAATGTAAAATTTATTAGTATTATTAAAAGTTTGTGTTTTAGGAGATTTATTAGTAATAATGTAAAAGTTATTAGTATTATAGCATATCCAAAATATGCAAGAATGATACAGGTAGCCCCTACAGAGTCATAGTGTGAATCAAACCTAAATGAGATGTATACAAGTCACCATTGTGCAAGCTACAATTCCACGTGTTATGTTTTGGTTACATATAGTTGTCACGTTTGACCACGTTGATTCATTCCATGACTAATTCACTATCAAGAATAAGGTAATAATCAAATTTGTTTGTTATGCACGACTTTAATCATAATGACCATCTCCATATATATATATATAATGGCTTACTAGAAGGTTCTACCTACTAGTCCTATAGAATGGTATATAAATACAAAACGTAGTGTATATATATAGGAATAAGGATTATAGAATATGTCATGGATATTTTTCTTAACTTATCTATGTCATATTGAAGGTTTCCCCCTTGAAGAGGTAACTGAAAATTGTGATCATTTAATAAAATTCTCCTACTTTGGCTCTCTATATTATTGTGCTTGCGATTTCATTAACATTTTTCTTACTATCTACATCTGTTTTTTTACATTATAAATATTTTTTTAGTACACTACAATTGAATCTATTAGAATGCTATCCTACTGAAAAAATGGGTAATGCATTTTTTATAGGGTGGCACAAATTGTGCTAATTTTGACAACTTTATAAGCATAAATTATAATAACCAACTACATATCTAAAATCCTATTTAAAATCCATGCAAAAGAAAAAATCCAAAAATGGTTTTTGAAAAATAAATATATCATTGATTTAAAATCAATAGTCTTTAAGGGCTTTTAGGGATGACCACATGAACTGCAAACAACACGGCCCATTCAAATAATGGACTAGGGAATAATGCAACAACAACATAAATTTTATTTCCATAAAGACAATCTTTGTCATCACTAAATTTCCCTCATATCAGACACGACTAAGGGCGAAGATAAAACTAAAGCTCACTAAATAACTTAGTTGATGAATTTCCTAGTTGAAATATCCAATCAACAAACAATAGTCGATACCTTGGTTAGTTATTATGCTAGAAGGATACATTTAATTATACATGATAATATCAAGTCTATAAAAACCTATAGAATGGTATATAAATACAAAACGTAGTGTACATATATAGGAATAAGGATTATAAAATATGCCATCGATATTTTTTTTAACTTATCTATGCCATATTGAAGGTTTTCCCCTCGAAGAGGTAAGTGAAAATTGTGATCTTTTAATAAACGTCTCCTACTTTGGCTCTCGATATTATTGTTCTCACTATTTCATTAACGTTTTTATTAGTATCTAGATCCTTTTTTTTTACAATATAAAGATTTTTTTAGTACACTACAAGTGAATTTATTAGAATGCTATCCTGCCCAAAAAATGGGTAATCCATTTTTTTATATGTTATTTTATAGACAGATATTTTTTTATATGTTATATGGCATTGAATCTATATTTATATGTTATTTTATATACAGATCATTTTTCTTTTCAGTTATAAATTCATCCATCATGGTTGCTCGTTTTACAATTTAGTATTTGAATGTGTTTTTGGGATTTACATTTATATTTATATGTTATTTTATAGACAAATGGTTACTTTTTCAATTATAAATTCATCAATTGCATCGTATATTCCGTGGTTGCACTTCTAGTGGTAAAGAAATGAATAATATCTGCAAAGCGATCATCAAGTACTTTGATGGAGAACAATTGTGCATCTGGTAAGTGTTGGCAATATGATGCTGAGTGTTGTCCTTGATGGAAACCCAGTTGATGAAGATGATGGAAACCTACTTGATGAAGTTGTCCCTGATGGAATATGTCTTGATGAACTTGTTAAATGATGTAAATCTGATGTATATACAATGAGTACAAAAGGTAATGATGGAAGGAATGTCCATATGTGCTAGAACATGATGAAAAGAGTATGTCTCAAGGCATACGCAGATGTTTCTAGACAAAGTAGCGTATGCACGTGGGAAATAATGTGCCAAGTCGCGTATGGGCAAAAGCGCTCTAAATATGTAAAACTAGGGGTAACCACCATGGTATTGACCCATTGTATTGAGTAATGATTCGTCTATGTGACCCCGTCCAGGAATATCATCGAAAGTAATGTGGTTTTGGCTCATGGTATTGATAAAGGGTAAACCTATATAAGGAGAAGAAATTCATTGTGCAAAGGTGTGCAAGAAGTCTGAGCTTGAATGAATACTTCTCTCTGAAGTATATCTGTATGGAAAGGGTAACAGTTTGATGATAGATCTGAATCTGTGATGCACCTATGAAGAAATTGATGAAGAAGGTTATATAGATCTAAAATGTATTTGTATCTTCTAGATCTGTTTGTGGAATGCTTAGATCTGAGATGAGGCAAACATCTGTCTAAAGTAAAGGGTTAAATCTGAACTGAATATCTGATCTCAAGAAGTATGCTGCTCTATAATGTCTGAAGATCTATACGCTAGTTGTTCGTAGCGGAAGCACGTATATACGCGGGTTTGATGAAGAGAAAGCGCGTATGGGGTGTTCTGTAATGTACAGATGTATACGCGGGTTGATTTGAATGGAAGCGCGTATATACGCGGTATCAGTGAAAGGAAAGCGCGTATTAAATCTAGGGTTTGCTGAAGAATGAAGCATGAAATGTCTGATCTATTCTTCTGTGTTACTGTTATCTGTTAATGATGTATTCTACAGATCTGGGTTGTCTGAATTGATAAGTATCAGTTTTGATGTATGTTACTTGAGCTTAATTATGTGGGTTGGATCTAGCGTGAAAACTGATGAAACGTGGTCCATAAAGGTGCTGAGGGTTGTAGCCTTCAGTCTGGGGGTTGTAGCTCCCTTCCAGGTGAGGCTGGTAAACGAGAGCAGGGGGTTGTAGCTCCCTTCCAGGTGAGGCTAGTAAAAGAGAGCAGGGGGTAGGTGCTCCCTTCCAGGAGAGGCTGGTAAACGAGTGCAGGTGGGTGCCTGCGTACTGGTATGAGTCTGTGCCAGTACATAAGTTGTAAGATGTTTTCTTTATAATAAAATATTGAAGGCTAAGCAACGGCAGCGGTGGTTTTCTCCCGACTTGCGTTTCCACCTAAAATCCTGGTGTTCATGTGTGATGCTTATGTGTGATGGTTTATTCTATTATTACTGCACATGCTTACTGTTATCTAATCATCAGAAGAATTATGTTGCATAGAACTAAGTAAAGAATTAATGGCATAATAAGATCTCTGTGTATACACGAGTTTTATGAAGGATATTCGCATGTATACGCAAGTCTGGGTCATCAAAGTAGCGTATGGGTTTTGAAGTAAGAAAAAGTAAAAAGATTTGAGTAAGTCCTAAATACTGATTCACCCTCCCCTCTCAGTATTTTTCCCAACAATTGGTATCAGAGCAGGTCCTTCTGCAGAAGCTTGATCGCTTGAAGGAGATCCGTCACAATGGGAAAGAAGCAAAAGAAGAAGGCAACTCAAGGAAAGGAGATATCTCAAAAAACATGTGCAGCAGAAAATGAAGAAGATGAAATAGGTAGTGATTGTTGTTCTTGTGATATTCTTCTTTGTGCAAGCAATGGTGAAGATAGTGAAAGCTAAGGACCTAGAAGAAGTTATCAAAGATCAACAAAGAATATTTAATGAAAAGGAATCTTCCTACAAAGATTTGGTCTCTAGACTGAAAAGGATGTATGATGATGTATCCAATAGAAGTAAAGGATTTGAAGAAGAAATCATCTCTCTAAAAGCAGAGCTCAAAGCATCGAATAAGAAGAATGAAGAACTCTTACAAACTTCTGAAGAACAAGAAAATTGTTTGAAAAAGGAGATTCTAAATCTGAATGACCAAGTAGAAGAAGGAAAAAGGGTTGAAGAAAGTATGAAGAAGCAATGCCAGAGCTTGGAGGTTGAGGTAAACATTCTGAAAGGTAAATTAGAAGAAAAAGATAAACTTTTGAGGTTTCAAGATAGTACTAAGATTCTGGACAATATTCTTTGTAGTCAAATGTCTCCTTCTATTAAACTTGGTATGGGTTTTCATGAAACGGTCAAAGGAGAATCTAGTTCGCAAGGAAGTGCTAAAGATTCAAAAGATGCAAACCAAAACCTGAAGTGTTGAAAGAAACAAAAGGTCAACCAACAATCATGAATTCTCAAAGGAAATCATTCAATAATGTTGAATGATTTAAATGTCATAATTATGGGCATGTTGCAGCAAATTGTAGAAACAGATCATTTCAGTCACAATCAAACAGATTCTATTCAGAAAGGTACTCTGGTTGCTTCAAGGGATATTGTTTTTTATGCAACAAGTATGGTCATAAAGCAGCTGATTTCAATAGAAGGAAGAATAGAGAAACACACTATGATCCTTATGCTTACTTCTCTGGTCACATGAGATGTTATGCTTGTAAAAAGTATGGACATGTGGAAAAAGAGTGCAGGATGAACAGATCTGAGAAATTGGATAATTTCCATCAACCAATTAGAAAGTTCAAGCAAATTTGGAAAAGGAAGGAGGACCGGTCAAAAATGTATGGAATATTGACCCTACTGCAGTCATCCGCTTCTAAAGCTTATTTTTCATAATGACTGCATAAATGATGTGAGATACATTATGGGAATTAGTAATGTATCATCACAGGGGGAGCAATGTATGATGATTCTCATGATTAGTTATTCGGGTTATGTTTATTTCTGACAGAGCATATGATGTGAAGAAGATAGGTACAGGTAGTACAACTTCAGGGGGAGATGAAGGAATGTGAAGTTTTCAATGTTTCACTTTCCATACGCGAGTTCGGTGAACAAAAGTCGTGTATACATGCGAGTTTCAGCAGACACAGTCGCATATGCATTGATGTTAAGAGAATTGGTATGACAGCTGAAGATCAGTAGCATAGGTTCAGGAGGAGCATCAGTCTGACTATTAATGACTGTATTATTGGCACTGTATCTATTTATTTCTCAGTTCCAAATGATGATGACATGTTACATGGTTTCTTATGATGAGATTATGGATGAGCCCTGTTTTCTTTTTGCTGAAAAGTACTCTTTGCTTATGGAAGAGATGGAAGTCTTATGATTCAGAGATAAGGATAAATCATGTAGAGTTTGTTGCTGATTGAGACCTCTTTTAATTCTTACACATGTTACATCATGATCATGATAAATCTTGAATATATTGGTGATATCAGATCACATGAATGATTGCTTGACACATATTGTTTATTGTAAAAATTGTTCTGGTATGATAATTCCTCTTGGGAAGAATATGTTGATGCTACAAAGAGTTTGAAGGCTTGGTTACTAATCTGCTTATGCTACAACCATTGGATGACACTTGAAGACACAACCACATTGTCCTATCTATCTATTCTCATATATTCCATGGAAGCATTCAAATATCTCATAAAGAAGCTGAAAATTGTCTCTGCCTCACAGAGGATCAGATCTGGTTAAAATACAGAAGATGGAATTGGATACATGGATTTCCTCAAGCACAGTCGCGTATATACGCGAGTTCATACACAGAAAACCGCGTATGTGTGGTTGCTGACAATTTTTCCGGGTCAGCATTTCTTCAGCACAAGCTGTGGTGCTGTTTGGTATCTCTGATACTGTATGGTTTCTCTGGTTATGTTTCAGCTCTTATGTTTCTGTTTCATTCTCTAATTTTGGGTGAATATGCCTTGATGATTTTCTGTTGAAGTATTTAGGATGCACAAGCAAAGGGGGAGCTTTTGTCATATAGAAAGGATGCATTGGATGCACAGTTTCAGGGGGAGCACTAGTCTTGCTGAGTATAACGCATTTTTGGAATTTTGATGATTCTGAAATATGATCTCTCTCTTGAGGTCTTTCTGGTATTGGTCATAAAAATTCATACTTGTAATTTGATAAAAAGGTCTTGTTGAGACCCATGATGTAAAATTGTAATATTCAGTCATGTAAGGACTTGTCAAAATTTGTAAACCCACTTGGTTAGGTAGCTGAGTCAAATTTGTAAACCCACTTGGTTGGGTATTTGAGTCTCATATGTAAATCCACATGGATGGATATTTGATGTAAGTATGAGTCATTGGTGATAGGAAGGTTATAGAGTCATGTACTTCATTGAAAAATATGTTTGTAGTTTCAGCATGAACTCAGGGGGAGCATGGTCACTTCAGTGTACATCAGATCTGCAGAACGCTTCCTTCTACAAGAGGAGAAAAAACCTTGTGTTGGTTTTGGTCTGCCCTTTGCCCTTGATGTCAAAGGGGGAGAGTGACATGGTGTTTGAATAAAGAGAAAGAATGGTGTCAAGAGTGACATGGTGTCATTGTATTCTTAATGTATCTATCTGTTGTGGTGATCAAACACCATCGTGGTTTCCATCAAGTCCAAAGGGGGAGATTGTTGGCAATATGATGCTAAGTGTTGTCCTTGATGGCAACCCACTTGATGAAGATGATGGCAACCTACTTGATGAAGTTGTCCCTGATGGAATATGTCTTGATGAACTTGTTAAATGATGTAAATCTGATGTATATACAATGAGCACAGAAGGTAATGATGGAAGGAATGTCAGTATGTGCTAGAACATGATGAAAAGAGTATGTCTCAAGGCATACGCGGATTTGTCTAGACAAAGTAGCGTATGCACGCGGGAAATAACGTGCCAAGTCGTGTATGGGAAAAAGCGCTCTAAATATGTAAAACCAGGGGTAACCACCATGGTATTGACCCATTGTATTGAGTAATGATTCGTCTATGTGACCCCGTCCAAGAATACCATCGAAAGTAATGTGGTTTTGGCTCATGGTATTGATAAAGGGTAAACCTATATAAGGAGAAGAAATTCATTGTGCAAAGGTGTGCAAGAAGTCTGAGCTTGAATGAATACTCCTCTCTGAAGTATATCTATATGGAAAGGGTAACAGTTTGATGATAGATCTGAATCTGTGATGCACCTATGAAGAAATTGATGAAGAAGGTTATCTAGATCTGAAATGTATTTGTATCTTCTAGATTTGTTTGTGGAATGCTTAGATCTCATATGAGGCGAACATCTGTCTGAAGTAAAGGGTTAAATCTGAACTGAATATCTGATCTGAAGAAGTATGCTGCTCTATAATGTCTGAAGATCTATACGCTAGTTTGTCGCAGCGGAAGCGAGTATATACGCATGTTTGATGAAGAGAAAGCGCGTATGGGGTATTCTGTAATGTGCAGATGTATACGAGGGTTGATTTGAATGGAAGCGCGTATATACGCGGTATCAGTGAAAGGAAAGAGCGTATTAAATCTAGGGTTTGCTGAAGAATGAAGCATGAAATGTCTGATCTATTCTGCTGTGTTACTGTTATCTGTTAATGATGTATTCTACAGATCTGGGTTATCTGAATTAATAAGTATTAGTTTTGATGTATGTTACTTGAGCTTAATTGTGTGGGTTGGATCCAGTGTGAAAATTGATGAAACATGGTCCATAAAGGTGCTGAGGGTTGTAGCCTTAAGTCAAGGGGTTGTAGCTCCCTTCCAGGTGAGGCTGGTAAATGAGAGCAAGGGGTTGTAGCTCCCTTCCAGGTGAGGCTGGTAAACAAGAGCAGGGGGTAGGTGCTCCCTTCCAGGAGAGGCTAGTAAACGAGCGCAGGTGGGTGCCTGCGTACTGGTATGAGTCTGTGCCAGTACATAAGTTGTAAGATGTTTTCTTTATAATAAAATATTGAAGGCTGAGCAACGGCAGTGGTGGTTTTCTCACAACTTGAGTTTCCACCTAAAATCCTGGTGTTCATGTGTGATGCTTATGTGTGATGGTTTATTCTGTTATTACTGCACATGCTTACTGTTATCTAATCATCAAAAGAAAGAATGTTGCATAGAACTAAGTAAAGAATTAATGGCATAATAAGATCTCTGTGTATACGCGAGTTTTATGAAGGATATCCCCATGTATATGCGAGTCTGGTTCATCAAAGTAGCGTATGGGTTTTGAAGTAAGAAAAAGTAAAAATATTTGAGTAAGTCCTAAATAAAGATTCACCCCCCCTCTCAGTATTTTTCCCAATAGTAAGCCGCCTTCCAAGCTAGTTGGCTCTTCTACACTTTCAATGTGTGACAGATGGTCTGGCCCATCATTCAATCTCCGAGGTTTCACAACTACTTCAAATTCATACTCCTGAAATAGCAGCAACGATCACCAGATCTTCCCCCCCATCATAGGCTTGTTGACTAGGTACTTCAGAGTAGAGTGGTCAGTAAACATATTAAGTGGCCTCCCAACAGATAGTGTTCGAAATTTTGTAGCATAAAGACCATAACCAATCCTTCCATTTATGTGGTTGAGTATTTATGCTCTGCACTTGAAAATTTCCTAATTGCAAATGCAATAGGGTGGTCAATCTCCCCGGCTCCTGGTTACGCTAAGACAACTCACAATGCGATGTAGGAAGTGTCAACATGTACATGGAATTCCTTCGTCTAGTATGGAAAGACCAATATGGGAGCAGTGACCATCTTCTCCTTAAGCAATTCAAAGATCTTCTGGTAGTCTTCATCCCAAAGAAATGAGGCATCATTATTTAATAATTTATCCATCAACAGAGTGATCAGTGTGTAGCCATGAATGAAATTTTGGTAATAGCCTGTATGCCTCGAAATTTAGCATTGTTATTTCACATTTGGAGGAAATTGCAGGTTAAGGATAACATCGATCTTTGTAGGATCCACCATCAATCCTTGCTGACAAAAAATATGACCTAGAAAGATCCCGAATAGAACACAAAATATACACTTTTTCATATTGAGCGATATTTGATACTTCTACCAAGTATCCAACATCAGGCGTAGACTCAAGAGATGCTTATTCAATAATCCAAAGACTGTGCAGTCATTAAAGTATACTTCTAAGAATTTATGGATGTATTCTTTAAATGCAGCTACTACTATGCGGGAGAAGATTGATGACACATTATTCAGACTTAATTTCATGATTATATACTGAATGGATCCCCATTCTATTACAAAGGTTATCTTTCTTATATCTTCCGTAACGATTTTTATTTGGTCGTATCTTGAGAAACCATCCGTGAATGAGAAGGCTTCCTGTCCTCCCACATTATCCAGGAACACATCGTGCCACCCTATTTGGATGATCTCCCTACTCATTCTAAACATCATCTTGATCACCCAATCCATATTATGGCCATTTTCCTCCATTGTAGACACTATAAAATTCAAATTAACTAGCACAAATATGTGTTTAGTGTTGGTTTTGGTGGATTTTTTGGTTTTTTCATTCTAAAAATGAAATTTGTATTGATTGTCTAAAAGTACAGTTAATCGCCAATTTTCCTGCACCTTCTTCTCTCATTAAATTACAAAGACTCCAAGGGAAAGATAACTTCCTATGAAGGTTCACCCCTAATTACATTGATTTGACTAAAGGATTCAGTCACTTACTTAAAAAAGGGGCCCCCTTCCATTGGTACGACGTTGCTCAGAAAGCGTTTGATGCCCTGAAATATGTATTGATTTGGGAATCTCTTTTATACCCCCTGATTATTAGCGTGAATATTTATCGTGTCTCGATGGTACCATATCCACTATAGAAATGGTATTGGTCCAAGAATATGATGTTGAAAATGGAAACTATAAATATTGAAAATGGATTCTAATTTAATTTTCCCTTAATTAAATTGGATGGAAATTGTAATTCCACATTAGATGATACCTTGTATGAGTTAGCCGAGTTAGAATGAATTAGTTAGTTTAGTTAATTCAATTTGAGGGTCAAAATAGAGGCATGTAGAGTGTCTCCTACTTTTTAGGAGCCCTGATTGAGTTTGTTTTTAATTTTAATTAGTTCACTTAATTATTTGAGTTAAAATTAGTATAACTAATTTTAACTAAGAGAAAAACTAGTGATAGGTCCATTTAATTAAATATTATTTAATTCACGTCTAGTGATCAATGAGATAACTGATAATTTTCTATAAATGGATATTGCATTTCCGTTCTAAGGAAGGCCAAGTTAATATTGGAGTTATTGGAAGTATAATATAAGTTGTACTATTAGAAAATTGTACAGGTCCTGCATGAGGTCAGCAGAATGCTTTAGATTAATTACGCAATCAATTCTTGGGAATTTCCTTATTAATAGGGTCTCAATTCCCTCAAGAATTCATAAGAAAGTTTCAAAAACCTAGAGGCAAGAAATTGGTTAAGTATCAAACCATTATTGCTGGGATCAGAGTGAGACAATCAAAGATAGTGTAGAGGTTTATCAGGAATGGAAATAAAATTGTATTATTGCAGGGTTTTTAGCTAAGGCTTTCCCTAGAAACATATTTTTTTTGTGTGTTTGAAATTATTTATTTTCTTGTTCATGTGATTATGTGATCGTATTTGGTTTCCGCAAATTTGTAGAAATATATTTTCTATTTTGTTTTAGCATATTACAAGAAAAATTCAGTCTATGTGGATTTTATACATGGTAACGGTGTAGGACTCACTATAGAAGAGAAGAGCCAGAGGCTTTTTTTAAAAAGTGAATCAAATTTCCAGATTTGTTCTTCACAACCAACAACATATGAGGATGTCTTTCTATGGATTGAGACTCAAATATTCCATTGAGGGTAATTCAAATCACATAGAATGGAAGGACATGATGGTGGCAGTGTTGGAGGACAACGAGTTGAAAAAAATCATAGACGAGAATAATGTAGTAATGACGAGAAGGATTCCGTTAGGAGTTCAAGATAATATTTTCTTGAATCTCCTAGGAAAGGAAACTCCATATTCTATGTAGAAGGCATTAACAAATGATTTTTAGAATAGGAACGACCACATGAAGCTGGAACTGTAGCAAAAACTCAAAATGATCAAGATGGAGGAGTGCCAGACAATACCAAAATACTTAAAAAATTTCACTCAATTTCCAGATAAGCTTCGAAGTGTTGGTGTGACAGTTTCCTAGGATGTTTTGGTGAGCCTAGCACTTCTATGCCTTCCCAAGAGCTGGCACAACTACCATTATTTTGTGAATGGGAGGGAGAAATTAGTAGAGTGGGAGTGATTTTTGTCCAACTTGGCATAAGAAGAGATAGGGCGGAACACCAAAGACAGGACCTCTTCTAGAGACAAAGAAAAATAATTTTTATTAGTAATAAAAGGAAATAAATCCAAGGGAAGGAAGTCCAAAGGTGTATAGGGAAATAATAAAGACTTATCAAACATAAAGTGTTTTCACTATCACAAGTACAGGGAAATATTTCCTCAATGAAAACATTTCCAGCATAAATATTCTTTGAAGAACTTGCTTTATTTCAAGTAATGTTTTTTTAAGGTTATACATTGGAAGGTAGGAGTGATGGAATGCTATGATGAGTTCCTAGAGTGAATGATTTGGTTTTTCAGGGAAATCAATATCTTAAAGTGTTGTCTTAATGATGGTAATATCTCTCAAAAATATATGTAGAATATTATTCTATAGAGTCATTTCAGTGTTGAATAAATGTCAAAGCATTCCTTGATGAGGCCATTTGTTTGTGCATCCGTGATCAAGTGAGGTTTTGAAACTTCATTCACTTTTTTAGATGAAATACTATATTTAAACCATAATATGTGATTAATGAGATTTAAACTTGGTTATACATTTAAACATATTTTACCTTAATCGTAGGTTTAGTATATCATCTGGTTATATAAGGTATCATAAGTGCAAGGGGTATTGACTAGTACAATAACTCAAAGACTAGATTTTCGCTATTATTTCATAATCATGATTAACTACCTTGATTAGTGTAATCCTTTGATCAAGTGAGCTTGATACAACTACATTCATATATGGTGTGAGGCATGTAGAGTTTTCATGTGTGAATTTAGGATCAGATGGGTGGATCTATAAGAACTCACTAATTAATTAAGATATAATCTTGATGAGTTGAATGCATGAATATCGGTTACACTTTTGGGCTAAATGCGTCAATGAAATTTCAAAACTTTACTCTTTTATCAAATTGAAGCCCTCAAAATTGATATAAGCATTGTGAATTTTGATTTGGAGTAAAAAGACAATTTGTTGAGAATTATTTTTTTGTCCTAATGATATTTCTTGAATAAAATTTTAACATCATATAATATGTCAATTTTCGATTAAATGAAATTCTTATCCTTGCGAATTTCAACAAATCTGAACAAGCATGTAGGCGTTCACGTAGCATAACTTAGTCTAAAATGTATACTTTTTAAAAAATATGCATATCAGCATGATCCAAATAGAGATAACTAAGTTATGCATATTAAAACTTTACTTTTTTTAATGCAAAATTATATATTTTTTTATTAATTTTTGAAGTTGGTGAATTAATATTTTAATTTAATTTTTTAAACACATGTATTCACATAAGATGTTTTCTACTATTTAAATAAATTCAAAAATAAAGAGTGCCCTTTTGAAGAGGACTCGTAAATGAAGATATTGATAATTTTTTATTTTTTCTCTTTTGTATATTTTATGTTATTGATTTTTTATTTATCCTATTTCAAATTGTCTAAACAAATTTCAAGCATTATGTTTAAAATAAATTATATGAAAAATATCATACGAATTCGATAATGTCAAATTCATATGCCATTGAATAGAGGAATCCTTCACGAATTTAACAAGTTCAACTCGACAACATAAGAATAAATATTTGGTTAAGTCTACTACGCTACACAATGGTGTTTCAGAGAAATCTATAGAAGAGGAGATAAAACAATCTTTTTTTGTCCATGAGTAGCTCGATCGAGCACTTACAACACTTGACTGAGATCTTAAATTCAAAAATTCAAACACCTTGATTGAGGGTTTAATAAACCATTGATTGAGCTCTTGACATTGTTAAATGAGAGCTCGATCAATATTTAAGGCTCAATTGAACCACTTTTCCAATTTTACTCCCAGGTTGTACTTATGGAAAATTTCAAAAAAGTGGCTCGCTCGAGCTTCTGGATAACCTCGGGTTACATAGTAGATCGATTGACATATTGTTTTAAGGCTTGATCAAGCTATCTTTAAGCCCCCAAAAAAACTCAATTGAGGGCTTGAAAATTACTCGATCAAATGCTTAAAAAGGCTTGCTCAAGTTATTTTTTTCACCCACAAGATTCCCTTGCTTTCCAAAATGCATAAATCAACTCCATGCACATACCCTTATATTAATCATCATGGCTATAATGGTGCATTTAGTGATAGCCCAAATGGGTAGATATATGAATTGGAATTTAAATTGAAATAACATATATTTCAAACAAGAAACATATCTATTTTCTTTAACAAATGGATAAATACAAGCCACGCATATGTTCATTTAGAGACGTCAAGGGACATTCTATCCTAGGATTAGGTATACGCTAGCTGGGCATATTACTACTAAGAAATAAGTGATATCAGGTACTTGTGATTCTGCTTGACTACTTGCTCTAAAAGGTAATATGGATATATATTTACGATAGAATGAACAAATATATTGCAATAAACCAAAATAAACATAGGAAAACCATTGAGAGAAACTTATCACTCAGGAAAATGATCAATAAGGCTAGCAAGAGTAAAATATTTAATATGGTCCCCATTTATTTTAGAAACAAATGGGAGATTTTTGTATAAACCACACTAGGTGGAGATGCCCAAGAGTGGTTTGTCATAGGTTTTTTTATATGCTATAAAATTCATATTATAGTCATTAATGATTATGCTTACCAAGGAGCTACCTTTGTGAATGACCTGAATCTTGTCCTATCCTTTAGCATGCACTTGGATGCACTTGGTAAGAAAATGTATTATTATATTTTTTTAATGCTTAAATGTTATTGTGATTTTTGAATATGTATATATATTTTTTTTCATGGATACAAAGTCATTAATACTTGACTGGTTTTATATGCATATGTGTGACTAGCATGACCCCTGGGTTAGTCACCCTTTCACCATTGAGAAATATTTGCTGCATGAGTTTTCCCTAAATCATCTAATGAACCAGAGGGAGAAGATCATAAATATTTTTGTAAATTTACATGCACTATGGAGAGATTGACAAAACGGATACAACCTCTATCAATTTATGAGATCCCTCCAAACTTACAAAGGCATGCTATCAAGGTTAACTTAGCTCATTGCTAAGGCATCCATCAACATATAGTTCATGCCATGTTATGCTACCAATGGCATAATGAGGATTGGATTTTTAGTGTACTATTCCTTGGATGTTACATTTAGCATATGTAGTGGCTCATGATAATGGGCCTCAAACTGTGATTTTGACCGATGTACTCAAAATATTTCTAACATAAAAATGTTTTTTGGATCCATGGCATATATATGATGGTTATGATGTGGTAAATTGTACATGTTATTATGATGTTTTATTTGATGTTTCTAATGATTATATGATATGCATGATTTACTAAATTAATGAGAAAAAATCCAACCTAGGGCATAGTTAGCTAATTAATCAACTACTATGCTATAATATCTAGGAATATGAATGTAGGGAATGGTACAAAAATATCCTTCCAAGAGACATACCCTTATATAATGATTACAGAATTAAGGGTCCCTACATATATAATTTCTCAAGTATTAGTATTTTTTTAAATGTTACAAGTCAACTCCATATTAGACGTTGAAGAAAATATAAATTTCCACCATACCTCCAAGTAGAAAGCATATATTAATGGAATAAAATCTCTCTCTCTCTCTCTCTCTCTCTCTCTCTCTCTCTCTCTCTATCTCTCTCTCTCGATTAATATTTTTTTAAAAGTTAGATATCAGCTTCATATTAGACATTGAAGGAATTACTTAATATATTTTTTAAGGTTAGATATCAGCTTCATATTTTTTTTTTTTTCTAAATAGGACTAATTCTATTAATTATGAAAATACTGATACAAAACTGCCAGGACTTCTGCTGTGAAAGCCAGACAGTCTGGGTTGATTGACTATGCTGTCCTTGAGAGGTTGGGGCCGCCCAGAGTGGGAAACCGGCCCATTAAACATCAGAAGTTGGGCCGCCCATAGAAGGGAAACCAGCCAGTGACTTATACAAAACATGTGAATAACTTCAAAAACAAAGCAAGAGACATCACTTTGCCCAGCAGGTGGGCGACTAAAACAGTAAAACATGAAAAAACTAGCTGTAATTGAGCCCAAGGAGTCAGCTCTTGTCCTCAGAAGACAACGGTTCCTCTTCAACTCTGCATGCATATTCATTTCCTGTGTTGTTGTCCTCCTTTCCTCCCTGACTGTCAGACTTCATGTTCTGGTGCTCAGCTTCAGTGCTGACCTCTGCGTGAAGAGAAGGATTGGAGCGAAGGTCAAGTGGAGGGGGGGGGTCAGCAGAAGGGGGAATTTCCTCACGAAGGGAGACAGTGATGAGGGCAGTGATGATGGAGTCAAAAGAAGTACAGTGGAAGCGAAGTTCCGCATTCTGAGTGGTCTGCCGGATGGTGGAGCCACGAACCCTGTTGATTGGAGGAGTGGGCTGACAGGGATGGGCGGTGGCAGCTGAGGGAAGGGGTTGACAGGGAGGATTAAGAATGTTAGGTGGAAAGGAAAGACCGGGAGGCTCAGAGTGAGCGACAGGTTGGCCAGAAGCATCACTAGTGATTCGCGCACGCCCGCGTCCTCTGCCAACAAGGATTCCCCTGCCGCAGCCTCTACGTCTGCCACCACGTGAAGATGGCGGGGGAGTGAGGTCGTCTCCTTCAGAGGAGGAGCTGAGCTCAGAAAGGGGCAGTGGAGGAGTGCCAGAAATGCGGCCTCGACTCACACCACGTCGTGGCCTCATTCTTTGACGAAGTCTGGGCATGGCTAACAACAAATGACGCAGACGAGGCCTGCCTGAGAAGGGGTCAGGAGAAGGGGAGAGGGCAAGGACACCACCAGGGTGACTCTGACTATGCAGGACAGCTGGAGAACTGAAAGTGCGATTACCAGTGGGGCGAATATCCTGAGAATTCAAATTGAGATTGGAGAAAGACGGAGTACCTGTGAAGGAAATGCCCGAAAAACCAGAAGAGGCGCAAGCTCTGCAACAAGGGCTGTTGGAGAAGTGGACGCCCGGGACCGTTTCCAAACAAGCACAAAACACTGCAACGACGCCCCGTATTCGTTTTGCAGCTGGAAGTAGCCGCACCAGGGGGGAAAGCGCTGCTCAGCGGGAGCAGAATTATCTCATAGCTTCCGTCTCTCTGCCCCTCTTCCATAATGAAAGCGAATGCCAAAAACAGTGCCATAAACCAGAGAATGGAGGTGCAGTAAATACCATAGTGTTCCACCCAAGGCAAATTAATATCGCGAGGACTGTGAACACGCGAGGCCATGTGGGCAGGGCACGCAAATAGCCTTGGGAGCTGCGTGGGTGCCGGTGGCCCATTAATTCGCTCTGTCAGCCGCATCCGGCGGGAGGCGGTCCTGGTGCGCCAGGGAAATGCAGTTCTGTTGAGTGTCTTCATCATGAATAATAGAGAGAGAGCCATGAGTCATCATGCTATTACTGTCAATGCCGAAATTGGCTAAGAGATCGGCGACCTTGTTTCCTTCCCTCATGACATGGGTGAAGGATATGGCTCGATTGTGGTGAAGCCAATCACTTATCTTAGCAATCCGAGCCGCCAAACGCCAACTATGAGACACCTTGGCCGGGTCGGCTCCCCAAAGAAGCTGGTTGGCAATATGGATGAGGATCTGAGAGTCCCCTTCTATAATGATGGGGAAGAAATTGTGCTGACGCGCCAGGTTCAAGCCTTGCCAAAGGCCTTCAAGCTCCGCTGAATTATTTGTGTCCCAGCCTATAGCCCCAAAGAAGAGGTGCTGAACATCTCCTGTAGAATCTCTGATGATGCCTCCATAGCCTGCTTGCCCCGGGTTCCCTTTGGAGGCACCATCAAAGTTTAATTTGAATACTCCTGGGGAGGGAGGAATCCAGATCGAAGGCGTGCTGGTAGTCTTCTTGTTTTGAGTCTTCAGAGTGATCCCCAATTTAAGATTCCAGTTTTGCCAAACGAGGATTTCTCTCTGCTGCTTGGGGAGATCTTCTTCTTGCCAAGAGTGAATGGCCAAAGTTTCCTGAAGGTTTCCAATGAGGGAAAGCCATAAAGTATCCAAAGAGGTGGATTGATTTTTGAAGATACGTCTATTGCGTTCTTTCCAAAGAGTCCAAAAGATCAAACCAGGGAGGAGCTGCCAGAGGGTATTGAGGAGGGCTGATTCATAGGGGCGTTTAGGCCAAAATCGAAGGATAGAAGTAATATCTCCTGAGGGCTTACGTTTCTGGCAGCGAAAGCTGCATTTATTCCATACGAAGTTGGCTAAAGGGAAATGCAGCATAAGGTGTTGAATAGATTCAGGGCTAAGAGCACAGTTGGGGCAACGAGAGGGGCCTATGAAGCCTCGTTTGACAAGGTTATCCCAGGTGAGAATACGCTTGTGACTTAAGAGCCAGAGGAATGTGGATATTTTCGGCCAGGTGTGGGGGTTCCAGATCATTTGCCAAAGGGGATCACGAGGGAGAGGGGAGGGATGCAGCAGAGAGAAGGCCTCCTTGGTTGTGAACATTCCTGTGGTGGTGTGACCCCATCTGAGGATGTCGGGATCTGGAGAGCTTCTGATTTGTCTTCGTTGTAATTCCTGGTCGAGGTCCCTGTATATATATTCCTGAGCTTGAGCTATTATGTGATGCGATGGCTTCCATTGCCGGTACCCATTGTTGTCTGTGTCCATCCAATGCTCATAAATCTTCCCTTCTAATCCATCTCTGGGGTCTCCAAGGCTGTTAAGAGGAAACTTTTCCAGAAGGCTGGATTCTTGTTGCCAAGAGTCTGTCCAGAATCTTACTGATTGACCATTGTGCACTTCCCAGAAGCTATGCTGTTGAATAAGCGCATAGTGCTGCTTAGCAGCATTCCAGATCAAGGAGCCCGAGTTGAGAGGGGTTAACCGAACCAGATCTGCAGCAGTTCTGTTGTTAGCATACTTTGCATTCCAGAGTTGAGCCCAAGGTGTTTGAGGCTTGGAGATCCATCTCCACCAGACTCGAGCTGCCATGACTTCATTGCTGTGCGAGGGGTCTCTTAAGCCAAGACCTCCATCCGCTTTGGGAGTGCAAACTGTGCTCCAATTCACAAGGGCCCATTTGCGATTGTGCCCAGAGGAACCCCAGAGAAAGCATCTTTGCAGAGTTTTGATCTGTTTGAGGACCCATTTCGGGGCTGCAAGAACAGAAAAAAGATATAGGGGCATAGATTGTAAAGTAGCTTTGATGAGAGTGAGTCGACTGACCATGTTGAGAGCACGGAAGGTCCAAGAGGAGAGACGGGATTCCAGTTTCTCAAGGAGCTGGTTCCAAGAAGAGTGCTTGATAGCAGAATCAGTGAGGGGGGCTCCAAGATATTTGTCAGGCAGAGTGGCCACAGAGAAACCAAGAATACGGGCAATGTTGACTTGAGTCGGATGAGGGGTATGAAAGAAGAAGATCTGAGACTTGGAATCATTTATGGTTAACCCAGAAGCTTGAGAGAAGAGATTAAGGACAGCTTTGAAAGAGCGGGCTTCTTGAACCGACGGATGACCAAAAAGCATATTATCGTCAACAAATTGTTGATGAGTCGAGGTGGGAGCTCCATGAAGGGCAAGACCGCGCAGATGGCCTAGAGAGGCTTCTTTTTGAATGAGTCTACCAAGCCCTTCGGCCATAAGAAAAAAGAGGAAGGGAGAGAGGGGGTCCCCCTGTCTGATGCCCTTAGATGGACGGAAAGGGAGGGAGGGAGAACCATTGAGAAGGATGGAAAGGGAGGAAGAGGAGACAAGATTCATAATCCAACAAACCCACATGCAGTCAAATCCAAAAGCGCTTAGCATTTGCTGGATATAAGTCCAGTTCAACTTGTCAAAAGCTTTGGAAAGATCAATTTTGAGTAGCATACCTAGCTTCTTGCAGACTTTTAGGGAGTGAATGATTTCGTGAGTAAGGATAATGCCATCCAGAATTTGTCTTCCTTCAACATAGCATGTTTGTTCTGGTGAGATAAGGAGAGGAAGAAGAGGTTTGAGTCTGTTGGCAATGACTTTGGTAATGACTTTGTAGATGACATTGCAAAGGGCAATGGGCCTAAATTTTTCAGGCCTGCTGGGCTGCTCCTCCTTTGGTATCAGTGCAACAAAGGTAGTATTGAGGGAAGGCAGGATCCAATGCATTGTTCTAGATTCATCTACCAATTGCCAAACCTCTTCTCTGATGAGATTCCAGAAGTGGTGGAAGAAATTGGCCGTGAAGCCATCTGGCCCAGGAGCTTTGCCGTCCTTGAGTTGTGCCATGGCAGCATCTACTTCTTGAGGGGAGATGGGTCGAAGCAGCATTTGATTATGATCATCAGTGATTAATTTGGGAATGAGCTGTGTGATTTGATCAATGGCTGGCTGTCGATTGGCGTGTTTCTCCTTTTGAAGATCCTTGAAATATCCCACCAACTCTCTTTCCATATCCTCGTGCCTCTCCATGCGTTCCCCTTGCTGAGTGGTGATGTGGCTGATTCTGTTGTGCATTCGCCTTTGTATGGTTGTGTTGTGGAAGAACTTGGTATTTCGTTCTCCTTCCTTCAACCAACGGACTCTGGATTTTTGCCTCCAGAGGATTTCCTCCTGCTTATATCTTTCCTCCAGCCTTCGTTGTAGATCACATTCTTTGGAAGCTAGAGAATCTGTTCGGCCCACATTTATGATCTCCTACTGCACTTCCTTCATCTGTTGTTCCAGATTCCGTTTTTCTGCAAAGATATTGCCAAAGATATTGTGGTTCAAATCTTTGATGTGCGCTTTGACCCACTTGAGTTTTTGCTGGAATTGGTACATTTTGGAACCTTTAGGCGGAGCAAATCCTTTCCAGACAGAGTGAACAAGGTCAGAAAAGGAAGGGTGCGAGAGCCAAAAAGCTTCAAACCTGAAAGGCTTTTTGAGGTGAAAGCCTATACTTTGCCATTGGAGCATTATGGGCCAGTGATCAGAGCCTGGGATAGGGAGAATAGTCCCGGTGATGTCTCCGCCTGCATGGATTGCATTGTCCGATAGGAGAAAACGATCCAGCTTAGAGGCTATTTGTTGCCGGCCAGTTCTGCGATTGCTCCACGTGAACAGGCCATTGCAAAAGGGAACATCCATAACCCAGTTACTGCTAATGAAGTCCTTGAAGTGGGCACTGTCTTGGTCCAGTCTGGATCTGCCTCCAGTTTTTTCAGCCAGCCTCGTGATCATGTTGAAGTCTCCACCTAGAATCCAAATGGGGTGGGTCCTGTTGGAGTTGAGATGCTCAAGGGTGTTTAGAAGCGCCACTTTACTAGCAAAGTCTTGAGGAAAATAAACATTGGACAGATGTCCGTGGATATTGGTGCCTATAGGGTGAAATGTGGCCTGGATGAGATTATGAGAGGCATGGAAGTTGCCAACCTGCAGGGCTTGAGGATTCCATGCGATTGCTAGGCCCCCCGAAGACCCCTCAGCCTCCACTACCACTGATTTGCTGCCGGGCCAAGCTCTGGTCAAGATGGAGCCCAGCGTTTGACTGTTACACTTGGTTTCCTGAAGGAAGAGTAAATGGGGATTCTCCTTCTGTATCAAATTTTTTATCATTCTTTACTTTCCGGGACCATTAAGTCCTCGTACATTCCAAGAGATTATATTCATTGAGAACTATTGGGGAGAGGTTTGAAAAACCTAGTAAGCTTGGGATATTGTCCCGGATCCACCAGAATCTGACCTAGAGCCATGGTGCGCTGCCAGTCAGGGGTTCTTCTTCTTTTCTTGGGTTCTTTCATCACCTTCAAACTATCCCAACGGCTGCCGGGCTGGATGCCCAATTTCTTGTGCTGTTGAAATTTGACTAGGACCGCCTCAAGGGAGTCAATCTGTTTTTGGTTAATTCTATCGAATTCCTTTCTTTCGCATGCTTCTTCAAGACCCGTTAAGTCCAGGTCGCCGATGGTTAAGCCATCAGTTTCCTCTTCCATTTGGATTGTTTGTTCAGATTGATGCAGATCTGAGTCTCCTGAGGCTACAGGAGGGGTGGGTCCCTCCAAGAACGAGAGATTTTGGTCCCATGTGACTTGTTTCTGCTTGAGAATGAGGTTTGGGTCAGAAGCTTCAGCAGAGGAAGCAGAAGGAGGGGTGGGCGAAGGGAAGACGGGGTTGGGTTGATTAGGGGGAGGAATGGAGGGGCCAGCAGGGTTAGGGGAGGAGGGAATGGGGTCAGTTGAGGGGTCAGAGTGGTTAAGCACTGCAAAGCTATTGCTGGTAGACGGGATTGAAGCTGAGGGGCTAGGTTTCTTTCCAGCAGCAGGTTTTCTGCTGCCTCTTCTCCTGGAGGCAACTTTAATGAATCCATCCTCCTGCGCTTTGCCTTGCTCTTCCACTTTTCGGGCTTGGAATGTTAAAGGGCAGTCTCTATAAAGGTGTCCATGAGCGTGACCACGTCTGCATCTAAAGGGCACATATTTATAGTCCAAAGGCTGGATCCATTCAAAATCATCATGAAAAATACTTACTGCATCAGGTAGGGCACTGTCCAGGTGCATTTGAACACAGATTCGGGCGTAGGAGGTGTATCTTCGGAGCTTGGTTTCTTCAGCAACTTTTATGAACTCTCCTAGTCCCGATCCTATTGCCTGCAGAGTCTCCTCATCCCAATATTCAAGCGGTAGTGAGTAGAGTCGGATCCAGACCGGCGCCCAGTTGAAGTTTTCCTTGTCAGGGTTGAATCTCTCCACCCAGTTTCTCAAATATAAGCCTGCTGAGTTGAAAAAGTATGGGCCACCGTCCATGACCCTGTTCCTGTCTTCTAAACAATTTAAAGTGGCAGTAAAGAAGCCCTTTGCTCCGAGCTACAGCGAGACTGCCCCTTTGGGCTTCCATTTGGACGCTATCCAGCCCTGGAGAGCTTTTTCCGTTGGCCAGAACCCTACAAATTTCCCGATGAGGGCATGGTCCCTCATGTACTGAATCCTTGCATTTATTCGATGACTAGGCAGATCTATTTTTGGCCGTTCTGATGCAATGGGTTTACAGGTGGATGAGGTGGCCTGTTGCGCCTCCATCCTGGCATCAGGGGTAGATTTCGGTTCTGTCTCAGCTGTCGAGTTGTTGTCAGATTTTTCCTTCATACAAACTTCTGGACCAGCGTTATTTGCAGGGGGAGGCTTGGTGCCCCCCCCCGTCTCTATTTCCATGCTGCAATGCAGGCCGGCGCTGCCAGAGATGGTCCGCGTAGTCAGTATTGGTGCAGTGCGAGCAGGCCGCCGTGGGTGCTAGGGTTTCGATTGAACGCAGAGGCGAGAACCCTAGATT